>CM053270.1:17103332-17676971 GCA_028583415.1 Protea cynaroides | reverse complement strand
TACCTCTTACCAGTTTGACTAAGAAGGGTGAGAAGTTTGTTTGGAAGGACAAATGCGAGAAGAGTTTCCAAACCTTGAAGGCTAGATTGATATCAGCTCCAATCTTGACCATCCCGATTCTAGGACAACCATTTATCTTGTACACCGATGCGTCAGGACTGGGATTAGGATGTGTACTCATGCAAGGAGAACAAGTAGTTGCTTATGCCTCAAGACAACTGAAGACACATGAGAAGAACTATCCTACACATGATTTGGGACTGGCGGTAGTAGTACATGCTGTCAAAATATGGATACATTATCTGTACGGGGAGAAGTTTCAGATTAAATCAAACCATAAAAGTCTTACTTATCTATTTAATCAGAAGGAGCTGAATATGAGACAAAGAAGATGGCTGGAACTATTGAAAGACTATGATTGTGATATCCAATATCATCCAGGGAAAGCTAATGTAGTAGCCGAAGTGTTGAGTAGAAAGGCAATGATAAAATCTCAGGGAGAGTTTAGCACAACTGCCGCAATGTGTACTAACAGAAAGGTATTCAAGCATGGTAATGAGCAGTTTGTGATAGATGCATCAGATGGATCAGCCAACCAAGGGTTTATTCATCGGTTTTCAAATATGTTCGTCGCATTGAAGATTTTACCGGATATAGTTGATGAAGTAAAGGCAGCTATCAAATCAGACCCTTACCTAAGAATGGTACAAGAGGACATCGAAAAAGGTAGGACTAACCTTGAGTTCACCTTGGACGAAGGAAAAGTACTAAAGTACAAAGGAAGAATATGTGTACCCGAAACAGAAAGCTTGGACATTAAACACCGATTGATGAAAGAAGCCCATACCACCATCTATTCGATACATCCTGAAAGTACAAAAATGTATCATGATCTAAAGAAATTATATTGGTGGAGAAGAATGAAAGCAGATGTAGCTAAGTTCGTGTCTCAATGCCTAAATTTTCAGAAAGTAAAGGTTGAACGACAAAGACCGGCCAGACTGTTATAGTCGTTACCGGAACCAGCATGGAAATGGGACTGCATCACTATGGACTTCGTCACGGGATTACCATTGACTCCTCGAGTAGTTGACGCAGTTTGGGTGATTGTAGACCGCCTAACTAAAATAGCTCGCTTTATACCTATACGACCTCAGTATACACTGGAGAGGTTACTAAGCTGTATGTGGATAACATTGTGCGATTACACGGTGTACCTGAAAGCATTGTGTTCGATAGAGATCCACGATTTACTTCAAAGTTTTGGGAAGGATTGCAAAAGGCTATGGGTACAACATTGATGTTTAGTACTGCATTCCATCCACAGACAGATGGACAGTCAGAGCGTACAATTCAGATTCTAGAAGATATGCTTCGAGCATGTGTAATTGATTTTAAAGGATCGTGGGATGAAAAGTTACCACTGATTGAGTTCGCTTATAATAATAGCTATCAGGCTACTATACAGATGTCACCCTATGAAGCACTGTATGGCAGAAAGTGTCGAACTCCTTTGTTTTGGAATGAAGTTGGGGAACGTAGTATTGTTGGACCGGAATTTGTTGAAGGGACTTGTCGAGTGGTCGACATTATCAAAGAAAGAGTGAGAACAACTCAAAATAGTCAGAAGCAATATGCAGATACTCGACGCCGAGACCTTGAATTCATCGTGGGTGATAAAGTATTCTTAAAAGTATCGCCTATGCGAGGATTGAAACGGTTCAGACAGAAAGGGAAATTAAGCCCGAGGTATGTCGGGCCATATGAAATTCTAGCGAAGCATGGGAAAGTGGCTTACCAGTTAGCACTACCACCATCTATGTCAAGTGTGCATGACGTATTTCATATTTCCTTATTGAAGAAGTATGTCAAGGATCCAATGCACATTCTGACAGTAGATCTATCTGATTTGACTGAAGATTTGACATTTGAAGTAGCACAAACTGAAATCACTAGTCGAAAGGTTCAACGACTACGCAACCGTGATATCTATTATGTTAAGGTCACCTGGAGAAGTAGAGTTATGGAAGAAATTACATGGGAAGAAGAGAATGCTATGCGAAGGCAATATCCTCATTTATTTGACCCAGAAGGTATGTACAATTTCGAGGACGAAATTTTTATAAGTAGGGGGGAGTTGTAAGACCCGTATCAAACTAACCAGGTCTTACCACCTTGAACCAGGTCTACCCATCATGGTCGAGCCAAATGGAACAAGTGCGTGAGGGAGATCACGATCCCAGGTATTAAACTGACCCAAAAACACTTAAAATAGGGGGAGGGTCGCATACCCAGCAAGGTAGGGTCGGACCCCCCCAGTATAAAAGTCAGACCCTAAGTTTTTAACCAGGGGTCAGACATTTTAGAACCAGGGGTCGACGGGATCTCCGACCCCCTCATCGACCCCCAGTCTGTCGACAGAAATCGTGATTTGGAAACTTTCTAAATTTCAATGGGATTCTTTCATAATCTCAATGGGACTTATTTTTGGAGTTTCTACTCTATAAATAGGACGTCCCAATGCCTCTTTCACTCCTTTTAGAACCCTAATTGGATTGAGAGAAAGAGAAGAGAAGGAGAAGAGAAAGAAAAGAGAAGGAAAGTGGAGAAGAAGATCAAAGAGAAGGCTTCAAAGAGACAAGCCTAATTCTCAAGTATGGGTACTATCTCCATGTAATTCTACAGACCTTAGAATGGATAGTGAAGATGGAATGATCTAGGAGAAACCCAAATCATCCATCCATGGTTAGGTTTTCATGGAAAACCATGGGGGAAATCATAAAAACCGTATAGGTGAATGAACTATGGTTCTAGACCATAGAACATGTGTGAAATGGATTGTAGAAGCAAGCCATAGGACCCCAAACACGAAGGAATGGACTGAAGGATGAAAATTTGACGAAACCCACAGGGGGTCGCACGGGGGGTCGATGGCCAATCGACCCTACCAGGCCCTAACAATTGACCCCCAGTATTCGAAAAGTCTAGACTGTGGGTGGTCGCACCTAGGGTCGATGGAACCTCCGACCCTGGCATTGACCCCTAGTTAACAGCATGCTTTTTAAAATCAGAATTAATTCTAATTAAATTCTATCGACTTGATTAGGTCTTCTAGTGATATAATATCGATACATAGTTGATTCTTAAAGCTTGAAAGGGGACCTACGATCAAGTAAAGGTGAGGGAACAAGACCTAAACTAGTTGGGTTAATAATAAACTGTTTTACTCTTGAGTCTAATGCCATGATTGATTTTATGCGTGTATGATTGTTATGTGCATTCAACATGTCATCCAATATTTCTATTATTATTGTTCATGCATATTTAATTATTGTTTATAACATGATGATGATAATGATGATAGGAATAGGCATGTGGATGTATGTATGTGGTTGGTGTGCTTGATGCGAGCGAGTATCAGGGGGAGGTGTCATAGGCGGGGCCTCAGCATTCTAGCTCTATCTCTAATTCAAGTCTTGTCCACTGACATCGTCGTATCGCCATTACCTTAACAGAACTATTACGTCGTAGGGTATGAGGGGAAGTGGTATCGGACCGTGTAGTCTCTGACTCTGCCGGGGGGCTTTAGCCCTATCTCTATGGACGTATTGAGGGATGCTGGGGTGAGACCTTGGATACACTGATTGGCATTAGGATTGGTTAGTTGCGAGCCCAGTTTGCGAGCCCTCGCCAGCAGGGGCTTACGTGTTGGTATGGGCAACGGGTACAGCAATAAACGTGACCTTTGCATGTACATTGTCCATGGTAGGTGCATGTGGGTCGACAATAAACGTTACCTTTGGGCGGCTTTACACAGTCGTGTATAGAGGTGCGGCGTCAATAAACGTGACCTTTGGTCACCTATCCTTTCTATAGCACATTGCAAACTTATTTACCTGACCAAAGATATGAATTGAATGCATGCATATGTTTGTTGCATTGAATTGTTTGCTCACTGAGCCATGATGTGTGCTCACCCTCGCGACGTCGAATATTTTTAGTTGATGACGCAGGTACTATAGTTGCAGATTAGATAAATGCTCTGGTGTATGCGCATGTTGCTGCGATGGAAGTTGAAGACTTAGAGGATACACATGACCCCTCATGCGTATTTTATTAGAATTTTATTTGAATTTATAAAAGGATGTAATTGATATTTTATTTATTTATGTCTCAGTTGATACAACAATAACTTGATATTTTAATTATGATTATTACATTTAGAGTTCTCAGTTCATTTACTATAAGACTTCCGCTATTGTGTATTTATTCTGATTATGGTTGTGGACGTGCATGGTTTTATTTTTAATGGATACCGCCTATTAGAGATCCTGGTTAAACCGTTGGTTTATTAGCAGTTCATCACACCATTCTGAATGGTGCAAAATTGGGGTGTGACACCTAGGGTTCACGACCCAGTTCGTTTCTGTTCTAACGAGGCCGAGGCGCAGTATGTCCGCTACGCTCGTAAGAAGGTAGAGGGAGGTCGTCGTGTGGACTTGGCTTGCCTAGCCTTGTTCGATGTAGAGAGAGCTTTTGGTGACATGGGCTGGCTTCCCGTGATCACCTACGATGCCTGTACCTGTCCAGATTTGGTAAGACAGTTTTATTGTAATCTCCAGGTGGTGGGAGATCACAATGACACTGAGAGGGGTAGGGAGCTCAGGATCACGAGCTACGTCAAGGGAGTAGATGTTTCCTTTGACTATTGGCAGTTAGCGGACCTCTTGGGCATTTCATACGACGGCCCCTTGGTATACTGTGCCCCCAGAGAGCCCCAGTTCTTTTCCTTGGAGATGAGGGCTGAGATAGACCGTCAGCTTATCAGAGAGGATCGCTGGGAGATGAAAGCGATCTACCTACGTCCAGAGCCTCGGGTGTACTGTAAGATCATTCAAGGATTCAGGAGAAATCCTTCTCATCACCTCTGGATTAGGAGGCCATTTTTAAGATGGGCATGCAGGATGCTCAGGTCAGCGACGATGAGAGGAACGCTCTGGTGCGTCCTCGTACTCGGGTGGAGATGGCAGACGCTGAGGCAGCAGCAGCAGCCGCTGGAGCAGGGGTTCATGGGGATGATGCTGGGGATGAGGATCGTTTGTACATGGATGTGGACTCCATACCTCCTCCATCACCTACACATACTACGGGAGCTGGTCCTTCACATGCAGCTGGTCCTTCACACCCACCTTCTGATGACATGATGGGGCTACTGCGTGAGATTAGAGAAGCTCAGCGCATGTCTGATCTGAGGGTGGGAGAGCTTCTAGATGCTCAGCGCGTGACTGATCGACGAGTGGCTGATCTCACAGCTAGTCTTCAGACGATCCAGACTCAGGTATCCTGGTTGACTAGGGTGTATGCTGAGGACTACGACAGAGACCGCGAGGCACCGCCTCCCCCATAACCTCTAGCTTCATGATGTATTTTTCTTTTATTTTTCTTTTGTACTACAGAGTACTGTCCGGATTGTGGAATGTACTCCGCTTTGGATATGTATATAAACTTGCTTTGGTTAAACAAATATATACGTTTGTCTTTCACTTGAGTGTATATGAATTTGTTTCTCATTTAATAGATGCATTATTCTCTTTCAAATTTTGTCTCAAACAACACAGGTGCTTATGGTGTGTTATTATTACAACTTTTAAATTTTATCCTATCTCAGTCCACAACTTTTGTGGTAGTATACTGGTTTAAAAGATAGGGCCTGAGAGTTCTGATACCAAGTTGTCACACCCCAATTCCGTACTATTTAGAACGGTGTGATGAACCGCTAATAAACCAACGGTTCAATCCAGGATCTCAAATAGACTGTGTCCATTAGCTTAAACCATACACATCCACAACCATAATCAGAATAAATACACAATAGCGGAAGTCTTAATATTAAATGAACTGAGAATCTAACTGTGATAATCATAATTAAAATATCCAATTATGTTGTATCAACCGAGACATAAACAAATAAAATATCAAATTACATTTCCTTAATAGTTCAAATAAAAATCTAATCGAAAACACATGAGTTGGACTCGCATGAGGAGTCATGCGTCTCCACTATATCTTCAGCCTCCATTGCAGCCACGTGCCCGTACACAGAAGCATTCACATAATCTTCCACAGTGGTACCTGCATCATCAACTAAAAATATTCGAATTTGAAAAGGGTGAGCATACATCACGGCTCAGTGAGCAAACAAAACAATGCAACAAACATATGCATGCATTCAATTCATATCTGTGGTCTGGTATATAAGTTTGCAATGTGCTATAGAAAGGTTCGGTGGCCGCCTCGCCTCTATACACAGGGTGTGTAAGCCCACCCAATAGATCAAACACCATTGTCGTCCACATCCACCCCACCATGGAATATAGATAGAGCTAAAGTGCTTATGACCGCACCGCATCACACTTCCCCTGATGCTCTACCCATACCAACACGTAAACCCCTGTTGGCGAGGGCTTACAAACTGGACTCGCAACTAACCAATCCTAATGTCAAATAGTGTATCCAAGGCCTCACCCCAGCATCCCTCAATACGTCCATAGAGATAGAGCTAAGGCCCCCCAGCAGAGTCAGAGACTACACGGTCCGAGACCACCTCCCTTGATGCCCTACGACGTAATAGTTCTGCTAAGATAATGGCGATACGACGATGTCAGTGGACAAGACTTGAGTAGAGATAGGGCTAAAGTTCTTAGGACCGCATCGCATCACACTTCCCCTGATGCCCCACTCGCATCAAGTACACTAACCACACACAAACATACACATGCCTATTCTTAGCATCATCATCATCATCATGTTGTAAATAAACTAAATTAAATATGCATGAACAGTAATAACAGGAATAGTAGATGACATGTGATATGCACATTACAATCATACAATCAGAGAATCATACATGGGATTAAACTCAATAAAAGAAAATAGTTTATTATTAGCCAATTAGTTTAGGTCTTGTTCCCTCACCTTTGCTTGAGTGTAAATCCTCTTTCAAGCTTTAAGAATCACCTTTATATCAATAGAAAAACCTAACAAGTCGATAGATTTTAATTAGAATTCATTCCGATAATTTTAAGCTTGCTGTAAAGCTAGGGTCGCAGGATGGGTCGCAGGTAGGGTCGTAGGTTTCTACGACCCCAGGGTATAGGGTCGATCGTAGGGTCGGTTGTCCCATCGACCCTAGGTGCGACCGCAGCTTCCCTAGACTTCCCAGGAGCTAGGGGTCGATCCTGTGGTCTGGTAGGGTTGATTCTACGTGCGATCGCACGTGGTTTGAGTCGACCTTTTCATTCTATAGTCTATTCTTTCATGTTTGGGTCCTTTGGCTTACTTACACAGTCCATTCTATGCTTGTTCTATTGATTAAAACTCCAAGTTACTTCCTTATTTTGTCTACCATGATTCCCTCCATGGATTCCATTGAAATCTTCTCATAGATGGATGATTTGGGTTTCTCCTAGATCATACCCTCTTCATGAACTATTCTAAGGTCTTAAACAATTCATGGAAAGCATATCCATACCTAAGGTTTGCTGAGATTCAGAGGTTTCTCTGAATTTCTTCCCTTTAGTCTTCTTCTCCAATTCTCCTTCTCTTCTCCTTCTCTTATCTTTCTCTCACTTTCAATTAGGGTTTCAAAAGGAGTGAAAAAGGTTAAGGGACGTCCTATTTATAGAGGAAAACCTCTCAAAATAAGTCCCATTGAGATTAGGAAAGAATCCCCTTGAATTAGGAAAATTTCCTATTTACGGTTTCTGTAGGTGATCCTAGGGTCGATGCTAGGGTCACAGATCCTGTCGACCCTAGGGTTTCAGTTGTCCGACCCTAAGACTAAAAGTCATGGGACTGACTTCCTGATGAGGTGGGGTCGACCCTACCTGTTTAGGTATGCGACCCTACCCTCTATTTTACTGTTTTTGGATTAGTTTCATACCTAGTCTTGCTATTTTCTTCACGCACTTGGTCCATTTGACTCGACCATGATAGGTAGACTTGGTACAAGGTGGTAAGACCGGTTAGTTCGATACGGGTCTTACACAGTACATGGGCCGAGCCTGCCCAATATCACCCAAACCCAACCTGGACCGAGCCTTTAATGGACAAGTTTCAGTTTGGGCTTGTAAAGCCCGACACCATTTTAGTCAACCGGACCGGACCTGCCTGTTAATTAGGCCGAGCTAGTTTGATCGATAATACCTAACCTGAACACCGGTAAGGCCCAATAAACACCCGATCTAGCCTGAATTGATTCTTTTTACTACTCAAATAATAACCAATTTACCAAGGATTTAACGGTTCTAAACAAATAAATGCAAATATGCAATCCATTATCCATGCTTAGATGCCCCTAAGATCAATCAAAACTCAACCACTTACAATTGTATTAAATATGAACAAAAAGCGCCACAAAAAAATTATTGTCGTGTGAAAATAGCTATATGCGAAGGAAGCTTGATAAGCTCAAAAAACACAGCCCGGACTGAGTTGACCAGAAATCAGCCAATAAGCCCAGCCTAATAACAACCTGACACTAGACTTGTCCATTAATTATTATGTCCAGGGCAGCCCACCCCAGCCCGAACCCTTAATGGATAGGTTTTGGTTTGGGCTTGTAAAGCCCGATACCGTTTCAGCCCAGATCGAAATCGAACTGGAATGGCCCTTTGACACCCTTACGCCCTACTCTTTTGAGTGATCCATTTTGAGGTATTTTACTGATTAGAAAGAAAAAGCTATAAATTTATGATTAATTATCCATTCAACACTTCAAACTCTTTCTCTTTTTGTAGTTGTCTGCAACTATGCAGTTTATGTAACCGAGTCACCATGACTCGACAATGTTCTCGTTGTAGCCATAACGGTCACAACTCACACCTGCCCCATGAAAGGAGGGGTGAAGTTGTTTGGTGTTCAACTCACGAATGGGTTGGAGAACTGGCGAATCTCCATTAACATTAATGGCTTCATTTGAGTCTAGGAAATCAGGACCTTCGTCTGGAGTCTCTGTTCTACTTCATTTTTTATCGATGATTGCTTCTGTCTTCTTCCGTAAAAACCTCTCATTTTTTGATCTCAATTTTAGAATAATCGCCACCCATAGATACCGTTGAAGAATTCTCAACGGGATCTCCAATTTCTTCTTCATTTAGTTGTCGATCAGCTTCATTGTTTCCATCGCTCTCGCTATCAAAGTCGAGATCACCTGCGCGATTTTCGTTGCAATTTATTGTTTTTGCTCTGTCAAATTTGCCTCTAGAGGCGACAGTTGCAGATCGATTTCCATTGTTTTCTTAGTAAAAAACTTGAAGCGAAATAGGTGAAAATATAAAAAATGGAAGTGAATAGTGTTGAGGATAAAAAAATCTTTTTAACCATTATGTGAGTCTAGTCAATGTTTAGGTGTCTTCAGGGGTGTTAGTGTTATTATCGCAAAAAAAAAAAGGTGGGTGAGATTAAGCCATAGTAGACAGGGTTGACTAATATTTTCCTTCATTAATAAATCTGGAAAATCAATTGGATGGTCAAATTTGGTAATTCGGTTGGAGAACAAGGGCATATTTGGAACAGAGCCCAGACAATCATTCGGAGAACCGAAATAAATGCCCGGTTGGAATCCGAGGGTATAAAGTGCACCAGAAAAGCGTGAAGAGAGAGGGAGAAAGAGAGAGAGAGAGTGGCGCGAGGGGGAAAGTTGCAGAGAAAGGAGGACCAGAAAAGGGGTTTGAGTAATTGTAGCAGAGACTCGGAGTCAGTCTTCTGAGAGTTCGATCCATAATAACTGGTACTTGTTCTTCATTCGGCTTTCAGATTTCAGTGTGAAGCTGTGAAGTAGTTGCAAAAATCGGTTTTTTATGGTTTGCAATGGGCATGTGCTTCGTTTAGAGTATCAAATCCAGCTTCATTGGGGACAAGCATGAAGAAAGGTTGATTAATGCTTCTGTCCATGTCTTCTTTAACGGTTTTCAGTTGCTTGACACTGAAGTTCTTTTCGGCAGTAGAGAATAGTTGAGACATTTTCTTCGTTTGCTTGATTTGGTTTTTTTTTCCCCCTAATCTGATCTCTGTCCCTTCTTATGCTTTTTGTTCGGAACGTGGTACCCTGGTTGAAGTCTAGTCTGGATTTTTCTTTCTCGGATTTTTTTTATTCGGTTTTCCTTTTGTTTTTGGTATTATAAGTTGCTTTTTGGAGTGTCTGTGAACTGGTGTCTTTGGTTCTTAGTGTTGTGGATAACTTCGTTATATGAAAGGTGAAGAGTACTTGACGATGCTTGGCTGTTTCAGAATCCTGTGTGCTGTTACTTGGTGGGAATGATTTGATATGCTCGAATAGAAAGACAAAAATTGGAAAGAAACATCATATAACGTTTTAAAATGTAGATTGAAGCACAAAGGAGCTATGATGATGTATAATGTAAGTGAAGTGGTTGCTTTGCACGAAGATCAGCAAAAGATCTACTTGCTGGAGCTTTTTTTGCGTTATTCAGTCCAATGCTGTGCCGAAACTTGTCAAATGGGTTAACTTTTTGAGGAACTCTGGTTGGAGGATTATAAGAAGGGTGAAGGCAGACTGGGTCATTCGATCTGAAGATCTGGCCAAAACAATCCGAAGTCCTTACTGCTAGGCCAAAACGACTTCTTTCTTGTCAAATGGGTATTGCTCTGGATTTTTACTTCGAGGGCAGTTCTATTTCAATTCAGATAATAATAAGCTTAACTCTCTGCTGTAGCGCTGCTTGGGCTCTCTTTGTTGGGGGCGTGGGTGGGTATTGCATTTCCGAGAAAATCATGCGACTGTATGCATCTTTTTTCGTTATAATGGGTGTTTAATGCATTAAAAAAGGGAAAAAGTAGTAATAGAAGAGTTTCGTGAACTTTCTGACAGACGTCAACCATTGATAAAAAATCCACCGATTAATCATTTTTTTTGGTCATGAATGAGTTGTTCCAGTACTTGACTATATTGTAATCATATGGTAGTGACTTCCACTACGAAGGACAAAAACTCTTGATGCTTAGTAGATCAATACTTGTACAGAGGAGATGGTTGATAATTACTGGAGTCAGAAGGTAGGGGTGTGGATAGAATGGGAAAGAAGATATGGGAAAAGATGGAGTTGGTAATTAACTGAAGGTTGAAATATAAGTAAGGGCAGATGACAAGTTTCATATGTAGTTCAATGACTGAACATGTTAAAAGCGAAAGGTTCATGTTTTTGAATGGAGACCAAGGAAGCGGGTTGCATGGGCAAAACAAGTCATTAATTACATGGATAGACCTCAATGTAAAATGCCTGTTCCAGCCATGAGGTTGAAGGATTAAGACTAAAATTTCAAAGATAGTCTCCATTGACCGAAGAAGGATTTGTCAAGCCAATGTGTATTTTGGTTAGTCTGTAGTCAATCAGTACAAATTCTTGAATTGTGGAGCTCTATTATTGTCAATTGGGAGAGTAAGGATGTTAAATTCAGATATTTACGCATTACAAAATAGTCTCCAGTTTTTTTTTTGCCTAGTGCACATTTACAACACTGATGGTTCTTCTTTTGTCACTGTTGACCTTTATAATGATGGATTGAATTATGCTTCACAGTGAATGTTTGTCCTTTCCAGTCTGTATTTCATCGAGGTTCTTTACTATCTGCAGTATTTTTTTTATTTCTCTTTTTGTTCTAATGCTAAAACTGTTACAGGTGCTGAAATAAAAGACTGTACAGCTGGTTGGTTGTAGATCCCTTGGTGTCATATGGTACTTTATTAGTGGATCTAATGTCACAAAAGGGATAGTAGAACTATGGGCTGTTTAAGGGCCATTACTCAATGTAAGGGTGAGTTCTTGAGAAGTTTACCTCTTAGGTGGCAGAGAATGATTACTTTGGTATTCATTTTTTTTTTGCACCTATTATAGTTGTGAAACTCAGTGAACCTTGGGATTCTCATTCTTTTTAATATCAATTTATTTTTTTCTCATGCTATGGTTAGGATTCTTTTTCTTTTTAATATCAAATTGTTTTTTTCTCATGCTATGGTTAATTTTGCAATTTTTTTGGTGCATTTCTGTTGTATATTTTAAATATTGGCAAACTTTTCTCTAGCTGAGCATCCTTAGAGGGGATCTCTCGGTGGGTGGCTAATGGGAGATTATTTCTACTATTTGGAGAGATGATTTTTCTAATTCAGCCTTTGGACGGGTGGAGCTCCCATTGTATTTGAGTTTTGTGGTCCATCTGGCTTAAAAACTACCATCTAGTGGACTTTATGTTTTTGGAAACAATATAGTAGGTTTTCTTTACTTGTGTTTCACCTGTGAATGGGCTGTTATGGTTGTGGCAATAGGATAAATAGGAACCATGTAGATTAAAGATCTGCCACATTTTGAAGCAAAACTCAATCATGTGACCCATTTTTATTGGACCTTCCCCATAGTTTCATTTGTCAAAAATCTTTACTAAATTATGTAGAAAATCAAGGTATGAAGAAGATTGTTAATCGTATGCATTATTGAGACCCTAAGTAGAATAGATCGATGGGACAGATACATAGTTGTCAAGGTGCTAAGGCGAACCAAGGCGATGGAGGCCTGACTGGGCACCTAGGCGACCAAGGCGCCCAATTTTCCAAGGCGACCCAAGGCAGTCTGGGCGCCTAGGCGACGCCTTGACAATTATGGACAGATATAAGTCTAAACAATTTTCCGCTATAGATGGGAGACAAATTATAAAAAAGCAATAGAAGATGATACACAACAATATGAATGCAGACAAGAAGAAGGTCTAGCAGGAAAATAAAACACCTCCAATAGGAGGAAAAGGAAAACCAAAGGCTACAATCTCATTCAAAGGGAAAGTTGAAGGAAAAACGATAGATCTAGCTAATTCAGTCCACTGATCATGCAAAAAGACAAAAATTAGATGTTAGAAATTTCACAAGTGCAAAGCTTCTTTATTTCTCCAAAATTGTGGTGTGTAATAATAAACTTCTATTAAAAATAGAATGGGAAACTTCCCCTATTGACCAGCCTAATTGAGGAGTCCTAAAATGACTCTACTACTTTAAATAATAAAGAAAAAGAAACCAACTGGACTAGAATTAAATAACCTAGTTCCAGCCTAACTAATAATTTATGTCCCAGATTTACATCTTACCGTGGGGGTACAGGTGGTCTATCATTATAGGGGGAATGTCCCTATCGTGAATTAGTGAGTTATCTTTTTGTTTCCTTATTGTTGTGTATTCTTTTCTTTCCTAGAGTTCGACTAGGTCTCTATTTCCTAGTTAGAATAGACTTCTATAGGTCTAGTCTTTCCTTGTTTAGATGTAATTCTTCTTTGGATATATAATGGCAGCAAGGTGAGACCGCTAGAGTGTCGGTTCTGCGAGTCTTAGCAGTCCCGCCTCCTTCATTCTTCTTTTCTCTCTCTAGCAATTGCTAGTTTATAGTTTCTGATATTGTCACACGGTATCAGAGCACTAAGAACCAGCAATTGATCTCCTTTTTCTCACTGGTTTGATAGTCCTTTCAAGGATTTATCTTGGTCTCAGGTTGCAGCAGCCCATGCTGCCTATATACTATCTACAGCGCTACTTAATGATGGCACGAAGATAAACTAGGGATCTCTGCTATCTACCCTGCTGATCTATGAAGATTCAAGCTTATCGTCGTCAGCTTTTATGAAGACTATTGCTGCCGCTTCAAGCCTTATGCATGATATTGCTGTCTTATGAAGCATACTATTGCTGCCACCTGTTCTGAGCCTTGGAAATCTAATCGTATTCAATGTTCAATTCTGCTAGAAAATCCCGTATTTATCAACATGTTTCTTGTAGGAGGTAATATCGGTTGCACTGGTCGGCTTGTAATCAGCATGATGATTGAGTTCTTGCCATAGACTTCGAAGTTCAGCATAGTAGTGAGACAGACAACTCCTTTTGAGTGGTGTCATTAAGTTTCTTACGTAACTCATACACCTGTGCATCATTCCCTAATTGTCCATTAGTCTCCTTGATAGCGTTCCAAATCTGAGTGGCAGAGTCCAACAGGAGATAGCCTCTAGTAATATTTGCTAACATAGAGTTGAGGAGAAAGGATATAACTAAGGAATCATTTGAGATCCATCGATCCTGAGTAGTACCAGCAGTAGAGGGTTTCTCTGTTTTACTAGTATGATGTCCTGTGAAGCTACGACCAGCAATGTTCAGATAGGTTGATCGAGACTAGATCAGGTAATTAGTACCATCAAACTTTATGGAGATAGCAGCAAATGGTTCATACTCATGACGATGCTGTCCATTAGACCCAGAAGAGACAGTAGTAACATCTGACATCTCAACAAATCAAGTTGATATAATGATATTGATGTGACAGGATTTTGCAGAGAAAAATCCTGAGCGATAACACTAGGAGGAAATCGCAAATTGCCGAGGAGATACTGGATGAAGCTTTGTGGTAAAAGGGTGTTTGCTGTGAAATCCTGGATCGATTCTGGCCTGGTAGGATGAAGATCGAACTCACAAGGTTTTTCAGACAAAACCGAGAAGTGATATCCTTGTGCTATATAGGTGGGAGAAAAAAACTGGAATCGATATCGCAATATTGATATTGCTGATAGGAGTGATGAACAGAAACCAATGTTGTAAAGCCAAAGTCGATATCACAGGGATTTGGAAGAAAACCTGAAAGGATGTAAAAACTCATAGGGATCAGTTGCAAAGATCTGATCGCATTTCTTTGTAATAACAGGTGCTGCCAATAGGTTATGAACTTGAATCCTTAATAATGGAAGATTTGACCTTCACTAGGAAGTAGTAAGTAGTAACTCGATCTTCAAAGAGGAAAGGACCAGTAGCAGAGGTGGACAGCAACCATTAATCTTCAATAAATCGTGCCTGTAGAGAGGTGAAAATAGTGGGCAGTACTAGATCCATAAGAGATCACCTCATTAGTGCTTCCCTATGGGAGAAAAAGAGAGCTGAGAGTGGGTGGTGGGTTTTTTTTACAAAAGAAGGAGAGAGCTAGCGAAAAAAAGTTTAGTGCAAAGAGGGGAAAATTGTGAAAGAGAAAAAAGGTATTTTTTTTCTTCACAAAAAACATAGATTAGAGACAAGGCTCTGATATCCTGTTAACAACAAAAAATGTGACTGAACGCTTGGATGGTCTTTAGGGACCAACTAGTTTTGTATTATAATAAAAAAGAAAAAATTACAAAAGAACTAAAAGACTAAAAAGACAGACACAACAGGAGTCGGCAATAGGAGAGTTTAAATCCAAGTAGGAAATTTTAACTCTAATCTAAACGAGCTGGAAACTAAACAACACTAACTAGGGGACACCTAGACACAACTAAGTGACACCCCAACGACACATATTTTAACACCTTTTTTGAAACTTCATCCTCTTATTCTTCTACTCTTCCACCAACTTCTTCCGTGGATACTGAGCTTACACCCCCCATTCTGGTTCTTGTGATGCTCCTATCACTGCTTCATCTCATCCACTGCAGGTATATTAGTGGTGCAAGAAGACAGTGCCTCCAACCTCCACTCTAGTCTTTGCTTAGCCCACCATACAGTCTGATCCTGATACTGCTTTTTCTCCTGAATTACTAGTTGCTCTTCGGAAAGGTATCGTTCTTGCACTCACAAATCTATGACTGCCATCCTATAGAAAACTATTTGTCGATTTCTCATCTTCTCTCTCCATTCCGAACACCCATCTTGAGGCGTTATCTCATCTTGGGTGGAAAGTGGCTATGGGGATGGAGATGGGTTCTTTATTATCTCGATAGTCATGAAGTCTATTGAATTTGCTTCCAGGTAAAGATCTAGTGTGATGTCGCTAGGTGTACATCATCAAGTACAATTCTGATGGCTCTGTCGAATGCCTTAAGGTTCAGATGGTTGCTAAGGGGTATACTTAGACATATGGTGTTGGCTATTTTGAAACCTTCTCTCTTGTTGCTCGTTCGAATTCTGTTTGTATACTAAAATCATTGGCTGTGAATTTAGATTGGCCTCCATGTCAGATGGATATTAAAAATGCCTTTCTATATGATGATATCCAAGAGGAAGTTTATATGGAGCAATCTCCTAGGTATATTGCTCAGGGGGAATTCTGTTAAAGTATGCAAGCTACATAAGGTCATTTATGGGCTAAAACAATCACCTAGAGCCTGGTTCGACAAGTTTTCATCTATTGTTACTTGATGTGGGTTTTTCACATTGTTACTCTGACCATTCTGTGTTTATACGACATCAGGATTCTAAGGTCGTTGTGTTAGTGCTCTATGTAGATGTGCTAAAAGTATACATGGAAATGATACATCTGGCATTGCAAAAGTGAAATTTTATATTCAACAGTACTTTCAGATGAAAGACTAGGGTGCCCTCAAGTATTTTCTCGGCATAGAAATTCTACGGGGTCAAAATTGCATTGGTCTGTCACAGAAAAAGTATCTATTAAACCTCTTATCTGAGATTGGTATTGTCACAGCCCATTCTGGAAAATCGGGCGTGATATCCGGGTCAACCCTTGTGGCAACCCGAATCCATCCAAGATCGCTAACCACAATGTTTATCATATAAATCCCACAGTCTACACAAGCAATATCTATACAATCAAGTGAATCAAGGAATACTAATAATAGCGGAAGCATTCATAATTGACAGATGCAACTAAATGATATTATAACCATAATATTGTTTGTTATGAATTACGACCATTGTTCTTCACCAAAATAATACAATATCCTATATACATGTAGCCAAACCCAAAAAGAGTAAATTTGAGATATTGTTTTGATAGACCTCTTTGTCTACCAACAAAAATAATCATAAGTGTATAAGGGAAAGAGTAAGGGGAGGGCTATGTCATGCGTAGACGCAGTCGCTGCAGGTGCAGCCCTCGCCATGCTCCCTACCAACATCATCAGTCTTTGCTACAACGCTCGCCAGCGGAGACTCCATAAAATCAGCAATTGAATAGTCACCTGCAACAAAATTTGAAAAGACGTATTGATACGAGGGTGAGCTCCTATCCCAGTTCAGTGAGAAATCCAGTATCACATGCATGCAACAAACAATGATATGAAATACAATTTTAATGCTAGGTCTCAGGGCTAATGTTACTACTTGGTATCATATTGAGATTCGGCCTGTGTTTTCCGTCTTGCCTATGGTCCCCAAGCCTCCAACTTTCATATACCGGGCAAAGGTAGAAGCGGAATAGACGACCCTGGGCCATTAAACGACTTCTACAACAAACCCCCATCCAGGGCTCCAACCCCTTGAGGCTCGTCACCTCCCATCATAGACTCATCTATCATTAGAGACCCTGAACCGATCTGATTCTTCCATCAGGTCTCCAAACCAAGAAAGTATGAGCCTATGCCAGTATTTTAACCCCTATTAAAAGGGCGTAGGAAATAGGGTAATGGCACCACCTATATCTATTATGTATATTCAATTAATCATGGCTGCCCTCCAGTAGAGATCCTCGGCTCCACTCTAATGGATCACCGTGCCCCATTAGAGTGCTAGCACATCCATCATGATGCCCACCAGCAGAGGTCCTCGGCTCTACTCCAATAGATCAACGTGCCCCCGCTAGTGTATAATTCAATCTAACATGATCCGTGTGTCTGTGCTCCAACACGTTACACGAACCATCATACATGGTCATACATATGCATTATTAACAGAACGACTATGCCCCAGCAGAGATCCTTCGCTCCACTCTAATGGATCACCGTGCCCTCGCTAGGGTATAGCATAAACATCATGGCTCGTGTATTGTGCTCCAATGTGTCACACGTCCATCATACCCAAGCAACACACAATAAGCTATCATAGTTGTTATAATGCAATGCATGTTCAAGTATAACAGATAATGTATGACATGGCATAAAACATAATTAAATCATGTTACGACATAAATTAAGCATGTTAAATGTATGCCCTACGTCTACGGACTAGACCCCTGACCTGATAGCACTACAAGTGCAGCTGTAATGCGAAGCCTAATAGAAGGCTAATACTTTGGCCGAATTTGATACCTATTTAAGTATATAAGGTTTCATTAGATTGGTTGTATATCTTTTAACCAGTATGGACAAGCCTTACATGTCCACACACGGGTCCCAAGACATGCCGGGAACCCAATGGTTGGTTCCATTAATCCTAACTAGGCATACTGGCCAACAAAGATTGAACTGGGGGGTACAATCGGGTGGTATACCCTCTGGAATTACTATGCGGTTGACACTTAGTATTTTCTATTTTACTCAGAACCACAGGTTACAATCGGATGGTCCATCCTCCGGCAGACCATCTGGTTATACACACTGTTATAACAGTGGGCTTCTAGAAGGGTATCCGGAGGCTTTGCTGTGTGTTGTATCATCCAGCACTGCCTCCGCTTAATACTAAGCCTATTTGGAGGTCCAGATCAATCGGACCCAGGGGTAACCGGGGGATGGTCACCCGGAGGATCATGCCTCCGGGAGGGTCCTCCGGTTATTCCTTGGTCATTTTGCCAAGGCATTTGCCTTGGCAGAGGCTGGGTTTTAGTCACTCGGAGGCAAGGTCATAACCAAACCTCCGGTTCGTACCCAGAAACTAGGTCACGAACTTGGTTGGTTTCCATGTTTGGGGATTTGATTCCCCCTTCAATTCCATCTTCATTTAGTGGGTGGGAATCACTCACCCACCATTATTATGGTGAATGGGAGCCATAAATGGCTCCATTTAACTCCATTCGTGTGTGAGAAAACCTAACATTCTAGGTTTATTGTTGGTCTCCATTAATGGAGACCATTAATGGTAGACAACCACCTTTGGTCTTGCACTCAATTACCAAAAATAAAAGAGAGAAGAGATAATGGACTTAACTCTAAAGAGAATGAGGCTAGGGTTTGAGCTCCCACTCTTGAGCTCCTACTTCCTCTTCTTCTTCCACTCTCCCATACACTCTCTAAGTAGCCAAGAGAAAAATAAGGAGCCAAAAGGCTCCTTATTTATAAAGCTCGTGGAGAGAGAGTGTCTCTCGGACTCAATCGGATGCTGACAACCGGGGGGTGCACCATATAGCAGAGCATCCGGTTAGGTCAATTTATGGCCATTTGATTAGCCAGTTGGCCCAGATGCTTTGGGATGCACATCAAGATCACCTAGGGTCCACCATGACACCTAACCTTACCAGGTTTGAATAATGAAGCTTCCCTATGGTTCGGATACCACCATCGGGTCCATGCTGGGTGCTCCATCAGTCGGTGTGTTAAGACCTGGCACAGGAGGAGTCCGGGTTACTAGTGGATTCCGGGTGCGGGTTTTATAGGTATGCTTCCTATAAACTTGTTGACACTCCCATGGATCCACATCATAAATTTGGAACTAGTGATTGTGAAGAATTTATGGACAAGCACTGGGATAGGCGTCTAGTAGGGAAAGCTTATATACCAAAATGTCACTAAACTTGACATATCCTTTACTGTAGCCCTTATTAGTCAGTTCATACATGTTAGCGATATAGCTCTACAGGGCTGTGGGTCCCACCTTCTATATGGCTTATTAGTTTCTTTATGTGACTTTTTTCTATTGGTAGTAAGTAGTGGAAAAGTGGATTTGTTTCTACCATAGTTTATTTGTTTCCTTATTGGTTAGGGTTTATTTCCTAAGTTGTCTAGATTTACTTTCCTAATTAGTTTATGATTGTAATTAGGGAAGTTTCCTAAACTATTGTTTCTCCTCTTTGATTATAAATAAAGAAACCATAGGAGGAGGAGAATACGTTGATTCTCTCTCTCTTTGCTCCATTCTCCATTCTCTCCATCTTTTTCTTTTTTTCTTTTTTATTTTTTTACATGGTATGAGAGTCATTTAAAGCTCTTCGTCCTGGTGTGCAGCCACCATTGCTGCAATTGCTGCATCTTCTATCTTCCCTTTCTTTCTTTTTTGTTTTGTTACAACAGCGCTGTGGGTCCCACCTTCTATATGGCTTATTAGTTTCTTTATGTGGTTTTTTTCTATTGGTAGTAAGTAGTGGATTTGTTTCCACCATAGTTGTTTATTTGTTTTCTTATTGGTTAGGGTTTATTTCCTAAGTTGTTTAGATTTAGTTTCCTAATTAGTTTATGATTGTAATTAGGGAAGTTTCCTAAACTATTGTTTCTTCTCTTTGATTATAAATAAAAGGAACCATAGGAGGAGGAGAATACATTGATTTTCTCTCCCTTTTCTCCATTCGCCATTCTCTCCATCTTTTCTTTCTTTTTATTTTTTATTTTGTTACAATACAATCACAAAAAAAGGTTCATTGGGAGGCAACTTGTTGTCTTAAGGTACTTGAAAGGGGCTTTAGGGATTAAGGGGCTCATTATTCTCATCAAAGTGTTGATCTGGTAGGGTTTTCAAATGCTGATTGGACTGGTGCTGGTGATGATAGGAGATTGACCACAGGATATCACACATTTATCGGTGGCAATCTAGTCACTTGGAGAAACAAGAAGCAAACATCTAGGGCTAGGTCTAGTGCTGAGGCTGAGTATTGAGCTATTGTGCACACTGCAGCCGCATTAATGTGGTTCAAGAGTTGGGTTTTTTAGTAGATCAACCCATGAAGATGTTTTGTGATAATCAAGCGGTTATTTACATTGCTAGTAATCTAGTGTTTCATGAGTGCATCAAGCAATTGAAGTTGATTGTCATTTTGTCAAAGATGCTGTTACGAAGAAATTACTTGTTTCTTCGTTTGTGATGTAGATCGGTTCACCGGTTGAACTAATGCTGTTGTGTGGGCTGAATCACAGGTCACATTTGGATGGCAATTGCCTGTAAATTAGGAAGGCGGATTTCGTGTGGACCCTCACATGTTAGGTAAACACTCATATGGAATAAAGCCTTGGTATGGTAGAAGATCCTTTTTAGAGCTATCCAGATTGTAGAGGGAACAGTAACTCGTGAAAATCAGATCCTTTGTAAGGTAGAAGACTACCTCATTTGAAGAGCTAGTGATTGAATGGAGATAGTGTTAAGGAAGTTAAAGAGGTTAGTAAAGCCAAGGATGAGTGAATGGGTGAAGTTTTGTTGAAGAACTCAAAAAAATTCTGCTGAGGAAGACAACATTGTTGCTGATCCAACATATGTAGTAGTACTTAAAGTTGATCAAGTCCCCTGTCAGAAGAATGAGGACTTTTCTGAGAAAGAATCAGAAGAGAACTAACATGAAGCCATGGAAGTTCAAGATGTTTCCACTACTGAAGAGGTTATTGAGTTTGTTATATCACATTGCTTCTTAGACGAGAAGGTCCCAAGAGATGCTGATTTTATTGTCCGTGAGAAGCAAAATTTTTTATTTGGGTTGAACACGGTTGCCAATCATGTGGTTCTGATCTGAGTCTACGTCACTTCAAAACATGAGGATTAGTTTTTATCAACAAGGGAGAATTGATGCAAGAAGATCACAGAAGTGGGCTTCTTTTAGTGGAAATAAGCCTTTGATTGGGTTACATATGTATTGGGCCTTTGGTCCAAGGGGATTTCATTGTGATAGGTCACTCAAAGGGGCCTAACTAGGGGGAGGAGCTATGCCTACAAGATTAGTCAAGTTAGATTTGTTTAGTCCAAAATTGTGGGGCTATTTGAGTCAATCTTATAGTAAAAGTTAGCTAAGTCATGTCCTAGAATCATTAGGGATTTGGATCTTGATTTCATGCTAAGTCTATTTTCTGTTTTTTAGACTCATAGTTTTGAGTGGTGCCAATACTGGTGATGCAGTTGCATTGGACTGGTTGGATCAATATCATCCTACATGGAGGCCTAAGCACAAAATTTGTAGACCCACAAGGTAGGTGGCATCCCAAATTCCAATGGGCTGAAATTAAGCTTGGGTCATCATGTTATAGATTCGGTCTTTTACTTGTTGGGGTTTCATTGTAATTGGCTTAATTTACAAGTCCATAAAGTGGGGGTAATAGAGTACACGGGATAGAAGTTAAGTGTTTGAGGTAGATTAGGTTATTAAATAGATTTTTAAGGATTCTGTTTTGAGTTTATTAAGTCAAGTCAGTATAAGAGTGATTAAGAGTCCTTTTACGAGTCAGTTTAGAAAATTTAAAAGGTGATATATATACACACACACACAAACACCCCCCCACCCCCCCCCACCAAATGAATTGGACCTGTTTTGAGTTAAGAATTTTGATTGTTTTAAAGAGTTTTGGAGCTGTTGAGCCATGCATATGGGTTTGGTAGTCTATATCTGATCTTCCATGTACTAGTTTAGTTCATCTTTCTTCTCAGTTATCTTTCCTCCCTCTTCTCTTCTACTATTTTTTTCTCCTACTTATTTTTTCTTATCCTAATCTATGATGCCCCTGTTCTAGATCTGTTTTCAGATTGCATTCTTCTTCAATATCTCTCTAGTTATTTGATTTGTTTTAGTTTCAATTTCACATACTAGTTTATGATTTCGTCCTGTCTGAGATTATGAATTTGTTTCGTAGAGAATTCTGATTGATATTGCTGTTTTAGTTCAGCTATTTGTTTTCCAAGTAGCACTAGAACCTCCCTGCAGATCCCTATTCTGTAACCAGAATTTTATTAAATTTGCAGGCTTATTATTCTATTAGAATATAATTTCTAGCTTGTTCTGATAACTCAGTATAGAATTTCATTGTTCTCCTTTTTCTGTTCCATATTTTCAGTTTCTGCAATCCTGTTATGTGCTAGTCTCTTGCTGGGTTTTTTTGGTTCGGGATATCCTACATTAGCTAGTCTGTTTTGGCTATACCAAATAATAGTTTTTCCAGTCAATTTGACAAATCTAAATATTGATGTTGGGGCTTATGGCCTCACCCACAAATTTATTAAACTTTGTTGCTGGGCGTATTCTTAGTGGGTTGATTGGTGGATTCCAAGGGACTGATACAGGTAGATTTCTGTTATCTTTCTGTTTCCTTTCTTTATTCCTTTCATTTTCAGCTTTTTTTTACTTAGTCTGACAGCCCTGTTTTTTTTGTCAATTTTTAGATTGTTTTCTAGTCACATAACTAGAAAATGAAGGTGATATAGAGGATGATGTTTCATAGAGGATTAAAATAGGATGGATGAAGTAGAGAGGGGCGTCTGGAGTGCTGTGTGATTGGCGTATTCCTTTAAAACTAAAAGGAAAATTTTACAGGACCGTCATTCGATCAGTTATGATGTATGGTGCAGATGTTGGACAGTTAAAAAACATCATATAGATAAACTTAGTGTAGTTGAGATGAGGATGTTGAGATGGATCTGTGGCAACGCTAGGAAGGATAAGATAAGGAATGATCGTATTGGAGCTGATTTGGGAGTAGCCGATACATGATAAGCTACGAGAAAATCGTTTGAGATGGTACGACCATGCTCAATGGAAGCCGTTAGATGCTCCAGTACAAAGGAGTGATTTGATTCAGATTGAAGGATCTAAAAGAGCTAGGGGCAAACTTAAGATGACTCTAGGGGAGGTGGTGAGGAAAGACATGCGTAGTGTAGGCTTTGTTTCAAGTGTGACATCAAATAGAGTTGATTGGAGGACAAGAATCCATGTAGCAGTCCTCATTTAATTGGGATATGGTTTTGTTGTTATTGTTGTTGTTTTCTAGTCACATAACTCCCTCAGTCCTGCTTAGTTTCATTTCAAATTCCATAATGCTAGTTTCTGGTTATAATGTCTCTTGAATTTTTGTCTGCAGTCCATAATATTATAGTCAAAGTCTCAGCTACTACAACCTTGCACTGTTGTCGTAATGCTACTAAGAATACCCTGCACATCACTGTCCAGATCTCATATTGCTGAGATCTTTTGCAGTCAGGTTTTATTGATTGAGATCTCCACTCAACCAGAAAATCAGGTCAATCTGACCTTCTTGTTTCACGTCACAAAATTTCTCCTTAAATTGTTATTTCCACTCTGTTCAGCTGACCCTAAATTTCTGTAAATCTAGTTCTAATTTGGAACTGGTTATTGCATTAGTAGAACTACAGATTTTGTTCAATTCTTCATCCATGTTGTACAGCTGTCTGTACTGTTATTGGCATCAACAACAAAAATGATCCTTCTCTCTCTGTCTCTCTCTATCTCTCTGTTTTTTTTTTTTTTCAAGAATTGGATCAAATAACATGTTGCTAATAAATGGTATGAAATAATACTGATTGTGGGAGGATCTATTTGCTTGCTGGAGATTTTTGTTTTATAACTCTCTTCATTTCGTGTATGCTTAATTGCTTATGAGATGCCAAAATATTAATGCATGTTAATATTTTCTTGCAGGTTCTTTGTTCCATTGGTTCTTTTTCTTTGCTACCCTTTTATATGGTTTTCGAGGTGTAGTGGCAGTGCAGATACCACTTAAGTCCAGTTCTCTTATTTCCACGGCTGTGCTTGCTGACAGTCCTAGTAGTGGGCTTTTTGATCCTATAGAAATTTCACCGTCTGTGATTCCACATTATCCCATTCCAGCTGAACCATTACCACCAATGTACCCATCCTTCCCTACCACATATGAGCCAGTGTTGACTGGGAATTGCACCGTAAACTTTTCTGCTATTTCAACAATCATGGAGAAAACAGCGGAGGATTGTGCTGCACCTTTGGCACCACTTGTAGGGAATGTAATCTGTTGCCCCCAGGTTAATAGTTTACTCCACATCTTCCAGGGTTATTACAGTGTGAAGTCTGATGAGCTGGTTTTGCCAAAGGGATTGGCTAATGATTGTTTCTTAGATATTATTAGTATATTATCCAGCAGAGGGGCAAACAGTACAATTGATACACTTTGCTCCATAAATTCATTGAACCTTACTGGAAGATCCTGTCCAGTGAAGGATGCAACCACCTTTGAGAAAATGGTCAATACTAGCAAATTACTTGAGGATTGCAGTAGTGTTGACCCACTCAAGGAATGCTGTAGACCCACATGCCAGCCTGCTATTGTGGAAGCTGCTCTACACATTTCTGCGACAGAATCAACTATTTCTGCCAATGCAGATGTAGTTGGAGAGTCTAGTGGGATGAATGCCCTTAATGATTGTAAAGGTGTGGTATACTCATGGCTTTCAAGGAAGCTGTCATTGGATGCAGCCAACACTGCTTTTAGAATATTATCTTCCTGCAAGGTTAACAAAGGTATGAAGTTGTTCATGAAACTGACACCTGTACACATCAGTTTTGGTAAACATGCCATATCTATTCAGTTTATCCTTTGGGTAAATCTTCTGCTATATTTGATTCTGCTGTGAACTTGTTAAGGGGTTAGAGAATATAAATCATTATTGAGATATTACAAACTTGTTTAGATGTTTATATTGCTTTCTCTATTTCTTCCGTTTACACACCTACCTGCCTGGTGCCCACCTACCATTTTTAACTACCGACAGTACTTATTTAAACATAATTATACGATCTACAACAGTAGTATGTTGTTGGTCTTTGGCTAGAATCTCTGCCATGATGTTGTTGGGAAAACTACATCCTTAAATTGATTTGATAACAACAACAATTGAAGATGTACTAACATCTTCCATAAAGTGATTTCAAGCCATTCCTCAGTTCAACCATGCAAAGCAAAACCATCATGAACATTGTAAACAAAATCAAAGCATTGATCAAAGAAATGAATATTGATGACAACGAAAATTGAAGACCAAATCAAATTATGACCAAGCTTCATGAGAAATCAAATACTAAAACTTGAAGATCAAAGCAAGAATGAAAATGAAAACTTTGTACTTAGATGAATAGGCTAGTACACTTGCACAAATCATATTATAATCTTGCATTACATTGCATCTTAACAAGACCTAGGATGATGAGTCATACAATCACCCAAATGACTTAGAAAAGTTGGGTTCAAGGCCCAGGAAAAAAACTTGAAAAATCCCAATGAGAGCAATCAGTCAGGCACTGGCTGACCGCAAGATGAACCAGTCGACCGGATCTGAAAGTCATGTTACAGGCCAATCCACCCAGGAGTTCCTGAATTTAAGCAAAACTCTCCGACACCAGCAGTGGACCTAATCGGTCTACCGGAGGCCATCAACCAGAGACCAACAGGTTGACGGTGATCGACCGGTTGGATGTAAGCCTGTCCAACGGCTCTTTAACGGCTATATAACAGCGAACATATTCAACAGGTCGACCAAATGGACTAAGCTGTTGACCGGTACAGGTTAAAAATAGATCTGTTGGAGTTTATTTTGGCCAATCACTTGGGCCATTTCTTTGAGTTTATTTAAGGACTCACTTGTGAAGAAAAAGATAACACAATCCACATACATTAAGAACATACTCTTGAGTTCATATTGCAAGAAGCAATCAATATAACATCAAAAAGATAAAGAAACTCAAGTGATCTTTCACAGCTCAAGTTTTCAAACCTTCCATCATTTCTCTCAAAACTCAAACTTCAAGACAAGGCTTCATGGTGTAAAACCTTTCTCTCCTTATCATCTTCATAATTACACATTGCAAGGTGTAGTATCACATTCCTTGCCTAGGTAATGTTTACCTTTCTCAATTTATTTGTAAGGATCCTCTTATCCTAAAAGATTCTATATGTTCCTTTTTAACCTTGAACGAAGATTGTAAGGTTCCTCTTTACCAAAAAAATTGTGTAGAGGTGTTCTTCCCCACTGATTGAAAGGAAGATTATTGGAACTCAAGCTTGGCTTGAGAACAAGTGGACTAGCTTATGGAGGTTCACCTTTTGAGTCATTTAAACTCCTTTTAGTTTCCATTTTCCTCCATTAGCTACTAGTTAAGGACGTTTATCTTTTTGGATAAGTTTTTTTATATTTTTAGTCTTATTTTATTATTCTTGGATTATAACTTCAAGAAGTTTAGGTTGATTATGATTTTGGTTGTTTCTTTTATTTAAAGATTGTAATCTTCCTCTCCCTTGACGATTTGAAGGAATGATTTAAAGTTAGTTTTATGTGAATATTGCCTTACGTTCTCTTTCTTCTTCACTTATATTCTCTCTTTAACCCAACACCAGTGGATCTATCAATCCGTTCTGCATCATAACCCCAATAGTCCAAACAAAGACAAAAACTAGAAAAAAAAAAAAAAAAAAAACTCTTGCGAAGCCTAAATCAATTTATTACATATCTTCAACTGTGGCTCCACATCAAGCATTCTGCTGTCTAATCCTGAATATGAATAACATAAATCCAGAATATTCATATCAGTAATTTGTTCTTCGACCCACTGTTCATCTGTTATGGTATACCACAGGTGGATAAAGAAACTCATCGAACTTCCAGTAGTTTTCAATTTTGAAAATGGAGAAAGATCTTATGAAGTAACTATTTGGGTTATGGATTTTTTTTATGCTGAATGCCACACTCCACTTAAAGCTGAGCTAGGAAATATCTGTTAGGTAAGCCTAAAAGAGAGGGAAGAACATAGGCTGCACTACTAATTAAATATCTATTTTTGTACCCTCCTTTAGACCCCACTTGGGCTTTATAATTAAGCCCATTAGAAAGAATAAACCCAAAAATAAAAGCCCAACCCAAACTAGTACTAAAATCCTATGTATCTAGTCTATATTATTACAATACAACTAAGATAGAAAATACATGTCAAAGGTCCAAAATAAAGGATCAAGCCATATCAAATGGTGTTGATTATGCTTCTACATTATTCCCTTCCGGTTGAAAAATTTTTTTTCCTACAAATAAAATGACATCAACAAATACGTCAGCACACATCACCGTCCTCTACAGTAAAAGTCAAACTTACTGTAGGAAGTTACTGTAGCAGTGAATAGTGCACTACCGACAGAAAAATACTCTTCATGGAATACTATTCACATTCACTATTCATGACAAGACAAATGTGAATAGTGAAATAAAAAAATTCTATAAATGGGAGAGACCTCATTTGAAGGCATTCGGAGTGTCTTCCTCTTCTTCAGCCTCTAAAAGCTCTGCCATTCCGCCCTCTGTCTCTCTTTTCATCTCTCTCTCTCTCCCCTTGTATCAGAGCCTTGTTCAAGGTTCTTTGCTTGTAGTTAGAAGACTGTATGATCTTCTAGTTATAGCCTTCGAATACCATACATCAATATATTGATGCGGATTCATAGTCTATAATTGGAAGTAATTACATTTGTAGTAATCAAGTACATTTTGTAAGAAGAACAAGTTAACCAGGTTAGTTCTTTATTTTGTATTTTCCGTTTTGTATGGCTCAGATGACCATATCTGTTTCCTGTATTCCATCATTTGTTCTGGTATAAAAATACAAGTATCACTCTTATCATTCTTATCTGCTCATCACTTGCACACATGTGCTTTTGCCGAATTGCTGAATACGCTCACCATTGCATGTCGGTAGAGGTAATCCCTGAATGTATGAACCCTACTCTCTTTTAACTTTTTTTTTATCTTTAGCTTTGCTTTCCTTTCTTTTGCTGGTTGGCTGAAACATTCTTTGTGACCTTCGGATTTCTCAACCCTTATCTCTATGGGTAGTTGGCTTTTTGCACCCTTTTAAGCCAGGAAGGCATGTGGTTGAGCTGATTGTAATCCGTCTACTGAACTCACAAAAGCCCTTACGTGGCAGAAATTCAGAATTCATAATAAACAAAATAAAAAACTAAATGGCAACTGAATTAGGAAGTTGTGAGTGCATCGCTAGTCTTTGTAGTATGAATAGTAAAGAGTATGACCATAGTACATGTATTAAAATCTAGTAATGATAAATTGTCCGCTGTAAGTGGTGCAGTTAACATGTTATTAGATCTTTCGTTTTCCTATTTTTGCAAAATTAATTAAAAAAAAATCGATAGCCTACATACTGAAGTTAAACTTGTGCAAGACCAAGTAAAAAAATTTGGTTTAGTAGTTAATTTGGTTCTCAACCAAGAGACCAAAGAAACAATAGACAAATTAAATAAAAAGTTAGACCAAGTTTTAACCACAAATCTTAGTACTGAGGAGTTTCCAACGATTTATACATCATACTAAACATTTTGGTATTATGGGAATGCTAAATCCCTAAATCCTTCAAACACCAAAAATCCAACCTCTTTAGCCCAGTTTCTTTCATTAAAAGAAATATTGGGTTATTGAAAAAAAAAAGTTTTAAAGAAGAAACTAAATTTTTCTGAAAAGGAAAAATTGATGACAATGATGCAGCAGTTGTATACCCTACATGAAAAAGTATTTCAGCAGCATAATTATCATCTCTTTGAGGAAAAAACCTTTGAGGAATCCGATTCAAAAGAGCCCCCTTCTGAGACTTTATCCACAGAAGATGAATTAATTTCAATATCAAAAAAGGTTCTAAACGATCTTTTTGTAGATACCGAAAAAGCTAAAATATTAGTTAAATCGTCTAAAAATCTTCATCCTAGAAAAACTAGGAAACAAACACCCCCAGATAGGTTACACATGATGGATACCCTTCTTGGATCCCACAGGATTCTGATCCGACGGAATCACATGTTTCGACTTTGATTGAGCGAGGAGTAATGTAGGGTAGATTTGCAAGGTGAACGTTCAGAAACCGAGCCTAACACTGACTCTGAAATTTCTGAAACTGAGTTTGAGTCAAAACCTAACCAAACCCGGAAAGGTAAAAGAAAAATTGAGATGATTTCAGATCTAAAGTTGATGTCCCTAGGACTACTTGCATTTAAAATCTTCAAGCTACAGACGAAGCCAAAGGTTTTATCCCAAATCATCTAGTCTACATAACACGAAAAGACGACTTAAATAAAGGAAATGTTACAATTGGTGGAACGTATTTAGATTTAACTCATGTCCCATTCAAAAACTATGAATCGGCTAGTGATGATTGGACACAATCCCTGTCCATAGTCATCACAAGTTTTGAATCAAGTTGGTCTAGGAAAATATTCTTAGATTGGGTTAATGGAACCCTTCGAGGTTCAGTCTTACATTTTCTCAAACGATGAGAAAGTTTTTACTCCGGTAAAGCCGCAAAAGAAAGGGTCACGATTCAGCACTTGGGTATGGATGTGATCAAACTCACTGTTGAGACCAGCCATAAAAGCATACACACGGAACTTATCCTCGCGTTTGGCAAACTTTGCTGCATCGGTAGGACAAGAATCAGAGAACGCCACATCCTACTCGTGCCACTTGCTACGCACAGCGGAATAATATTGAGACTGGGTCATCTCGTGTTGTTTTGTATCATGAATCTTCTTTTGAATCTCCTAGACTTGTGCATCATTCCCTACCTTAGAGTAGGTATCCTTTGCTGCTTTCCAATACTTGCAGCCAAATCCTGTAATATGTAGCCACGAGCAATGTGTGGATCCATGAGGTAGGACATCACCAGGTAATTGTCCGAACTTCATTTACTCAAATCTGAAGCTTCAGCATTAGTTTTCTTTGCAATCCCTAGTCAGGTATCCCAAAAAAACATGGGAAGCAATGGAAAGGATGTAGGAACAAGACCACATTAAATAATTGTTCCCATCCAATTTAATGGAACAAGCAGGGAACAAAGGGAAACCAAAGAAACCATGAGAGCTAGAGTTCTCTGGAACCGTAGAAGTTGTGGTGACGTCCGACATGGCTGAGATCAAGAGAAAGTAATAATAGCCGCGAACTAGGTCATATTCAACTCAGACTAGTCCGAAAAAACTTCAGCGATCAACGAGTTCTTGATTCAGCCCTCAGTGGAATCATCATCATTGAGGGGTGAAAGAGTGATGGCGGTGCTAGGTGGAGGGCGGTGCTAGAAGGGAGCGGAAGCCAGAGGCGAGCCGAAACGAGAGAGAGAGAGAGAGAGAGAGAGAGAGAGAGAGAGAGAGAGAGAGAGAGAGAGAGAGGGAGAGGGAGGCGGTGCTGGCTGGTGGTGGTTTCGGCATTAGGTTTTGGATCCCAATGAAGATCCTAGCTTTGATACCCTTTGGAATTTAGAACAATGATGTGACTTGTCTAGATTGACAGAGGTTATTTTTTATTTATAGAGTAATGGATTTACATGAAAGGAAAGTAGGTGAGGAATGAGTCAGCATTCTTATCCCCACATACGTTAAACCTAGACATAATAAACCCATAAAACCCATATTACAACATAGGTAAAAAATTTGAACATTGTTTTGACTGCATGCTCAGAAAAATCATAATTTTCAGATCCTATTGGCAATTGTTATGCATAAACTGAGGGTAAAAAGTAGAACATGGCACTTTACTAATTATAATTGCATGTAGTAGGTTACTGTATCTATTCATATGTCAATCTCAGTGGTAATGCATTATTAGTTCTTTGCCTTCCTTCTAACTGAACTGCTTCATCTGCGTGAATGCAGCTTGTCCTTTGGAATTCAAGCAGCCTTCTGAAGTAATTAAAGCATGTCGTGACTTAGCTGCTCCCAATCCTTCCTGCTGTAGCTCTTTAAATACTTACATTGTTGGGATACAGAAGCAGATGTTAATTACAAATAGGCAGGCAATAAACTGTGCTACATTGTTTGGGTCAATGTTACAGAAAGGTGGCGTCATGACAAATATTTATGAGCTCTGTGATGTTGACTTGAAAGATTTCAGCCTTCAGGGTAGATTTATATATATTTTTTTACTTGTTTTGTTTCCGCTGATTTTGTGCAGGCTCATTTACTTTAATTGCCTACAAATGTTCTTTATCTAATTCATTATTTTGTCTCTGTTTTGCCGATCTGCGCCTCATTATTGGAGTAGCATATGGACAAGAAGGTTTGCTATTATATTCTGCTTCTTTTGTTGAGTTATCTTATACTGCTACGATCTCTGTAGGCTTTCTTTTTCTAAAATTATAAAGGATTACATTCTGCAATCATCATTTACTGTGTCAGGACATTTGTCTTGGACAGCTGGTGGTTAAGACCTATTAATTTATGTGCAGCATCTTGGAGATCTTCTATGCTTCAGTTCTTGTATCATCGATTGTAGTCAGACTGTTTATGTAGTACATGACATGTTTTGAAGTAACTTTGTATATTATAATAAAAAATGGAATGGATGTGTTTTCTTTTTCTCTGTTAAGTTCAGTGCATTTCCATACACTTGTGAACCAGCGCATGGTTAAGTTCAATAGATTCTGATCAAACAACTGGGGTAGTTTAGAAGATCTCCAAGTGTTGCTCATTGAACTGTGATGTGTACTCCATCCTTAGATATTCTATTGATAGCATTATTTTTAATCTCTTAGTACAGATGATAATAACCACATGATTTCAATATTTATATTAGTTATTTTGTGATTATATCTGAAGTCTGCATTGTATCAAATTGCAGGGTGTCTACTAAGAAGCTTGCCTGCTGATGTGGTGTATGATAACTCCACGGGTTTTAGCTTTACGTGTGATTTGAGTGACAATATTGCTGCACCATGGCCCTCATCTTCCTCGCTTTCATCCTTGTCCCTTTGTGCGCATGGTAACTTGAACTTTGATCATTACATAGAAGCATCATTTTTGTTTATTTTGGCCAGTTGTTTTCTTTTGTGACCTTTACAATTTGAAGCCTGTAATTACGGGGTTTACTGCCTGGTGAAGGTCTGACATGGCAGATCTATCCTGTCCAAATTTTGGGGGACCCTCTTGATTAGCCACATAAAATTTCTTTCCATTATCAAACCTATGACTTGCCTCGTTTTATTTATTTATTTATAATACTGTCAATTTTCTTCGGTCAATAGAGCAATCTTTAAAGGGATTGTCTGAATGACATCTCTATAGGTGTCTTTAGAACATGACACTTTATTTTAATTGCCCCTTGTTTTATTCCCAAATTTTTTTTTTAATTCTAGGGTATAATGGGCTTTTCACAAACTTTTTGGAAGTGACCTTTCATCATGTCACTGTCAAGAGTTATCATTGCCTTGCATGGTTTTCGAATGGACATGTGAAATGATAAGAATTACTCACTCTAAAAATATATATATATATATATATATATATATATATTGAGAGGGCAATAAAGTAAGGTTTTAAATTATTTGACACTTTGTATCAATAAGAAAATCCCATCTTTAAAAATGATTCATTTAGTCACATGACATTGGGCTGTGGAGCTGAATTGTTGCTGTAGGATAATGTGTTACTGATGTACGTGTGGAACTTTTTGGTGCCGTCATTGTGCATACACAACTTAAAATCCTTTCAAAGCGGAAACCCTTGGTTTTTTCATCAGGACAGAAAACGTGGCTTTATAATTTAATGAAGTGAGAAGTTACCTTAAGTGCTGTAGTAGGATAGGGTTGAGCTTTTAAGTGCTATTGCTATGAGTGGTTTCTTCATCTTTGAAGTAAAATTTCTTAAGTTTTCCCTTTAAATTTTGCAGAGATGTCATTGCCTGCGCTGCCAACTTCAGAAACCTCTGGAAATCCTGGTTGGTAACATTTTGAATTAAATGCTGTTTTTATTTAGTTTTAATCTTTTAGTGTTATACGACCTTAATCCTGGGACTATGCCATCCTGTTGGTTATTATTTTGATATATAATTGATGATCTAAGATGTAGCATCAAATTAGAAATTATGTGTGATTTGGTGAAGTTGTGGAGAGAAATGTGGGCTTCGCTGATAGCCACAACATATTATGCCCAAGTTGTTTTGGTCTGGGAGGGAAAAACAAAGCTTACACTGCGAATATTATATGATCTTCAAAATTGCATTTGGCTTGAATTATTTCGCAATTCTAGTTGAAGCCAATAACCCCTTCTTGTAATGTAACTAGTGTATTTGATAGCACAGGAAGAGAATCCGGTTACTTCGACGGTAACCACCTCCTAGTGAAAGAGAAGAAGGAGATAGAGTTTGTAAAATGGGTCTTCCCTTCTTTCTTCATATCATTCCTTTATATAACCGATTACATAATGAACCACACTACATACGTGACTCCTAGTGACACCTAGCCTCTAAAAACCTTACTAACAGACTAACAAACGTCGTACAATTTCTCTAACAAACTTTGTACCATTCCCTGACCACTATAACAAACCTAATCATTTAGCCACGTATGCATTTCCTTTTAAATGTAATCGTTCAGTGCATGTGGCCTTGCCCTGATTCAGTTACCACGACGATGTATCAGTGTGGTCATCGAGTCATGCCCTTTATCCGTGCCTTCAGTGGTCGTCTGTATCGTATCATTACCTTTCTCTCCCGTGAGGACCTTGTCCTCCAGGTTCAGCTGAGGGTACAAACGACGGAGGAGTGACGTGTCCATCTAGGAAGCTTCCTCCAAAGGTAATCCATTCTATTGCACGAGAACTTGGGGAACCCATTGGCCTTGTCGCTGGATACACCACTGATTAAGAACAGCCAGGGGGGAAGGCAAGGCGTGATCATCTGTGGGGAGGAATGGTACTGAAGTGGTTGGGTGTGTCGGATCTCCATGACATTTTTTCAGAAGGGAGACATGAAACACGGGGTATATGCGGGCCTCCAGGGGTAGATTTAATTTGTAGGCGACCTTGCCGATACAAGAGAGGACGTGGAATGGGCCGAAATAACGCCTTCCCAACTTTGAATGATTCTGTTGCGCAACTGTAACTTGACAATATGGCTGTAATTTGACATAGAGCCAATCACCCACCTCGAACTGTCGGTCTGAACGGTGCTTATCTACTTGAGATTTCATTCGGCTTTGGGCGCGAGCAAGGTTGATTTTAAGGGCACGTAAGATTTCATTTCGTGATTCCAATTCTTGGTCGAGAGCCTGTTGGAGGAACTGGGAACATATCGGTGAAGGGCCGGGGGGCTGACCATACAAGGAGTAGAAGGTGTCATACCGGTCACAGAGTGATAGGTGGTGTTGTACCAATACTCGGCCCATGGTAAGAAGCAAACCATTATTGAGGGGAGTCCACAACGAAACTTTGAAGATACATCTCGAGGCCCTGATTCAACACCTTGGTTTGGCCATCGGTCTGCGGGTGGTAGGAGCTACTCATCACCAAGGTCGTGCCATGTAGGCGAAATAATTCTTGCCAGAACCGATTGATAAAGAGCAGATCGTGATCGCTAACGATGGAGGGAGGCATGGCATGAAGCCAGATAATGTTTGTTACGAAGACTTCAGTGACATTGAGGCTAGTATACCCAGACGACAGTGGGCAGAAATGGGCGTATTTGGTTACACGATCAACGATGACAAGAATGCTGTTTTCCTGGAAGAGATTGGCAATCCCATGATGAAATCCATCGACACATTCTCCCAGACTTGAGAGGGGATGGGTAATTAATGTAATCCAACCTCAACCCACGCCACGATATGTAACGGGCAATAGAAATTGATTATAGGTGGCCACCGATTGGAAAGAACTCACAAGGTGATCCAAAGAAAGGGGAATCTATTATAGATAATGGAACAATGATCTATCTCAGATCAAGGGTCTCTCACCCCACTGCATCTCACAGGAACTCAATGTACTCAATAGAATACTTTTCATATTATTTCTTCAATGCCTCAACTAAGATGGATTACATCATTTAAATAGAATTGAAGATGAGCCTACTAATGGCAAGCTTGAACTATACTAGGCTAGTAAATAATTTTGGATAACAATGCTGTAATTAAAGGAAACAAAGACTACCAAAATAAAAGAAATCCCAACAGCTACTAAATCTTTCTAAATGAACGATTGCCATTTGTGATGCTTGCCATTTAAGAATATGATCTTCCAATCTTTCCGTTGGGAGATCTCTTCCAATATTATGCGCCTACCAATAATGTGCTTGCTATGTTTGTGAGATTCACAACAACCCTCACACCAACCCATGATCCATGTGGGTTATTTGAACCGCTTGCGACCGTATTTGATGCCCGTCAACCGATCTACATCACTAATGGTTGTAGTAACCTAGCCGGGGTTGTAGTAAGGTGCTTCACTTGTTGACAGACCTGGCATTTTGCAACGTATTGCTTAACCTATTGCCGAAGTCCTTTCCAATACACGTTAGAAGAGATGCGATGGTAGGTCCTCGGAAACCCACAATATCCTCCTGTAGGTGAACAATGATACTCGTGTAACTGCTGTGAGCATAACGGTGAATCGGGTGGCACCATGATTCGGCTATGGAAGAATAAAAGACCATCTCTGAACGTGTGATTAGGGAAGCTGGCTGGGTTGAGTGCAAGACCATCATGAATTGCGCACAGCTCTGGGGGCTGGACTATTTCTTTCCGCAACTGATCCCATAATGCAAAAACCGGACTACTCAGAGCAAGGAAAGAACCTGCTGCGGTAGGTACTCGGGACAAGGAGTCGGCCGCCGCATTGTCCTTGCTGGGTTGGTAAATGATATCAAAAGTGTAACCCAGTAACTTGGTTAACTGGAAATGTTGTTCTGGCATCTGTATAACCTGATCGGGTAACTCCTTCAAGCTGCGTTGGTCAGTTTTGGTATAAAATCTGTGACCGAGGAGTTAGTGCCGCCATCGACGCACCGCTTCCGTTATTGCGTAAATCTTTCGTACATAAACGGAAGCCGCTTGCATCCGGGGAGAGAGCTTCTTACTGAAATATGAGATGGGATGTTGTTTTTGTGTAAGAACAGCTTCAATGCCGAGGCTGGATGTGTCAGTTTCTATTGTGAAGGGGAGTTGGAAGTTAGGCAATTGTAGCCCAGGGGCAGTGGTCATTGTTTTCTTCAAAGAGTCAAAAGCAGCTTGAGCTGTTGGGTACCAAGAGAATGCTCCCTTTTGAAGGAGATCAGTGAGTGGGGAAGCTATTCGGGCATATTGTGCAATAAGGCGTCTGTAATACCCTGTGAGACCCAAGAAACCACTCAACTCACGAATGGAACAAAATACTGGCCGTTGTAGCATTGCTGAAATCTTCAAAGGGTCCATGGAGACCCCCGTGACCGAGACGATGTGTCCAAGGTAATCAATGGTCTGTTGGCCAAAAGTGCATTTAGACCGCTTCGGATATAGCCGGTGTGCTTCTAGAGTGTTGAGGACTTGACCGAGATGATTAAGATGCTCCGACCATGATGGGCTGTACACAAGTAGATCATCAAAAAACACTAATAAAAAGCAATGAAAGAACGGTTGAAATGCCGAGTTCATCGTGGCTCGTGGAAGGTGCATTAGTGAGGCCGAAAGGCATCATGAGGAACTCGTCATGCCCGTTGTGAGTGCGGAAAGTAGTCTTGTGAACATCTTCCGGGTGAACTCGTATTTGATGGAACCCAGACCGTAGATTTACTTAGAGAAAAACTTGGCGCCGTGGAGTTCGTCGAGAAACTCATCCACTGTAGGAATCGGGAATCGGTCGCGTACCTTTATTGTGTTCAACGCACGGTAATCAACACCGAACCTCCATGTACCATCCTTTTTTTTATGAGAAGAGCTGGTGAGGAGAAAGGACTAACACTTGGACAGATTATTCCGTCGTGTAACATCTCGGTCACCATACGTTGGATCTCAGACTTTTGGAAAAGAAGATACCAATAGGGGCGAACGTTGACAGGCTGCACACCTGTATTAAGGTGGATTGCATGATCTTGATGTCATGGCGGGGGAAGCCCCGTTGGCTTTTTGAAAACTGACACAAGGGAGTCCAAAAGTTGTTGTAAGTCGGTACTGTAAACTTCAAGGTTTGGGTCGGTGGTGGGCAGAAATGCTAGACCAAAGAACTCGGCTATCGAATCAGTAGCCACAAGTCGGCGAATCCCTTGAAAGAACATTTGAGTAGGTGTCGTAGTTGGTTCACCCTCCAGACGGACCTTGGTCCCACCATTTTGAAATTCCAGAGTCAGTTTATTGTAATCGAGCAATGCAGGCCCCAGTTGTTGTAACCATTGTACGCCTAACACAATGTCGGCCCCAACTAACGGCAGAACCAGAGCATCAACTTGAGCTGAGTATGTGGAGAATGTAATCGGCAAACTGCGAATGATTCCTTCGCTGTGTAACTTCGTGCCTTTGCTGACCAAGACCGGTAAGCTGGTTGTCGCCTTGATTGTCAAGCCCAGATAATGAGCAACTCGGCTCTGCACGAAATTGTGCGTGCTGCTGCTGTCAACAAGGATTTGGACCAGGAACCATGGACAAACCCTTGAAGCCTCAGTGTCGAGGGTGAATGCTGACCCGCCATGGCATGGCATGACATTTGTGGAAACTGGGGGCTTGACATCCGAAGGAGTTGCGTCTATCTCTTCTATTCCCGTAGGATCATCTGGCTCATCTTCATCACCGTCAGTATATTCCAGGATGAACAGTTGTTGGGTTTTGCAGCGATGTCTGGGGGCGAACTTTTCGTCGCAGTTGTAGCATAGCCCCTTTTTCCCTTCGAAGCTGCATCTCTGCAGGGGTTAACCATTTGATGGGTATGCGGTTGTTGGGTGGAGGAAGGATGGCGGGTACTGCTGGTGGCCCAGGTAATGGCAACCAGGGGGGGGGGGTCGGGGCGGTTGTGAGGATGTTGCTGGGAAGGAATGGGACCAGGTTCGGCGGGAATCCTAAAGTTTAGCCTCTTGCAGGCAGGCCAACCCTACTGCTTGCGCCATTGAGGTTGGCCAAAAGGCCCTGACCTCACATTGTATGGCAGGAAGAAGGCCTGAAATAAAGGAACTTACCAAGAATTCAGGAGAGGCTCCGGCTGCTCTATTTGCCAATGTCTCGAACTGAGACTGATAATCAGCTACAGTGGCCGTCTGGGTGAGTTTGTATAGAAATCCTTGGGGATCATCGTACTCCGTCGGCCTGAACCGGACTTCCATTGACCTTGTGAAAGCAGACCAAGAGGTGAACTGCGTGGTTCTATACATCCATTGGAACCATTGTAACGTTGCTCTGTCCATGTGGAATGAGGAGATTGTGAGCCGCTGATCCATTAGGCGTGTTGTGAAAGCTGAAGAACCGCTCTGCCTTGAATATCCACTCTACTAGATCTGTGCCATCAAACCTGGGGAACTCTAAACGGATATTCCGTGGTTGAAGTATACTAGTAGCATGAGTACCCGACAACCCAATGGCTACTGTCAGAGTAACAGGATGAGATTGTTGTTCGGATGGAGTCATCGATGCACGTATCTCAGGTCGCTGTTCTGAGGGAGTCGCGGATATACTCATAACTTGCTCCAGTTTCCCATCCATTGCTGTCAGGCGAAGAACGAGGTCGAAGAATGCTCGCTGCTGTTCGACTATGGTGGCATGGAAGGATTCCAGCCGCTCTCCTTGTGCTACCGTTGTCTCTCCCCATTTCTTTACCATCTCATCCAAATGCCGGAATCGAGTTCCTTCTGCCATGAGGGAAGTCTCTCAGTGAAAGCACCTTTGACAGGAAGAGAATCCGTTTACTTCGAGGGTAACCACCTCTTAGTAAAAGAGAAGGAGAGAGAGTTTGTAAAATGGGTCTTCCCTTCTTTCTTCATATCATTCCTTTATATAACCGATTACATAATGAACCAGACTACATACGTGACACCTGGTGACACCTGGCCTCTAACAACCTTACTACCAGACTAACACACGTTGTACAATTTCTCTAACAAACTTTGTATCATTCCCTGACCCACCATAACAAACCTAATCATTTAGCCATGTATGCATTTCCTTTTAAACATAATCGTTCAGTTCATGTGGCCTTGCCCTGATACGGTTACCACGATGACGTATCGGTGTGGTCATCGAGTCATGTCCTTTATCCCTGCCTTCAGTGGTCATGCGTATCATATCAGTATCTGTGAGTTTTTAGATTTGTGTTGAAGCTGAAAAATTGTTGGTATCTGTCTAGAAGCTCATATTTCTATGGGGTTCAATGATGCAGGTTGTTTTTCCGGAAGATTTGGATCCCTTATACCCATTTTTTGGTTTTTCCTTTCCAGTATACTGAACTGGAGGTAGCTGATGGTCTGGCTGGCAGATATTTAGTGGCCTGGGATATTTTATTCCCACGGCTGGATTATGTGTAAATTTGAGCATCCATTTCTTATGTATAGCATCATCTTTTTTATATTTCCTTTTTTCTTTTTGGCTGCCTACTTGTTCGTGGTTCATTTGCTTTTTGTGGATGGGTTGAAAGGAGTTGTCTTAGGTTGTCAAATGAGGGGTACTGGTACAAAAACCCTTCATGTTAGATTTGCAGGCAACGACAAATGACCAAAATTACCTAGAGGTAAGGCAGCTTTTGAATCAAGATTCCTGAGGGTTTATTTTACATTTGAGGTCCTCATGTCACTCCGAGTGGACACATGTTACTCTATCTTGTGTTTTAGTCACCATGAACCTTGGGAGAATTCGCCTCTAAAACTGGCTTATTAGGTGAGGGAGTCAATTCCATATCAATCCACCAATTCCGTTGTGGTTTCATTGTGGGATTAATCTCCCATAAGATAAATATGGGATCGTAACTTTAATTGGCCTTAGTGCAACAGGTAGTTACTGCAAGGAACAGAGTATCTGTGCAAGCAGGGAAGCAGAGGTGTGAATGGATGCTTCATGAGCCAATTTGAACAGATGATCTTCAGTTCTAATTTTTGTTATTTAGGTAATGGAACAAACCAGTCAAGTTCTTTTTAGTCAGAACATGTATTATATGGAAACAGTGAGTGAGATTGAGTTCTTGTCGGGCCAATGGGTTGGGCCTTTTGATTTATCTCATTCAGAAGAAGCCAGTGTTATTTATTTATTTATTTTTTTTTTTTTGGGTAAAGAGAAAAGCCAGTTTGGAATCATCTTTTGTCGAAGCTCTTGACTTTCTGCAAATCACAGAAGGTTTTTGGTAAGATGGGATATTGTCTAGCTCAATTATATTTTTGGTGAAAACAGAAAACCCAAAACGAAGGGCATTGTTATATTAAAGCTATTTTGTAAGCAATGGACAGCTTTAGCAATTGTAAGATTTGCAAAAATCAAAAGTTTTAATGGGTGGCTTCATCCATAAGGCAATGATGAGGGTCTACCTAATACGGCTGGGGATTTTTGCAGTTATATCTAGGGGTCATTGGGTTAGATATTATTAAATAAAGTGTTCTTTGTCCAGCTGTGTAGAGCACTTGCCAGTGGAGAGGTCAATGTAATTCCAGGCATCTGCATCCAACTAAGGGAGCCAGATGGTCATTTTACCCTTTTTGTGCTTACACGCAAAGAACACTGTTGGATAGGAATCTTTTCCCTTTAATAAAATTAGAACAAAAGCAAAATGTAAAGTTTTACAATCATTATCATGAAGAACAACTATATAATTAACTTAATGTACTAATATATTAATTCAATTAGCATTATTTAATTCAAAGATTTTAAAAACGTTTCTTTCCAATTGGTACTTTTTGTTTTTTAAAAAGGGAAGAAAAGGTGGAAGATAGATAATTTTTTGTAGGGAAATGTATTTTGATATGCCCCTTAGGGAAGGAGATCTATGGTTTGGAGCATCTTATTCTAAAAAAAGTACAAAATCTCCACCTCTTTTTAAAAATTACTCCCCAAGAGAACCTCTCTCCTATTTGAATTTTTCTCCCATGAAGATATATTTTTAGGAGAAATTACATACGAGGTTCTCAATGCTAAGATAACTATGCCAAGGGTAAATGATCAAAATTTCATGTTTGGTATGCCTTAACTTGCTATAGTAAGCAAATCTGTTTTTATCTAAATATCCCCTCTAACTACATGACTAACCAATTTGAGATCTACAATATACCACCTTTATCAAAATTAATCATCTCTCCTGGACCTCTTGAAAAAACATGGAGTCTATTTCAGAGCACCTCTACCAGGTGCCTTCATTTGCTCCTCTGTTTGCTTGAAATGTGTTGAGTGAGTTATGATCTCCTCACTCCAATATCTTATAATAAAATATTGAAAGTAAGATTACAATAATATCCTTAATGACAATAATAGAAAAAAAATAAAAGAAATAAAAGAAATAATCAACAAATTACAAAGATACCTCTAATGATTTAAGGGGACGACATTTACAACACTCCCCCTTAAGTTGGTGCATATATATTAGTCATATACAACTTGGATAATAATCAATGAAACAACTTCCTTGGGAGTCTTTAGTAAAGATATCAGCCACTTGATCACTTAATTGAACATATGGAACACAGATATGTCCATTGTCTAATTTTTCCTTGATAAAGTGACAATCAATTTCCATATGCTTGGTCCTATCATGCTGCACTAGATTGTGAGAAATGCTAATTGCAGTCTTATTGTCGTAAAATAATCGCAGAGGCTGGGAAGTACTGATATCCAGATCCTTGAGGAATCCCTGCAACCACAATAGCTCACATATCCCTTGAACCATTGCTCTAAGCTCAGCCTCTGCATTGGAACGAGCTACCACATTTTGCTTCTTGCTGCGCCAAGTAAGCAAGTTCCCTCTAATGAATGTACAATATCCCGAGGTAGATTTTCTGTTCAGATTTCCTGTCCAGTTGCATCAGTATAGGCATCAACCCTGAGAGGACATTGAGAAGAGAGTAGGATTCCTCTGCTAGGAGCTGATTTCAGATAGTGTAATATTCTGAGGACTGCATCTATATGGGAAGCATATGGCTCATGCATGAATTGACTCATCAAACTTACTGCAAAAGCAATATCAGGTTGAGTGTGAGCCAGGTATATCAAATTTTCTAACAAACCATTGATATTGTTCTTTGTCTACTGGTGTTCGTTTCTTTTATTGTAGCCAAGTATTGGAATCAATTGGTGTCTCACAAGGCCAACACCCTAAGAGACCAATCTCAGATAAGATTAAGTATGTACTTTCGCTGAGACAAATAAATACCTATGGTAGAGTATGCTACTTCAATCCCAAGAAAATATCTCAGTTTTCCTAGGTCTTTGACTGCAAACTCCTTTCCGAAGAAGGTCTTTAGTTGTCTAATCTCTTCATTATCACTGCCCGTAATCACAATGTCATCTACATACACTATGAGAATCGTGATTTTCCCTTCCTTTTGTTTAATAAACAATGTGTAGTCGGCATTATTTTGTTTTAACCCACTGAGGTCACAACTTTGTGAAACCAGCCAAACTAGGCCTTAGGTGATTGCTTGAGTCCATAGAGGGATCATTTTAGCTTGCACACTTTTCCTTCAGTAGCTGATGATGCAAATCTTGGTGGGACATCCATGTACACTTCTTCGGCTAGCTCCCCATGAAGAAATGCATTCTTGACATCTAACTGCTGTAAGTCCCAATTATAATGTACTGCACAGACTAGAATGACACAAATAGTAGTCATTTTTGCCACAGGAGCAAAGGTCTCCTGATAGTTGATTCCATAAGTCTGTGTGAATCTTTGGACTACTAATCTGGCCTTGTATCTGTCTATAGTCCCATCTTTTTTTTTGTTTTACAGTAAAGATCCACTTGCACCCAACAGGGTTCTTCCTTGGTGGAAGGTCAAACCATGTCTTACTTTTCCTCAGTGCAGTCATTTTCTCTACCATGGCTACTTTCCATCTTGCATCTGCAACTGCATCTTGCCATTGTTTGGGAATAAACACAGAAGACAAAGTAGAGACAAAAGAAAGATATGATGGAGGAAATGATTTATAGAAAACATAATGAGATATAGGATGCTGAGTATAGGACCTAATACCTTTGCGAAGAGCAATAGGTAAGTCTGACTTAGAGGGAAGAATGTTACCAAACGGAAGGATCTCATTTTCTGAAATGGTTTCTAGATCCAGAGTTGGCGAAGGGGTGTGTGTAGGTGCATTGATGATGGTGGTCTTTCCCTACTTGATTTTGGTACGGCTATAGACTTGTGTATCGTTTGCTTTCTCCACGATTTCTGGGCTGAGATTTTTAGCAGAGGGTTTAGGAGAGGGTTTAGGAGAAGGAGATGTGGGCTCAGCAGAAGGTGATGTGTTCTCCCCCTGAAGTGGAAGGGGAGAGGCCATAGGTAAGATAACAGGCCCATCTTCCTGAAGACTAGGTTCCCCCTGAAGATGGGACACTGGGTAGTAGGAAAGGGTCTCATTGAAGAATACATCCATGGAGATGAAAGTGCGGTGGGTGGGTGGGTGATAACGTTTATATCCTTTCTGGGTTGGAGATTATCCCAAGAAAAGACAACGAAAATCTCTTGGTTCAAGTTTTTTTGGATATCTATGGTTGCACACATAACACACGCAACCAAAGATCTTAAGAGGAATAATATGAGGGGCATCATTGATGAGAAGGGTTAAATGTGAGTGATGATCCAGGATTGGGGTTGGGACGCGATTGATAAGGTAAGATGAGGTAAGGATGGCATCACTCCAATATTGTGGGGGCACATTGCTGGCAAACATCAACGCATGAGCCACTTCGAGAAAATGGTGATTCTTCCTGTCGGCCACCCCATTCTATGCAGGATTATCAATACAACTGGTCTGGTGCAAAATACCATTATCTGCTAGATAACGTTGAAATTCGCCCTCAAGGCACTCTCTGCAGTTGTCACTATGGAGAATATTTGGAGAAGCTTGAAATTGAGTCTTGATCATTTGGTGAAACTCATGAAAGCACTAAAATACTTCACTCTTATTATGCAGGAGATATACCCAAGTGTTCTTGAATAACAGTTTATAAATGTAACAAACCAACGGTGACCAGAAATGGAATTAGTTCTGGTTGGTCCTCAAATATCAAAATGAACTAAATGGAAAAAGAGTACTACTGCGTTAAAATGAAGGATTATACGAAGACCGAGTTTGCTTAGCTAGAATACAAGCTTCGTAAAAAAACTCGTTTTTTCTACATTTATTAGCTAAAGAAGGAAAACGACTAGCTAAAAATTAAAAAGACCGATGCCTGAGCCGCTGGTGCCACTTTTGAAGGTTGAAAGATGCCGAATAAAGGTGATGTATTAGGCTTGGGTGAGCTGAAACTGACTTTGGGATTCCTTCCTCAAGCAAATACATACCACCTTGCATCTTACCACATCCAATCATCCTCTCTGTTTTCAGATCTTAAAACAGACAATAAGAAGGAAAAAAAAATGTAACTTTGCAATTTAAAGCAGATGTAATACTACTAATAGATGTGAGATTTATAGAGAATTTTGGAACATGAAGAACAGACTGAAAGCTAAAGGAGTGCACTGAATGGAATCTTTTCCTGATACAGAAGAGAGAGTCCCACCCACCACACGAATAGTATTAATTTCAAAATTACAAAGGTACTGATGAAATAAGCTATGGTTACTGGTCATGTGGTCCATGGCACCAGAGTAAAAAATTCCAAGGATTAGAGACCATTGATGCACAATGCCCATTGAAATACATACCTGATCGAGCAAAGTGAGAACCTGGAGTGGTAGAGGCAAAAGCAGGTACAAACGATGATCTGGAAGAGGCTAGATGATGGCTGGAGCAAATGATTGAGGGCCTAAATAATGTGATTGCCTTGTAGTGGGGCCATGGGATCAGCAGCTGGATGAGCTTTAGTCTGATGTGCCTGTGAGCCCTTGAAGTTCTTGGACTTTTGCATGCCTTTTTCACATCTCTATGCATCAAAGTCTGCTGGTTTACCAAGGAGTTTCCAGCATGTGTCTTTAGTATGCCAGAGTTTGCCACAATGCTCACATTTTACCGTATCTTATAATGCAGTAGGGCCTTTGTATGGCTGAATAGTTGTCTGGGGAGCAGACCTATAAGGGACAGAAGGTGATAATATAGTTGTTCTTCTTTCGTCTTCAAGCTGAACCATGGCATAGGCCGATTCAAGAGTAGGAAAAGGATCCTTGCTAAGGATCTGTGAGCGGATAGGGTCAAGCTCGACATTCAGTCCTGCCAAAAATCTATAGACTGTATTTTTTTTCCCATTTCTTAAAAAGCTTAGCGTCTTCATTACACTTGGCATGTGTGGAATCATGAAAGTCGATGGCCGGCCGATGACTCCTTAACTAAGTATAATATTGAGACACCGTTAACTCCTTCTGGGTAATTCCATGAACTTTTTTTTGCAGAGTATAAATTAATGCATCATTCCCAACATGAGAATATGTGTCCTTTGCAGACTTTCAAATCTGTGCAGCTGTATCCAATAATAAATATCCCTTGGCTATGACGGGTTGCATGGAATTAAGTAGATATTTCATCACTAAGGAATTCTCAGCATTCCATTTGTCCAAAGAAGTATCTTCAGTAAGGGCTTTAGTCTTGGCTCCGGTGAGATAGCCAGATAATCCCTGAGCGGTAATAAAAAGTTGTGTAGCCTGAGACTACATCAGGTAGTTACCACCATCATGTTTTGTAGTATTAGTTGGAATTGTGAGATTTTTCATTTTATAAAAATCTGTTCCAGTAGATGTTACATCAGATGCCATTGCAATCACAAAGATAAACAATTTCAATTTGGGTACATAGTAAAACCCAAAAAATCGATATTGATAATAGGCTAAAAAAAATGATATCTGGTATTTTGTGTCACTTAACCATACCAGATCAATTGAACCTTGTGTGAAGTGGAATCAATCTCTTTAATAGAGATTCCGTATATCAATCTTCCGAGAACAAGAGACACATCTGCAACAAGTTTTGATCTTCATATATAGTCAGGGAAGAATCGATCATGGCAATTAGTATGATCTAGTCAGGGAGGAATCGATGATGGCTATTCGTATGATCTCTTCAAAAACACATCCCATCAATAAGGGATACACGGCAACCAAGAGTAACAAATCCTTGGGGAGATGTTTAGCTCATAGGTAAGAGATTGGAAAGAATGAAAAAAAGGTTTAGAGTTGCTAAAAGGAGATGGGGTTAGGTATAGGATAGGTGTTAGGGAATTTTGGTAGGGTTAGGGTGAGATATAAGGGATGGCGGTGGGTAGGTTTAGGGTTAGTTTTAGGGGTTGTTGATGGGTTTTTTATGTGCTGGAGGTGGGATTAGGCAATGGCGGTAGAGGTGTATGAGGTTTTAGGGTTGTGGCTGTGGGATTAAGCAGTGGCAATAGAGATATAAAGGGTTTTAGGGCTATGGCGGGGGGATAAAGCAGGGGCAATAGAGGTGTAGAAGGTTTTAAGGTTGTGGCAGTGGGATTAAGCAGGGGCGGTAGAGAGATTAAGGGTTTTAGGGTTATGGCGGTGGGATTAAGCAGGGGCAGTAGAGATATAGAGGGTTTTAGGGTTGTGGCGGTAGGTTTTGGAGATGAGAAGAGGAGAGAAGGTGGGGCAGTAGCTTTAGGTGGCTGTGATACCATATTGGATTAGAGAGAATGAGTGAGTTATTATGATTTCATTTTCATTTCTATTTAGAATCGTTGTCTTGTAATAGAGACACGAGTGATATAATCTCCTCACTCCAATATTTTATTTATAATGAAATACTGAAAGCAAGATTACAATAATATCCCTAATGACAATAATAGAAAAGAAATAAAAGAAATAAAAGAAATAACCAACAAATTACAATGATACCCCTAATGACTTGAGTGGACGACATTTACAACAAAATGAAAGTGCCTAAATCGATTACCAAAAAAAAAAAAAAAAAAAAAAAGTGCTGAAATCATTCCTAGCTGCATATCTTCTCAATTGAAAAAGCACACTTGGTGGGCATAGTACAACGGAGAGTTGTATGCTGCATTTGGGAAAAATGAATCGTGTACCCCTATTCCGGTGACAAAGAATGTCTCTCCACTATAGACTAATCAGGTTCCATCATATGATCCATTTGGTCATGCACTCAGAGAAAAAGAATTTCTTCCCGTCTTTGACTTCATGGAATAGCCATCAGATTGTGCTGCTCGATCATGAGTAATCTCAATAGTTCTTCCACGTCAGTTATAAATAATATGGTGATATATGGCCCCCTCAGTAAGACCTAAAGCAGTAATATTACCAAACACCATTTACCATAATCATTGAGGTTTTGATTGGTTGCAAGGAAAAATATAAGGAAAGGGAAGTAAAAATTTTAAACTTAAAAAGTAACCTTTTGCATATATGACTATGTAACTAGATCTAAATCATTCCATACTTAGTTATTACCTTGTATTTTACTTTGCACCCAATTCCCTTGCATTTGGAATGTAAAATTTATCCCTTGCGTTTGAAATGTAAAATAAATTTTACATCTATTAAGGCTCTCTTTGATATATATTATAGAATTAATTATATAATACATTATGACATGTGGTTGTTTGGTATGATTTATAATACTTATTTATATTTAAAATAAATTAATATAATCTAAAATCTACAAATATATTAGGTGTTTATCATTAGTGATAATCTATTATTACTTCTAGTGGTACCAAATGGTTATTATTTGTGATTCATAATTTATTCTTATAAATGATTTGTTATAAATAACTCATAAACAAAAATATAAACTATACCAAAGAGAGCCTAAGTATCATTACTAAATATGGTATGAAATTTGGGTACTTTATACAATCATGTTGTGATAGAATTATGTAAGTTTTCTTTGTAGGTTTGAAAATTTTCACTTCCCATCCCTTAATATCTTTTGCAACCCATGATAAAATCGGAAGGCAGGTTTTAATAAGATTCCACCATCTATTGGAGAAGCATAATCTCACTTATTTAGTACTATCCAATGCAACCGTAGACTTTCGATTACCAAAAGCCTCACGTTCCCTTCTGCTCCTTTGAAGCATCCTGATTATCTATATCCTACACAATGATGGTATTATCCATTGCCTTCCTACCTTGAACAAACTTTGCCTGGTTTGGAGATATGAAGAGGTGGAGTAATGACTTGTGCTTGTTAGTAGAAATTTTAGAAAGAGACAAATTTTTTTCTTCATTTATCGGTAGAACCGTTGAACAGCTAAAAACTTATAAAAAGATTCAATTTTTCCTTCTCAAAATAACACTTATAGTGATTCTATCTAGGGATGTAAACGGATGGTAAAAAATCTGAATTCTATTGCATCCGTATCCATTTAGGTGTATCTGTATCTAGATCCGAATACAGATAATCTATAACATAATCTATCCAATCTGAATTGATATCCAACTAATAATAAAAAATTAAGCGGCTAATGATCTTGAGGATCTTGAAGATTTGACTAGACATAGAGACTGAGGAAAAGAGAATCATGAGACTAAGACAACTGAGAGAAATGGATTGAGAGAAAATCGTATCTGCCGGGGTGAGGAAGTGACGTAGTAAGAAAATATAGGGGCTAGATCCCATCCTAGAGCTAACAAACCCTTGAATCCACGAGGTCAAAAAACTCTAAGAAAGAAGAGTAACAATGGCAATTCTCATCAATTTCAACCTGCCTATAAAGAAACCTAACTCAACCTCTATGTAGGGAAGTTGGATTACATTGAGGGAAATAAGAAAAGGAAAAAGAAGAAAAGAAATGCTAAAATACAAAATTAACAAAAGTGGGAAAGAAAATCAAACCGCACACTAAACTTGGAAGGCTCAAAACAGCTCTTAAATGTAAGATGAAGAAAGATATGCTGAAATAAGAAATTCACAAAAGTAGGGAAAAAAAAAATCAAACGGCACACTAAAGTTGGGAGGCTCGAAACAACTCTTAAATGTGTAAATTTAGGTTTATTAAAAGTCTCCGTTTGTTTGCAAGGAAAATCAAAGGGAAGGGAAGTAAAATTTTCAAGTTTATAATAGAAATTTTTGTAATCATTATCCAACATGATTGTATAAACTATTTAAAAATTTACCATATTTATTGGTGATATAGTTTTTATATGTAATTTTTTATGGAGAGGGGGATCACTATCTGGCTTTGTGGCCCTTGCGCTAGAGCACGTGCATGGACGTCTAATAGAGGTGGGATTCTTCATTTCACAGGGGATGGGACGATCATTTCTCTCTTTCTGTAATTTGGGTGCAGGCTCCACAAAGCCTAACAACATTCTTTTTCTGCCTTTTATTTTACTTCTAAAATTCAAGGAATTTCGTTGCAAAGTAAACTAAAAATTAAGAACCAAATATAGAATAATTTGGAGTTCGTTAAAGAGTCATGTACTGCAATGATGACAAAAGTTTCTTTTAAATTTGAATTTTCACTTCTATTCCCTTTAATTTTCTTTTCAACCAAACAAAGCCCAAGTATTAATCCCTTGCACTCAGTTTCCGGCATAGTTGCCTCATATGACTTCGCTGAAAGGTCACATTTGTTATGGTCCTTAATCCTGGCACTACATGGTTTAGTACCTAAGGAGAGTTTAAAAGGACATAAGCAAGTGAGAAGCTTTGGATCTGATCATGGGAAAAAGAAAAGAAAAAAAAATAAAATAAGAAATGAGATGGAAAAAAGATCAAACAAAGGCTGAAAAAAAAAAAAAAAAAAAAATTAAAAGACAAAAATTCGTTAAAAGATAACTCAATCCACAAAATTTGTTAGGGCTGACAATTAATGACTCAAATATTTGCAAGTTAGTGATCTTATTATATTCCTTTGTTTGGCTTCATAGAAAGCAAGAGCAACAACCGCAACACCTTAGTAACAACCATTCCAACCTGCAAGAATTAGGAACAACCATATTTGTGATATGTGACATACATAAGTTACGAGAAGCATGACAGAAGCATCTATAACACATTTGGATGGGGAACGGACATAGTTACCATCTCATATTAATTTATAGTAGATTAATTCCATGCAGATTAATTTTTAATAAATAATTAAATGCCTAAACATTTAATATGGGGTCCGTTTCTATGTAATTGAGAAATTGTCACATTCTCATCGGACCCTTCGTCCAACAAGGGTTATTTACATATTTAAGGGGGATGAGGTGTTAACATCTAATGGTTATAACACTTGATGATGTGGACAATATCTAAATGTCACTGGGTCGGTTATATATAGAGACAAAAATTTCAACATGATGCATCTTATGGTGTAAAGAAATAGATTTGTGTGTTTTCATCTGTTTTTTTTCTTCCTTAGTTAGAATCAGTAATTTTTAGTGTTTTTTATTTCATTTTTTTTTTGTTTTTACTCAACAGATGACCAGTAATCAGCCTTCCCAGGATCCTAGCTGACGATATGCCATCTGGAGACTTGAGGTCGGTGACAATAAAGTCTGTGATGCCACTCTATATTTCAAATTCATTTAAATTCATTCAAGCATCAAAAGATTCAAGATGCACTTTGCTCACAGAAAAAGTAAGTAATCAGATGTTTTAATGGGAAAAAGATCTTCGGTCATGAGGTTACTCCTGTAGTGAAGATTCTATTCACTCAAAGTGGATCGATATGTATCCCAATCTATTCAAAGTGCATTGAAATACATGTAGATCCGCTTTGAGTGGGTGAGATCCTCATTACAGAGGATCCCAATTTATTATAATGGTGATTTTTATATTTTCTTGGATTTTCCTGAAAATTTTCATTTTTCACGGTTCTTTAATTTTTTTTAAAATATTTTCATAGGTCCCAAAAAATGACGGATCTAAGGGGATCGGTGATAATAGGGATCGGATCCGACCTATTATTTTAACAATTACTAGTCATGCATTTTCACCTTCCTTTCTAATAGATTGACTGGTGGATCCAATAAATTTGACTAGCCGTTGGACTTTAGAAGCACAAAGTATATTGCCTATTTTCATCATAAATTCATAATCACATGATCATCAAACACTTGCTTTTACTTTCTCAAAAATTTTCTTGATAAATATTTACATTTACTAAAAATGTTATCGATGGTAATAAAGATCTAAAAAATAAAAACAGAGAAAAAGAAACTTACAAGTCCTTTAGGCATGAACTTTGGAAACCCAAGTCATCGGAAACTCGATCTAGTGAAAATGTTGATGGCCCCTTTGGTCGATATGGTGAATCCTTACATAAAAGGGGGTGAATTTCCGACGATGTCCGGCTTGAAGGAGGTGAAAAAGGAGGTGAAGGTGATGGCGATGGGGTGAAGGTATACTTTTGATGCCCGGGGCCGATACTGACCGGAAGGGGAGAGGGAGGAGTTGGAGGAGAAGAAGGTGGAGAAGCAAAGCTTCTCCTCATTACTGAAACTAGATGATTCGCAGTGAAGAAGCTGTTTCAAATTTCAAGTGTCATGGATAAACATCAGTAGGTGGTAGTTCATTTTGGAGAGGTTTACCACCAAACCGTCACCCCCTAATGGTCAGCTGAAGATCTTTTTAAAACCACCGGTCCTCAAATCCATATAAAAGCACACAACTACCTTATATCTTTTGAAAACAATACTTCTCTTTGGGCCTAACAAAAGTTAGGGTTTGGGTTTCTTGCAACCATGCAACTTCTACAGTCGCAGTCACATCCGAACTGTTGAGCGCACATCTACAAGTGCACCAATGTGGTCCAACAGCCAGAGGGGGTTGCAGGGACTGCATAGTTGCAAAGGATCCAAGCCATAGAAGTTATAGGGCTAGAAATGTAAAAGATAGTTACAAATCCAAATTAGATCTACATCTGTATCTGTTTAAAGGTATCCGGATACGAATTCTTCGGATAATCCGAAACGTATTTTATCTGCTTCGTATAGATATTATATTAATAATAAGGGAAAAATACTGTTGCCTCCCTTATAGTTTGCTTAAAGGACAAATGCCCCTTAACTTTTCAGCAATATACAAATGCCTCCCTTAAAAACACTATTAGAATACATGTAGACCCACGTCGTTAGATTCCATTAGATACTAATGGTCAAAAACCAATTTTATTTTAATGATCAAATTAACCCTTTACAAAGGGTGAAGTATATTTCTGTGCTCTTACTTTCTTCTGAAAGGAATTGTTGGCCATTTCCCATGTTCTTAATTTCTCTTCCAAAAGGGTTCCACTTCCAATCGTTCCACATACGGCTATTCTGTTTTCAGCTACCCACTTTGCAGTTGAATATTCAATTGAGATTCCATTGAAATGGAATCAAGCTCCGGATTTGATTGCATACAGGAAGAAAAATAATTGGTATTGGTCATAGGAATCAGCCAATCCCAAAGGACTCTGATCCGTCTAAATTGCAATCCAGATTCAAAGAAATCCGACCTTATATAGCGTGGCCCTTGTAACCATCTCTGATCTCTCTCTCTCTCACTCACTCAATGGATCTCTTCTCTCTACAGTCCCTCTTCATCTGCTTCTTAATCCGGAACGTCTAATCCTACAAATTCAATTCAAATATATTTTCTTAGTGACCAACTCCATGAAATTGCAGAAAATCACTGTTAAAAAAACTGTGATGTAACCTTAGTGATAAAGAACAGAATGTTCCTTGTCTCTTATCATTGAGTAAAGTAAGAACTCTGTGATTCCATTTGAAGTATAACCAGTCCCTCCCTTTCCATCCTTGTTTCTTTAAAAGAAATACTGCATCAATTGGCACTTATTGAGAACGGTGAAAACAGTAGTGATTGTAGTAGCCCCAAAACCAAACCGGTCGAAAAGCGGACCATATATCCGTTTGAAGCAGTTGCCTCTTAACAGAATTCTCCTCCTACTCTCTTGTTGGAACCCTACCAGAATTTCTCAAGAACAGCCACCGTTTCCTCGAATGGACCACTGAAGTCCTCCGCAACTCTCCCAACAACACCTTGGTCTTCCTTCGCCTTGGAATCGTTCACGGCATCATTACAGCCAATCCTCTCAATGTCGAACACATGCTCAAGTCCAAGCTTGACAACTACCCTAAAGGCGATCGCTTCGTCTATCTCTTAGAAGACTTCCTTGGCCGTGGCATCTTCAACTCTGACGGTGAACTCTGGAAGTTTTAGCGCAAAACAACGAGCTCCGAATTTAATACGAAATCACTCCGGAACTTCGTGGTGGAACATTATTATTTTCCCGCACTTTTGAAACCCTCAAAAAATTTTCCCAAACCATTGTTTCATGTCACTCCCTTGTTTGGCCTTCTGCTCCCCTTGACAACGCCTTACACCCCCACATGCGATGCCACATCACGAACCTCCCCTGGATTTTTTGAAACCCTTTGATCCAAATCTCCTTCCCTTTCGGCAAGATTCAGAATGGTCCCGGCATAAGCATAAACAGGGGTTGCAGGCTCAAACAATACCACCGCATATGACACCGACGAGGGCTCCCCGGCGAGGGCAGACCTGTATATGGAAACACCAGGGATTAAAATGATTATAACCATTGGAAAGGTCGTTGATTGGTTAGAAATCGATATCGACGTTCAGGATTTGGTAAGGATCGATTTTAACAATAGAATCGGTTTTTATGTAAGAAAACGTTTAGGGGGAGAATCGTCAAAGGAAAAATTAACTTTATGGAAAAATTAACTTTAACTCCGTTAAAAAAGGGGACATTTGTCTTTTCCAGAAACGTTTAGGGGCATTTGTCCTTTAGGCATACTACAGGGGAGGAAACAATATTTTTTCCTAATAATAAAAAATTAAGTAGCTAGTGATCTTAAGGGTCCTTGAAGATTGGATAGGCTCTATAGAATGAGGAAAATTAAGAGAATCATGAGACTAGACTGTTAAGACCATGTCGAAAGCGGCTAATTGGAAAGGAACACGTGTCATCACACGGATTGAGCATCCCAGTGGACACAGGTTCTCATCTCAATAGATCAACCTAGGCACGTTCCTATGCCCTCGGACAGTTAAGGACGTGCCTGAACCCAGCACGATCGGATAAGTAATGGGTAACTCATTCTAGGTTGGTTAGCTACACGTGTCAGCCAGTAGAGGCAACTAAAGGTGGAACTAAACAAGTTTTACAAGGGTCCCAGGGAGGTTATTGTTGGGAATAGTCCCACATTGCTTAGAGACTAGAACCTTAGGTGTCTTATATATGTGAGAGTCCCTCCACTTACTATTTCAAACTTTTGAGATGAAAACTTAATATGGTATCAGAGCTCTAGGTTTACTCCGTACGGTCACCCAAAAGAGAAACCGCATGCCACGTGTACTATCACCTAAAAAGGGGCAACATGTGAGGGGGGGGTGTTGGGAATAATCCCACATTGCTTAGAGACTAGAATCTTATGTGCCTTATATATGTGAGTCCCTCCACTTACAAGTTTGAACTTTTGATATGGAAATTTAATAGTTATGACAAACTTAGCCTTTGGATCTACATGAGACGGCTAAGGTGATCTCCCATGCATGCACAACCCTCCATTGAAGGGATCGAAACTGTTGATAAGGCACAGAGACTCCCACTCAGCAATGGCGACTCTCCAAGGAATTTGGATGGAGTCTCGGGATCCGTGTAATAGTAAGGAGACATCCTATAATCTAAGCCACTCCATGCTCTATAAATATCCCCTACCATGAAGGTAAACGGACCGAACTTTGGTCATATTTACTTACATACTACAGAATTCATTACCAGCCCCTCTCTACCTTTAATTCGGCCTTCTTTACCAGGGTTCATCTACTTATCGCTCTTCAGCTAACTTATGTATCAGAGTGGCTCTTGGGTTATCCAATTTGCCCAACTCTTATGTCTGCTTATTCTCTGTGACAGGTGTCCCAATCAGAAATCAGAACAATTTTCGGCGATAACAAAGACAATTGAGAGAAAATTATATCTGCCGGGGTGAGAAAAATCTGACAAAAAAATCTAAACAGATAATAAAAAAATATGGATTTGATTTATATGCTATCCATTTAAGGGTATTTGTATCGGATCACATCTGGATAGTGTTCCATCATGGTTTTCACTAAGACTGAGCCTAGGAGGTGACTATGTCGATCCCAAAAAGTCACATCATTAAAGGGAAATTCTTTAAATCATGAAGAAAATCAAAGTGGGCTCCAAAACTGGCATTTTGGCTGCTATAGTATTTTGTTTTTGGTGGGGAGGCAGACTAGGAGACGAACATCCACGTATGGCTCTAGAAACTAGATCAAAGAACCAGTTGAACAGTTCAAATCAGAACCAACACCTTAACTAATTCTCGTTTTACATTTCTTTTTAAAACCTGATAACAAGATGGACTAGCCTTGTAATGTTCAATGCTTTTGGTTGTTTCAAACCACAATAGTCACTAGTTCGAAACGAATGAAGGTGTTACAGATCTTAGATTGATTGACCCATTGTTTAGGTTTTGTTTGGTTGACAGGGAAATGCAAATATTATAAGGGAAGTGAAATTTATTTTTTACGGAATATATATATATATATATATATGGATCCACATTATAGGGACGAGCAGTAGCATCAACCTTACATTGGTTGACAAGCCACGTAGTGGAAATAGGCCAGTTAACTACCCTTGAACTGGTTAAAGCCCTCTGAGGAAGAGAATGGGCAACCCCATTGGCCTCCCTTGAAACAAAGTGAAAAGTAACATAACCCCCCCCTTTCAGCTAACAGTTTAATATCCTTAACAATAGATTGAACAAAAACATCTCCCACCTGAGTTGTCCCATTAATGACCAAGAGAAACATGCACTGGCAATATTCACCAACCTAGCTGTTACAGCCCATTTTCAAACATGGACGTGATATCCAGGTCGCCTCATATAGTAACCCGAATCTATACAGGATCCACTAACTGCTGTGATTCACAAACCATTCCCACAATCTACATACATAATATCCATCAACAATCAAATAGACATTCAGAGTAATAATAGCGGAAGCAAATCTTATAAGTAACTAATACCATCTAAATGATATAATAACATAAATAAAGTTGTTATGCAATTACATCAATTCTTTCAAAATATTTTACCATATCCAATATACAAGTATGACAAAAATAGTGAGTAAATTAGTATCCCAAAACCCTACATAGATAGATTCTCAATATCTATCTACAAGCAATATTCAAGGAGAAAGAGAGGAAGAATTACATCAGGCGTAGATGCAGTTACTATCGACACAACCCTTGCCATGTTGAGATTCAATACAATTATTTTAAGTCGTTAGTTATGTAATTTTGAAGGTGCCATATTGAGATTCAATACAACTTTTGGCCCTACCTATAGTTAATGGCATCCAACTTAATGAATACATTTTATGTGTGAATTTATGGCATAAAATATACATCTCTTATTCTATTTATGATGCTTCTCGGGTACTTAATGTTGATTTTATGTTTGTTGGGTATAGGTGAAAGAATGAAAAAATTTGAGCTTAAAAATATCATTTTATGAATTTTCGGTGATCCTGTCCAGTTAACTCACCCAGTCAACTCAGTAGCCGGGCATAAGACGAATTTTATGAAGAGGGCCACAAATTTTGTATATAAGATCAGCCTTGGACCAAGTCAAAGAGTAGCCCAATCTCATGTGAAATATTCCATTCTCTTGAGAAAATATTCCTTAGTTATTTGGAATCAAATTTACAAGATTGGCATGACATGGAAGAATGGAAAGCTCCAATCGATTATGGAAGTTTTCAAAAATAGATAATGATGCTAAAGATATGATGAGTTGGTGCAAGATTTTTCTACTCAAGAATCGTCCATATACAATGAACCTACAAGATTGGAATTCGGTTACCAAAATTATCTCCATAAAATCTCTTGTAATTCAATTGTAAAGATTGATTGTGATCTTTACTCTCTTGTATATATATGTGATGCTCAGCAATAGAAAATCATCCAAGAATTCTATTATGAGTTTTTTTCTTAGTTTTGAGAATTTATGAGAGAGTTTGAGATTCTTAGTTTTTTTTTTTTTTCAAGTTGTGTTCTTCTTGCTTAAGTTTATTTTTATTTATTTATTTATTTATTTTTAGTTTTAATTTCAGATTTAGAACTCTGTAGTAAGGTAGATAAATATAGGTTGTACCCCATTACTAATTTAATTTAGGGGAGAAGGGTCCCTTTGTAACCGTTTGCACATCGCCTTGGAGTGACAATAAGACGACGAGCAACGACAGAGAAATCTTCTATCGAGATAAATTTTTCTTACATTCTTTTACTTTTAATTTCGTTTTCTTTCTTGCAATAAATTTGTGTTACTTTATGGTTAGTGGTTTCGTAAATTTTCGTACCGTTATGAATGGTTATTATTGTTTTTATTGCTTGACTAATTTTTTATTTAAAGTGATTAAAGTGTTAATTCAATCATATCCCTTTGGTATGCTTTGCCTTATTTGAGTTAGGATAATAGCGATTCCTCCCTGAGATCGACCCGTTACTGCATGATACCGTGCACTTGCGGTTACATACATATTTAATTCCCATCAAGTTTTTGGCGCCGCTGCCGGGGAGGCAAGCCGTTATTTTTCCTATTTTAAATAGTTCAAAGTGATTTAAAAAAAAATGCAAAAAAAAAAAAAAAAATTTCATTGAATTCTAAGTGATTTAAAAAAAAAAAAGAAAAAAAAAGAAAAATGCAAAAAGTTTACATTGGTTTTTATGCCTTTCTTTACACCTCCGATCCGTTAGGTTGGAACAGTACAATCGACGGTCCAATCCTGACCATGATATGGTGTTAAGGGATGCTGGCTATCGAATTATCAAGAGGAATAAAGACCAATAGCTTCGGCGGTAACGGTGTTGTTTCTCAAGGTAATTGCGGATATGACCAGTCTCTAAGCCATTGATCGTCAGGAGGTTTGCGATTCGAAAAAATCCATCTTTTCGCATCGAATTTAGAGGAAAAAGAAATTTTTTTTTATCATTTGAAACAGTTTTGTGCATGAGTGTATGGACTCCTAATGCTAGCAATCGTCTAGTAGGAGTCCCATCATTTACAATGGCTGAACCAAAGATGACACTTAAGGATAGATTTTACCCTACTAGGACAGCACAACCTTCATGTATTCAATTGTCGGCTGCTACAGGCAACAACTATGAATTGAAAACTCAATTCATTACCATGCTTCCTCATTTTTATGGGTTATCTTCAGAGGATGCATACTTGTTCCTCCGTGAGTATGAGGAGGTGTGTGCCCTCATTAAAATGCAACAGCTCAGTGATGATGCTGTCAAATTGAGGTGCATCACTTTTTCACTCAAGGATGGAGCTAAAAAATGGCTTTATGGTCTTCCCACAAATTCCATTACATCCTGAGAAAAATTGACTGTGTTATTCCTTAAAAAGTTTTTTCCTCTTCACAAGACAAATAAACTTCGAGGGGATATAATGCGGTTCAAACAAGAGTCAAATGAGTCTTTTTCAAGACTCATGGAAAAGTTCCAAGGTCTTCTCCAAGAGTGCCCTCACCATGATATTCAAATATGACAGCTTTGTCAAATTATTTACGAGGGGATAGACTTTCCTACCAAGCAAATGCTTGAGTCTATGTGTCCTCAAGGATTCACTTCCTATGAGGATGCTAACGATGCTTGGAACTTTTTGGCGGATCTCACCGAAAAAACAAGAGAGTGGGAGTCTGTGCAGGAGACAGATTGCACCCAAAAAGGTAAAGGTTACATTGTCGATGTCATAGTAGCTAAGGAGGCACACTTAGATAGCCTTATCAAAAGGATAGAAGTTTTAGTTCCTAAAGACCCTATCCAAAAGCAAGTCCTAATGTGCAACTGGTGTCAAACTCCTGGACACACAGTAGAGGAATGTCCTTCACAGGAAAATTCTCAGAATGCTAATGTAAGTGCACTTTACAATCCGTATAGTAACACTTACAATCCAGGATGGAGAAATCACCCAAATTTTTCTTGGAACCAAGGGAACCGTGTGGACCCATCCCAATTTCCAAATCAAGGTCCTCCCGATCACACCAGGACATATGCTCCCCCTAGACCCAATTTTATTCCCCAAGGTAATTTTCAGCAACCCCCTGGGTTTTCTAACACGGGTGAGCCGGCCAAACTCAGTGAGTTGGAGAAGAATGTGGCAGCTCTAATGGCAGGGCATACCAGTATGGAGAGAACATTTACCAATTGGTTACCCTAATGTGTGAAAAGAACAAGGGTATTCTGCCTAGCCAACCAGAGACCAACCCACGCCATCACCCACAACCAAATAGGTCAAACCCTCAAGTGAATGGCATAGAGAGTCAATCAGGGTCCTCCAAACAATGCAATGCAGTCCATGCATTACGGAGTGGCCAAGAGTACCTACGGGATGAAGCACCAAAGAACAAACCCAAAGTTGCTCCCGTTAATGTTCCCCAATCTGAGGCAAATACTGAGCCTCTTTCTTCAGGTTCGTCAGATGTACCTGAAAGACCCAAAGAGACTGTCCCGGACAGAGTTTTTACTCCACCAGCCCCATTCCCTAATATGTTGGTAAACCAAAAGAAGACTGCTTTAGTTGATAAAATTTTAGAGGTCTTCAAACAGGTTGAATTGAATATCCCACTTTTGGATGCAATTGATCAAATTTCTATTTATGCAAGAGTCCTTAAAAACTTATGCACACAAAAGAGGATTAATCAAATTCCTAAAAAGGTATTCTTGGCTGCACATTTAAGTTTCCTTTTGAACCATCCTGTGGCAGCCAAATACAAGGACCCTGGCTGTCCTACCATCTCTTGCATCATAGGCAACACTTTTATTGATCATGCTCTACTAGACTTAGGTGCAAGTGTGAATCTTCTACCTTATCATGTTTACCAACAATTAGGATTGGGAAAGTTGAAACCAACATCCATCTCACTTCAACTAGCTGATCGCTCTGTAAAAACTCCTAAAGGAATGATAGAGGATGTTTTGTTAAAGGTAGGAGAATTTCTTTTTCCTGTGGATTTTATTGTTTTAGAAATACATCCTGTCTCCAATAGGGATCAAATCCCTATCATTTTAGGGAGACCATTTTTGGCTACAAGCAATGCACTTATAAATTACAGGAACGATCTCATGAAACTGTCATTTGGTAACCAAACTGTTGATTTAAATGTATTTAGGCTGGGTAAGCAACCGAATGAGGAAGTACATATGCTCCGAGAATTCCCTGACCATGTAGAGACCACTTTTGACATTGACTTGAAATTCTTGCAGTGTATGGAAGCATTGGGAGGAGTAGCGGATACTTTCTCATCAGAAGCATGGAGTATCCACACACCTGTGGAACCTCTAGGACCTCTATCCACTTCCATTCTCAAGCCCTCAATGGTTGAACCACCTAGCTTAGAATTAAAGGAGTTATCATCCACTCTGAAGTATGCCTTCCTAGGACCTGACCAGACTCTTCCTGTTAATATTGCATCTGATTTGACTTCTAATCAGGAAGAAGAGTTAGTTAAACTCTTATAAAATCACAAGGAAGCCTTAGGTTGGACTGTGGCTGACATCAAAGGTATTAGTCCGTCTATTGTTCAGCATCATATACACCTTATGGAAGATACCAACCCCTCAAGGGAACCTCAGAGACGGGCAAATCCTATGATGAAGGAAGCCATTAAGAAAGAGATTCTAAAGTGCTTAGCTCATGGGATCATATATCCCATATCTGACAGTGAGTGGATAAGTCCGGTACATGTGGTACCAAAGAAGTCAGGAGTCATTGTAGTTGCTAATGCTGACAATGAATTGATTCCAACCCGTATCCAAACAGGATGGAGAGTCTGCATAGACTACAGAAAGCTGAATACGGCAACGTGGAAGGATCATTTCCCTTTGCCTTTCATTGATCAAATGTTACAGAGATTGGCCGGACATGAATACTATTGCTTCTTAGATGGATACTCCAGTTACAATCAAATCCCCATTGCCTTACATGACCAACACAAGACCACTTTCACATGCCCCTACGGAACCTATGCTTACCGGCGCATGCCTTTTGGGCTATGCAGTGCCCCTGCCACTTTTCAAAGGTGCATGATGAACATCTTCTCAGATATGGTAGAACAATATTTAGAAGTATTCATGGATGATTTTTCTATGCATGAGTCTATTTTTTCTGATTGTCTACATAATCTTTCCTTAGTTCTTGTCAGGTGTATGGAGAAAGATTTAGTTTTAAATTGGGAGAAATGCCACTTCATGATAAAACAGGGCATAGTGTTGGGTCACATCATTTTCAAAGATGGGATCATGGTTGACAGAGCCAAAGTAGAATTGATTGAAAAGCTACTGTTCCCAAATCTGTTAAGGACATTCGCTCCTTTCTAGGGCATGCCGGTTTCTATCGGAGGTTCATTAAAGATTTTAGTCAAATTGCTCGTCCTCTCACCTCTTTTCTTGCTAAAAACTAGTTGTTTGATTTTAATGATGCCTGTCTTGAGATTTTTAATCAACTCAAAAAGATTTTGACCACTGTCCCATTATTCAGGCACCCATATGGACAAAGCCCTTTGAGCTTATGTGTGATGCTTCTGATTTTGCATTAGGAGCTGTCCTTGGGCAACGGATCAATAAGTTATCCCATGTAATTTGTTATGCAAGTAGGACTTTAAACGATGCACAGCTTAATTACACCACCACTGAAAAGGAATTCTTAGCTGTTGTATTCGCTTTAGAGAAATTTCGTACCTACTTGATAGGATCCCATGTCATTGTGTATACGGATCATGCCACTCTCAAGCATCTCTTGCAGAAAAAGGATGCCAAAGCTCGTTTCATTAGATGGGTTTTGCTTTTACAAGAGTTTGACTTAGAGATTAGGGATAAACTAGGAATAGAAAATCTGGTTGCTGACTACTTATCCCGACTACCTAATTCTTTGAGTGTCGATTCACCGGTCCAATGAGTCTTTCCCGGATGAGCATTTGTTTGCAGTATCTAGTGAGCCTTGGTTCGTTGATATTGTAAATTACTTGGTAACGGGTGCGACCCCTTCCCATTGGTCCGCCCAGGATAGGTATAGATTCCATTCCCAAGTCAAGTACTATTTTTGGGACGATCCATATCTGTTCAACACTTACCCTGATCAGATTATCAAGAGATGTGTACCGGCATTGATTTTATGGGTTCATTCCCAAAGTCTTTTGGGAATGAGTATATCTTGTTAGCTGTGGACTACGTGTCTAAATGGATAGAAGCTGTTGCTACTAAGACCAATGACCACAAGGTAGTCATTAAATTTTTAAAGGAGAATATATACTCCCGATTTGGTACCCCTTGAGCTATCATTAGCGATAGGGGAAAACACTTCTGTAACAAACCATTTGAGGTGCTTGTTCAAAAATATGGTATTACCCATAAATTGGCAACCCCTTACCACCCTCAGACTAGTGGACAGGTTGAAGTGTCCAATCGACAAATCAAGCAAATTTTGGAAAAAACTATCAATCCTACTCGTAAGGATTGGTCCATTCGCCTCATAGATGCTTTGTGGGCTTATAGAACTGCTTCAAGACCATTCTTGGTCAATCCCCTTACCGTCTGGTGTACGAAAAAGCCTGCCATCTACCAGTCGAATTGGAACATTGGGCATTTTGGGCAATTAAGAAATTAAATTTTGATTTGTCAGATGCTAGCACTCATAGAGGACTCCAGCTCTCTGAGTTGGATGAATTGAGAAATGATGCCTACGACAGTGCCCGTATCTATAAAGACAAGACCAAGGCTTATCATGACAGACATATCCTTCGGAAGTCTTTCACCCCTGGCGACAAGGTTTTGCTTTCTCGTTGGGAGGGCCCTTATATTGTTCAAAATGTTTTTTCATCGGGTGCAATTAAGATTTTAAATCCAGGTACAGGTGCAACCAGCAAAGTGAATGGCCAACGTTTGAAGCCATTTTTGGAGCTTCCTCACGACTCCACTGAAGAGGTCATGGATCTCCATGAGCCTATTTACACTGATCCTTGATTCAGGGAGTTTTTTCTTCCTCTTGTCCTAGTCTTTTATTTTTCTGTATACATTGAGGACAATACATGATTTAAGTATGGGGGAAGGGTTGAGATTTCATAAAAAAAAAATAAAAAAAAATGAATTTTGAACTTTCATTGTAAATTTTAACTTTTTAACTTTGGTTTTTGGGAAAGTCAATCACTATTTCTATGGTTTTGACACAAAAGAGGAAGGAGAAAGAGACCTAGGAAACTATCACATACGAAGTAATGAAACCCTATGTGAGGATAGTACTTAGGCTGTATTTTGAGATGAGAATTAAGTTAGAAAATACATCTTACCTCTCCTGAAGGGATGAATATTTTATGGTTATAGTTGGTAATTTCAACCTTTGAATAAAGCTGAGACCTCCTTGTACTATAAAAAAAAATCTAAGAAAATAATAATATAAGAGTTTTTTTTGTTCTTGGAACTATACAGGACATTCCGCCTCAAGAAGCGAGGTGTCTTGATTGAAATTCCTTGGATATAGCTCTTGTTAAAAAAAAAAAGTACTCTTTAGCATCAATGTCTTTAAAGATATATGCCAAAAGCGAAGCTACATAGTAACATGGGAATGCATAACCACCTGCACTTCTCAAGCCAATTGTAGTGGAGTAGCTTAAAGAGGAAGAAAGAAAGAAAGAAAAAAAAATACAAGTGTTGAAAGCTATTCTTGAGTCTTGGTTACCAGTATGTTACAAAGGGTTCACCCTAAGGAGAGATATGTTTGAAAGATATAACAATATTTCCTAATTGAGATGCAACCTTAGTGTTTGAATCATATGAGGTAGCAATGTTCAAGTGTGGGGGTTTCTATATTTTCTTGATCCCAAGTTGAGTGTCTTGACTAATAAGATATGTGTGTGCTCTCTTTCCTTAATACCAAAATTAAAGTTTAAAATTTCTATATGAATTTTGTGTGTTTATTCTCTGAAAATACTCACGAGACACAACTCGTCCACTAGGGGTAACCTAGGGGTTTAAAGGCTTCTTGCACGTGCTAAGTGCAATCGTGATTCCTACAAAGGTGAGTTAGGATTTTATTTTATTTTTATATTTTTCTTTGCTCGAGACTAGCAAAGCTCAAGTGTGGGGGAATCTGATGTGTAAGACCCGTATCAAACTAACCCGGTCTTACCACCTTGAACCAGGTTTACCCATCATGGACGAGATGAATGGACCAAGGGCGTGAAGGAGATCGTGATCCCAGGTATCAAATCGACCCAAAAACACTTAATTTAAAGGGAGGGTCGCATACCCAGTAAGGGAGGGTCGGACCCCCCAAGACAGAAAGTCAGACCCCCTGTTTTATAGAGGAGGTCGGACACCTTAGAAAACCAGGGGTCGACGGGATCATCGATGTCACACCCCAATTCCGCACTATTCAGAATGGTGTGATGAACCGCTAACAAACCAACGGTTCAACCAGGATCTCAAGTAGGCTGTATCCGTGTTATCTAAACTCCATACATCCATATTCATAATCAGAGTAAATATATAATAGCGAAAGTTTTATAGTAAAATGAACTGAGAATTTACTGTGATATTAATATTTAAATAACAAATTATTCTGTATCAACTGAGACATAAATAAATATCAAATACATGTCCATAATAAATCCAAGTAAAGAAAACTAAGAAAATATCTAATCAAATACACATGAGTTGCACTCGCAAGAGGAGTCATGTGTATCCACTTCAGCTTCAACTTCCATCGCCGCTACGTTCCCGTACGCTGGAGTATTTACATAGTCTTCAACGGTATAACCTGCATCATCAACTAAAAATATTCGACGTCGAGGGGTGAGCACACATCATGGCTCAGTGAGCAAACAAAACAATGCAACAGTACATATGCATGCAATCAATTCATATATTTGGTCTGCTTTATAGTTTGCAATGCACAATAGAAAGATTGGGTGGTCAAAGGTTAACGTTTATTGACCCCGTCTCTATACATAGGGTGTGGAAGTCCGCCCAAAGGTTAACGTTTATTGTCGTTCCCATCCACCCTAATCATGAACATTATACAACAAAGGTTAACGTTTATTGCTGTATAGTGTCATACCAACACGTAAGCCCCTGCTGGCGAGGGCTTGTAAATTGGGCTCGCAACTAACCAATCCTAATGCCAAACAGTGTATCCAAGGCCTCACCCCAGCATCCCTCAGAATGTCCATAGAGATAGAGCTAAGGCCCCCCGGTAGAGTCAGAGACTACAAGGACCGAGACCACCTCCCCTGATACTCTACGACATAATAGTTCTGCTAAAGTAATGGTGATACGACGATGCTAATGCACAAGACTTGAGTTAGAAATAGAGATAAAGTGCTGAGACCCGCCAAAGGTTAACGTTTATTGACGTTCTCATCATACCTCCCCTAATACTCGCTCGCATCATATACACCAACCACACACATACAATCACATGCCTATTCCTATCATCATCATCATCACGTTATAAACAATAAAGTAAATATGCATGAACAAATAATAAAAATATTGGATGACATGTTGTATGCACATTACAAACATATTCACATAGAATCAAGCATGGCATTGGACCCACAGGTATGGTGGCAAGGTGACATGCCAACATGGTAGCCCACGGCACTTGGCATGCATGCACGTAAAGTTTCAATTCCAAATTCCTAAGTTTTATAGACTTTTAACTTTGGGCCTATTTTTGGTGGGTCCCGCAGCAGGTTCATGAAAATCCAACAGTGGAAAGATGTAGAGCATCGAGTTATCTTTCCAACGCAACTTGAATCACTCAATTCCGACGTCGGATGAGAGAGTTATCGCAGTTTCTGTCGGATCGCTGGAAAAAGTCATTTCACAAGTTGTTCAGGGGCAATTTCAGCATTTCACAAGTTGTTAAGGGATAATTTCGTCAAGAAAAAGGGTGAAGATGCAAGATCGGCCGCCCAAATGAAGCCACGTAGTCCAGATTTTAAATGGATGGATCAGATTAACGCGGGCTAATGTATATATGCATCGGACGTGTAAGATTCTCCCGCGTATGATTTGATTGGTCGGATGTAACTTTATATAATGTAGTGAGAAGCATAGAGAATAATCCTGATACGGTAATGCGTGCATACGGCTTAGCGGCAGACGGATTCTAATCCAGCGGTCTAGAGCTTATCCGATCATGCCTGACGTTAGTTATTCGAATCCAAAGGTCGTAATCAAATCCTGCCTTTTCTTCTTAGATCTGACGGCGGAAATTATAGATACTCTGATCAGCCAATCAGAACACGACAGCGCATCGGCGGCGCGGGTGCATGTTTGGTTTGGAAAGATTCTCTTTCCTTATTTGTGAATGGCCGAACTTCAAACTGCCATAACTTCTTCATCCGAGCTCCAAATCAGTTCGTTCAAGTAGCAGTTTCCATATTTTTTGATGCTCTATCTATTGGGTGCCATTGGGAGTCGAATTAGGGCAGAGAAAAATAAAAAAGAGTGCTTTGAAACTGAAGAGAAGGTTTTTCTAGGGTTTCGTGCTTGTGGGAGTGATGAATCACCAACTACCTCTTCTCTGTGCATCAATGGAGTGCTAAATCCCTATGAGAGGTCAGTAGAGCTTTTATTTTTATATTTATGGTGATTATGGGTTATGTGGAAGAGATTAGAAGCCTGTGAGCGAGGTGTGCTCTGTGAATCGATCTCTATCATCATTGAAGACTGTTAGAGAGTACTGAGGGCAGTGTAAAGCTTCAAAGATATTGATGGCCATTCGAAAGCAGTTGTGAGGTTTTTTAATTCCCTATCTCTTTGTTGCTTTCAATATATTGTATGCTAGCATAGGTGAAAATTATTGAATACCTAGCTAGTGGGGGAAAAATTGTAAGGCAAATTATAAGCCTAAAAAAATTGTTATTTGCTTCCCGTGGGTGCGGATTAAGCGTGGTGTGCAGCGTGTGCTGAACACTGGTACTTGATACCTGAATTCCTGGCACATGTGTGCCCTCCTAGTTTTATGCTGGGTAAATTAGGTGTATGTACTCCCTGCTGTGTAGACAGCAAAAAGAAGTGTATTGAGTATATACGGAGCCCGTTGGGTATTACTCCGTGGACTAGCCATCACACACTGTGTTGGTGAACCACGTATATCCTGTGTTGTGGACTGTTTTTATTTTTCTATATATTTTGGAGTGCGTGGAATGGCTTGCAGGATGGGTGTGTAAATTTGGTAGACCTGGCCACTGAGTGGTAGCGAGGTAGATTTGCATGCGCTTGTGTGTGTGTGAAAAGTTAGGTTTCCATCAGCTCTAGGCAGCAGTAAATAATTAAGAAGAATTTTTAAGACACTGATTCACCCCCCTCTCAGTGTCATATCAAGTTCATCAATTGGTATCAGAGCCCCAGGCTCAGTGACCGCTTAATCAGCAACTGAGAAGATCAGAATAAAAATATGGCACCAGGAGAAGGTTTTAACAACCCCCCACTATTTGATGGAACAGAATATGTGTTCTGGAAGAGAAAGATGAAAATATATTGGGGATCTCTTGGCTTTGATGTATGGATGACAGTTAGTATTGGGAAGGTGGATGCCCTGTATGAGTCTACAGCCAAGAATGCAATTAAGGATGGATTGGCAGATAGTGTGAAAGTCCGAGTTAGTGGATGCGAGACAGCAATGGCATTATGGGATAGAATACAGAGTTTATATGGAGATGAGTCTGCCTTTAAAGCTCATGCATCACTAGACATTGATTCCACTTCAGAGGTAGATAATGGGAGTTCAGATGAGTGCTCTATTGTCTGATTGGAGGATCTTGTTTCAGAAATTGACTTGACTAGAGAGCTGAGAGCAGCTCAAGATGACTTGAGACTTGAGAGAGAGAGAGACTCACAGTTGTATCTTGTGACCTTCATAGTACAAATGAGACTATTTCAATTTTGAAGACACAAGTAAAGGACTCCAGCTTTGTCATTACAGCTTTAGAGGCTCAGGTCATCAGCAGAGATGAGATGTGTAGGGATCTTGAGAGGGAGATCACTACGTTGAGAACTCAGTTGATAGAGGTGCAGATGAGCCAGAGTTCCATCCCACCAGTGGTTGAGGAGATCACCAGATGTACGGCTCAGAATGGAAATTGTCAAAGTCCATCCACCATCAGTTTTGATTCTACTACAGAGCATGTTGAGACATCTAGTAGGCCACAGAGACAAAGCTCAAGCAGATCACAGATAAAGACCCAAAGTAAGAGACAGAGGAAGAGAGAGCAAAGGCATAGTGATGTAATACCTCCAGCACACCAGGCACAATATAGAGGTATTCCCCAGTAGAGAGAGCAGAGGCACAGTGATGCAAGACTTTCATCACACCAGGCACAGTGTAGAGGTGTTTATCAGCAAAGAGCTCAGACAGGGAAGACAGGCAATGTGCAGAGTGATAGGATTGATAGAATTCATCAGCAGAGATCAGTTGAGCAGAGCAGATTCAGTAGGTTCAGTCATCAAAGGCACATGCAGCAGGTTTTCCAGCAGAGACAGGTAGTACACACCATGAGGCATGGACCCACACCTAGTTGGCACAGACATTCCCTTGTGAGATAGTCACATTTTCATGGATATTGTCACAGGTGCAATGGGTATGGGCATAGAAGTGCAAATTGCACATCCAGATTTTGTGTTAGTAATTATGGGAGAAAGACATCCACGTCACCCCAGATAAGGCCAGTTGAGTGCCTTAGATGCCATACACTTGGGCATTGGGCCAAGTGATGCAAGGCAGTGCTCACCCCCCAGCTTGCTCATGCAGAGAGATATTATCAGCTTTCTAGAACTAAAAAAGAAGAGGTTAAAGAAGCCAATTCAGAAAACAGACCAAGGTGTGGTCTCAGTTCCATGATCAGTCTCATATGGCTTTGTACAGTGTATGGAAAAAGAAGACAGTAGAGAGGTCTTCGATTGGTGTGGTTAGACAGAGACAGAGGACTGTGGCTGAGCTAGTTGACAGGCATTGTCAGAAAAGAGTGTCTATGGAGAAGCCCAAACAAAGGGCCAAGGTGAATGGTCATACAGTGTGGAGAGAAAGGCACATAGAAACACTTACCATCCCTACACCACCCAAGTTGGGTGTGAGAGGGAACACACCTCCTAGGCACTAGGTGCACTGAGGTGCACATGGAGAGGGGGAGCTTACTACATGTTCATTCTTGCCCCTAGACAGACTTTGTTGATTGCAGAAGAGTGTAAGTGCTTGGAATCATCAGGTGAATGGTATAATTCCTTGTGTTATTGCATCTTGGTAGAGCAGACATCAGATGAGCAATGTTATGTCAATCAGAGTGTGGCCTTCTTTGCACCAGTGATAGGGGGAGCGATGTGTATTTGTTATATTCTTTTTGCTCCCTATGATGGACTTAAGGGGAGTCCTTTGGTATTTACATATCGAATGGTATATGCTAGTTATTATTCTTCTTTTTATGTTGGACTCAGGGGGAGTCCTGTGATGTTTTTATATGTTGATATAATGGTTTATTATTTTTTTTGGGCCCATAGGATTGGAAAGATGCGGTGGGCACTCCTATGTGGCATATCCCTTTGTATTTGTTGTCAAAGGGGGAGAAAGATCTCATGTGCAGAGTGAGTTGCCAACAATTCCAAAGGGGGAGATTGTTGGATTTTATATTGTCATTCTTGGCAACTTGGCTGATGTGACAGTGTTTGTGAGCATACAGTCAAAAAAATTAGGAGAGAGAGTGTCAGTGTAGGAGAGAGAGTGTCAGTATAGGAGAGAGAGTGTCAGTGCAATGGCAAAGATGGAGCAACCTCGCATGTGTGTTCTACAGTGTTCTACATGTGTTTCAGATGGCTTACAGCGAGCTAAATAGCATTCTACATCAAGTTTGATGAGAGAGAGTGACTGTGGATCCCACTGGTGATGTGGCCGAGTTTCTGATGGTGCGACAGTGTTCCTGAAGCTTTTCTGATCATGTTTATGTTTCTTGTGTTTCTGGTGTTATGGCATTGAAGAGAGAAATTCAAGAGAGAGAATGAAGAGAGAGATTATAGAGAGAGAAATTGGAGAGAGAAAGAGGAGAGAGAAAAAATGTGAGTGGGACCCACAGGTGTGGTGGCAAGGTGACATGCCAACATGGTAGCCCACGACACTTGGCATGCATGCACGTAAAGTTTCAATTCCAAATTCCTAAGTTTTATAGACTTTTAACTTTGGGCCTATTTTTGGTGGGTCCCGCAGCAGGTTCATGGAAATCCGACAGTGGAAAGATGTAGAGCATCGAGTTATCTTTCCAACGCAACTTGAATCACTCAATTCCTACGTCGGATGAGAGAGTTATCGCAGTTTCTGTCGGATCGCTGGAAAAAGTCATTTCACAAGTTGTTCAGGGGCAATTTCGGCATTTCACAAGTTGTTAAGGGATAATTTCGTCAAGAAAAAGGGTGAAGATGCGAGATCGGCCGCCCAAATGAAGCCACGTAGTCCAGATTCTAAATGGATGGATCAGATTAACGCGGGCTAATGTATATATGCATCGGACGCGTAAGATTCTCCCTCGTGTGATTTGATTGGTCGGATGTAACTTTATATAATGTAGTGAGAAGCATAGAGAATAAGCCTGATACGGTAATGCGCGCATACGGCTTAGCGGCAAACGGATTCTAATCCACCGGTCTGGAGCTTATCCGATCATGCCTGACGTTAGTTATTCGAATCCAAAGGTCGTAATCAAATCCCGCCTTTTCTTCTTAGATCTGACGGCGGAAATTATAGATACTCTGATCAGCCAATCAGAGCACGACAGCGCATCGGCAGCGCGGCTACGGTGCGGCGTGGGTGCATGTTTGGTTTGGAAAGATTCTCTTTCCTTATTTGTGAATGACCGAACTTCAAACTGCCCATAACTTCTTCATCCGAGCTCCAAATCAGTCCGTTCAAGTTGTAATTTTCATATTTTTTGATGCTCTATCTATTGGGCGCCGTTGGGAGTTGAATTAGGACGGAGAAAAATCAAAAAGAGTGCTTTGAAGCTGAAGATAAGGTTTTTCTAGGGTTTCGTGCTTGTGGGAGTGATGAATCACCAACTACCTCTTCTCTGTGCATCAATGGAGTGCTAAATCCCTATGAGAGGTCAGTTTAGCTTTTATTTTTATATTCATGGTGATTATGGGTTATGTGGAAGAGATTAAAAGCCTGTGAGGTTGGTGTGCTCTGTGAATCGATCTCTATCATCATTGAAGACTGTTAGAGAGTACCTGAGGGTAGTGTGAAGATTCAGAGATATTGATGGTCATTCGAAAGCAGTTGTGATGTTTTTCAATTCCCTATCTATTTGTTGCTTTCAATATATTGTATGCTAGCATAGTTGAAAATTATTGAATACCTAGCTAGTGGGGGAAAAATTGTAAGGCAAATTATAAGCCTAAATTTTTTTTTTATTTGCTTCTCGTGGGTGCGGGTTAAGTGTGGTGTGCAGCGTGTGCTGAACACTAGTACTTGATACCTGAATTCCTGGCACATGTGTGCCCTCCTAGTTTTATGCTGGGTAAATTAGGTGTATATACTCATTGAGCCATCACACACTGTGTTGGTGAACCACGTATATCCTGTGTTGTGGACTGTTTTTATTTTTCTATATATTTTGGAGTGCGTGGAATGGCTTGCAGGATGGGTGTGCAAATTTGGTAGACCTGGCCACTGAGTGATAGCGAGATAGATTTGCATGCGCTTGTGTGTGTGTGTGAAAAGTTAGGTTTCCATCAGTTCTGGGCAGCAGTAAATAATTAAAGAGAATTTTTCAGACACTGATTCACCCCCCCTCTCAGTGTCATATCAAGTTCATCAGTTCATTCCAATCAAACAAAGCTCAAGTGTTAATCCCTTGCACTCAGTTTTGAGAATAGTTGCCTCAAATAACTTCGCTGAAAGGTCCATTCGTTATAGTCCTTAATCCCGGCACTACATGGTTTAGTACCTAGGGAGAGATCCTGGCACTACATAGTTTAGTACCTAGGAAGAGTTTAATAGGACATAACGCAAATGAGAAGTTTTGGATCTCATGGAAAAAAAAAAAAAAAAAAAAAGGAAAAAATAAAATCAAACAAAGGCTGTAAAAGAAGTTTAAAAGACAAAATTCGTCTAAAGATAACTCAATCCTCAAAATTTGTTAGGGCTGACAAATAATGATGCAAATATTTGCAAATTAGTGATCTTATATTCCTTTGTTTGGCTTTATAGAAAGCAAGAGCAACAACTGCAACACCTTCGTAAAATCCATTCCAACCTGCATGAATTGGGAGCAAACGATATTGTTATAATTTGTGATATGCGATGTAAGCAGAGTAGAAGGCCTCCCCCACCCACAGAAAAAAAAAGAAAAAAAAAAGTTTATTAGCAAAAGCATATGTAACCCATTTAGATGGGAAAGGAAATAGTTCCGATCATATATTAATCTTACAGTAGATTAATTCCATGCAAATTAATTTTCAGTAAATTAAATACATAAACATTTAATATGGGGTCTATCTCTAAGGCTCTCTTTGGTTTGTATTATATAATGTATTATATAATATATTATAAAATTTATGATTGTTTGGTATGATTTATAATGTCTATTTATAATTAAAATAAATCAATATAATTCATTATCTACAAATAGGTGAGTAGCTGTTTATCATTATTAGAATAATCTATTAGGTGATTGTTTATATTTCTTATTATATAATGTATTATGTTTAGTATAGCAAACGGTCATTATTTATTACTCATAATCTATTATCATAATTGATTTGTCACAAATAGCTTATAATACATTATATAATACAAACCAAAGAGAGCCTAGGTAACTGAGGTGAAATTGTTACATCGTCCATCGATACATACATTTCATCGCATTTGGGGTTATTTACTTATGTAAGGGGCTAAGTGTTAACATCTAATGGCTCTCACACTTGGTGATATTGACAACATCTGAATGTCACTGGATCGGTTATATGGAGACAAAAACATGCATGTTATATTGCATTTGCACCTTGAAGAATTAATGGAATTGTGTTTGCATGGTTTTTTTTTTTTTTTCTTTATTTTCCTTAAAATTTTCATTTCAAACTTTTTTGAAATTTTTATTAATATTTTCGATGGGTCCCATAAAATGACGGATCTAAGGGGATCGGTTATGTTTACTCCCCAAAGAAAAAAAAGAAGAAAAAGATCGGTTATAATCGTACCGGTACGGGAGCCGACCGATTATTGCCTATTTGACTAGATGGACTGGTGGATCCGATAAATTTGACTAGCCGTTGGGCTTTAGAAGCGCAAAGTACATTGCCTATTTTCATCATAATCATAATCACAAGATCTTCAAACATTTGCTTCTACGTTCTTAAAAAATTTCTTGATAAATATTCACATTCACTAAAAAAGTTACCGACAATAAAAAAAAATCTAAGAAATAAAAGCTGAGAAAAAGAAACTTACAAGTCCTTTAGGCATGAACTTTGGAAACCCAAGTCATCGGAAACTCGATCTAGTGAAAATGTTGATGGTTCCTTTGGTCGACATGGTGAATCCTTACATAAGAGAGGGTGAATTTCCGACGATGTCGGGCTTGAAGTAGGTGAGAATGGAGGCGAAGGTGATAGTGATGGGGTGAAGTTATACTTTCGATGCCCCGGACCGACGCTGATTGGAAGGGGAGAGTGAGGACTTGGAGGAGAAGAATGTGGAGAAGAAAAGCTTCTTCTCCTCATCAGTGAAACAAGATGATTTGCAGTGAAGAAGCTGTTTCAAATTTCAAGTGTCATGGATGAACATCAATAGGGGGTTTACCACCAAACCGTCACCTCCTAATGGTCAGCTGAAGGTCTTCTCAAAACCACCGGTCCTCAAATCTATGTCAAATCACACACAACTACCCTAAATCTTTTAAAAACAATACTTCTCAGTGGGCCCCAGCAAAAGTTATAGGGTTTGAGATGTAAATAGACAAATCCAAATTAGATCACCATCCGTGTCTGTTTAGGTGTGACTGTTTAAAAGTGGTGGGATACGAATTCTTCAATATAATACGAAACATATTTTATTTATTTTGTATAATTATTATATTAATAAAAAAATTAAGTAGTTTATGATCTTGTGGGTCCTTGAAGAATGAATAGGTTCTAGAGAATGAGAAAAATTAAAAGAATCATGAGATTAAGACAATTGAGAGAGAATCGTATTTATTAAGATGAGGAAAATCTAACAAAAAAATATAAACAGATAATCAAAAATATAGATTCAATTTAAAATTGTATCAATTTAAGTATATTTATATCGGATCACATCTCGACATTTTTGGTCATGGTTTTCAGTAGGACTGAGCTTAGGAGGTGACAATGTCGATCCCAAAAAGTCACATCATTAAAGGGAAATTCTTTAAATGATGAGAAAAATTAAAGTGGGCTCCCAAAACTGGCATTTTGGCTCCTACCCCCCTCCCTTCCTTCTCTCCCCCCTCGTGGGCATCCGTATCACCTGACCGTCTGATTGTGTATACAATCATTTGTGGAGAAGGAATTATGAAGAAAGAGTAGTGGCGTGGCGTTTTGGTCCAGAAATGTTAATGTTTTGTTTATCCGACTCCCAGTATTGGTTGGTACGTGTGTGATTCAACCAGCTGACGGTCCCGGCTGCGCTTAAGAAGTCAAAATGCTTTAATTTCTGCCTACCATTCACGTCACCAGCCCAAAGGGAAGTAACTATTAGTATTTCGGGGTAAATTATACTCCCCTCCAGTACTTTGATAAAATGACACAAACGTCTTCTTGGAGTTTAGAAATTATATTAGTTAGAGGAGAAAAATATCCCCCAATAAAAAATTGACATGTGGTGCACTCTTCGGTATCAATCAACTTGATCTATTACAATTGCACTCAGAATCTATCTCTATCTCTTAGCGATTGACTCCTACTAGCATACGTCGCCTAGTCGAATAGGCTTCTAAAGCCACGCATCACTAAACGACTCATTCGTACTCCGAACAACTCGGAGAGGGAATCCTATCCCCGTCAGGTTATTTCACGAGACACGGAAAGACATTCGCACAGTGACACCTGTCACCCTCGTCCCGAAGGACTCAGAGGTCCTTACCGATAAGGTCTCCTACTCCGACTTGGAGTCTATGACTGGGGTGTCTCACATTACGACACCTGGGAATCCACTTAGTGTACGACATATAGAGTCCAGGTACCTCCGCAACTCAACTCCTGCCTAAAATATGAACAATCCCCTCAAGGTAAAGACACTTCATCTCTTTTGCACTCAAGCTCTCCCTACGATCCCCTTCTCTTTTAACTAGATATAGCTCTCAGCTACATCTTGATTGTTTACATTGGATTCTAACTTAGGCATTGGAGTGTACCCAGGGCTTAGTCGTCTAACTCCTTTTTCAATATCTGTGATTGCAGGTTATCCAAGTCGCAGATCGACTTGACGATTTCCAACCTAACAATTTGGCACCCATCGTAGGGCCTCTAAATTGAGTTTGACGAATAGTATACGAGAAAATTCAACCCTCACTCTATGGTTCACCGAAGAACGCATGCTCAAGCGGCAACACCCTCGATGGAGGTAAGGGAGAATAGTAGTGCCAGCACCGCCGGAGTAGCTCTAAACCTACCGCCGGCACACACCCCTCCTGTTGCGCCACCAACACCACCTCCACTAGCACCAGTTCACCCGCTCAACAATACGTGACCCGTGACCAGTTCGATGACCTGAGGCAGCAAATCACCCAGTTGACCTAGGTGTTGTGTGGAGTTCGACCAGCCAATGGAGGAGTCGGAAGAGAGGTAGGAAATCCTCCTTCAACCCCTGCACCGATTGTACCATCAGCAGCTGTGAACTGGGCTGCTTCTCATCCAGCGCCCAACAAATCCAGTTGATCAAGGTCGAGTTACGATCTGGCTGGCATCACACCTGCCAGGCCCCATTCTCACACCCGAGGGCCTACAACACCGATCGAGAGTGTTGCAACATCCTCCGCTCATCACCAACCACCAAACGGTAGAGCCTCAGTACATGAGAGGCTCGGCTCTCGATTAATCCTGAGTACGATGCTAGGTCCTTCCTTGAGGCCGTCAGCTAGGAAAGGGTGAGGGTCAATTTGGACACACCCATGATTGCAGCGGTCCCTCCGCTTGCAGCCTAGTCGACTGAGGTTGAAAAGCAGTTGAACGAATTGACTGCTTGGCTACAGCAGATTGAACAAAACGGCACCGCACCACAGCGGTTGGCCTACAGGGTGGTTACAACATTGTCTGAGGAGATCATGAGGGTCCCAGCGCCCCAGTACTTCACCATTCCTACCATCAAGTCCTACAATGGGATGACTGATCCTGAGCAACATCTGGACACCTTTGTCTCTACCACAATCTTCCATGGGCTGAATGATAGCCTAATGTGCTGTGCTTTTCTGCCACACATAGGGGTTTGGCATACACTTGGTTCAACAACCAGTCGCTGAGGAGCATAACATCCTTCAAATAGTTGTCGAACAAGTTCCTGGCACTCTTTCATGGACCTACTTGGCCTGCTCCCACTACTCGTAATGTCATACCCTAATTCTGGACTAACCAGTGGTATGATGAACTGTCATGAGAATCAACGGTTCAAACCAAGATCTCGTATAGACCGTGCCAACCATGTTAACCCAAAACACATTCCACAATAGTAATAAGAGATAATAATTAAATAGTGAAAGTCTTATTAGTAATGAACTGAGATCTAACATGATAGATAAATATTTAACAAGTTATCTCCAAGTAACCAAAACATAATTAATACCTATTACAAGTATCAAAATATGAAAGTTAACCACTAAGCGTAAATATAGTTGAAACACACGCTTGACGATTCATATACGTCCTCTACAGTGTGCTCATCCATAGCTGCCACATGTCCATATGTTGGTGCATCGATATAATCTTCAATCGTAACACCTGCAACATCAGAAACTAAAAAGAATTACGCGCACGAGGGTCAGCTCTCCAACTTGAGCTCAGTTTGTGAACAAAATAATACAACAAACATATGCATGCATTCAATTCATATCTTTGGTCTGATTTTAAGTTTGTAATGTGCTATAGAAAGGATTGGTAGCCATCGCACATCTATACACAAGTGTGTGAATCCATCCAGTGGATCAAACACCATTACTGTTCCAGATACACCCACCATAGAATAGAGATAGAGCTAAGTGTCTGGATCACACACTGCCAACACTTCCGCTGATGCCCTATCCATACCAACACATAAGCCCCTATTGGTGAGGGCTTATAAACTGGGCTCGCAACTAACCAATCCTAATGCCATCCAATGTATCCAAGGCCTCACTCTAGCATCCCTCAATACGTCCATAGAGATAGAGCTAAGGCCCCCCGACAGAGTCGAAGACCACACAGTCCGAGGCCAGCTCCCCTGATGCTCTACGACGTAATAGTTTAGCTAAGATAATGACGATACGGTGATGTCAGTGGGCAAGACTTGAGTAGAGATAGAGCTAGAGTCTGGTGACCAGGCTGAACCACAATGCCACGTCCTCCCCCTGATGCTCCACTCTCATTCAACACACTAACCACACACACAATCACATTCCTATTCCTACCATCATCATCATCATGTTATAAATAAACAGAAATAAATATGCATGAGAAGAAATAGCAGTAATATTAGATGACATGTGAGATGCACATTACAAGCAAACAAATATATAATCATTCATGGCATTGGACTCAATAAAATAAGGGTAGCGTGTTATTAGCCAATTAGTTTAGGTCTTGTTCCCTTGCCTTTGATTGATGTTTGTTCTTCTCCCAAGCTTTGGAAGTCACTTTGAATTTATTGGGAACCTAAACAATTAATGTATTTAAGTTAGAGATTAATTTTCTCAAGTGACATTAGTCAAAAACCTTGTCTGGTCTCAAAATATACTTGTTGTTATAGTGTGGTCGCAGGTGTGGTCGAACCTGTGGTCTCAGTATATGCGACCACACACTATGGTAGACCCATATGGTCTCATATCATGCGACCACAACATGTGACCACACAATTCTAGGAAACTTCTCGAATAGCTGTGGTTGATCCTCTGGTCACCCTGTGGTGGACCATAGGTACAACCATACGAAGCTTTGGTTGATTTTTACTTCTCATACGAGTTCCTCCTCTTGGCTTATGAACGGGGTTCCTCCTACGATCATTATATGGTCTTTAATCATAGTTTATCCTTATCAATTATCCCTAACCTATTCTCTTATGGTTTTCCTTAGAAATTCCATAACCGAAATTGTTACATTAAATTCAACACATTAACTTGATGAAAATGAACCTATCCTATCTGATCAAGCTTTACAAAGATAGGTTCATACCTTAAGCTTACTGTAAAGAGATATAATTCTTCTCTGTCAAACCTTTCCCCCAAGCTTTCCTCTCCTTCTCTTCTTCTCCTTCTCTTCCTCTCTCTCTTTCTCTCTTAGGTTTAGAGTTTCAATTTGGGTTCTAAAAGAGTGAGAGAGGCTAAGGGACGTCCTTTATATAGACGGAAAACCTCCATATAGAGTCCCACTTTAATTAGGAAAGAGCCCCCCCTCAAATTAGAAAGGTTTCTTAAACACGGAGTCGGTTCAGCATCGTGTGGTCTCACATGTGGTTGCAGAATCCATGGACCACACGTCCCAAATATGCGACCACACCTCGTGTGGTCTCGTGTGGTCCACCATACCCCTCAAAAATGTGACCACATGACCAAAATTTACTGGTTTTTTTAGTTTTTGACTGGTTGCTTCCACACAAACTTAAATAGTCAACCACACCAACTAAATTTGACTTGTTGCTTACCTTATCTTATGGTTTCTTCATATCATTGGTTCACTTGAATCGGTTATGATGGGAAGATCAGTCACGACAGGAGAACGTAAGGTTAGACCGGGTTCGTGGTGTGCGGGTCTTACAACTCCACTACCCTTAAAAGAAATTTTATCTTCAAAATTTACACGTACTGATCTTACACGTAAAGCCCAATCCAGGGGACAAACTCCAGCTGTATCTTGGGGTGTCAGCCCTAGCAGTCAACGCAGTCCTCCTGAAGGAAGAAAATAAAGTGTGATAGCCGATATACTACATCAGCAATGTCTTACTGGACGCAGAAACTCTGTACAAGCCGGTCCAAAATCTAGTCCTAGCTCTTGTCACGGTCGCTTAGAAGCTCCGACCATACTTCTAGGTATACATTATCTCGATACTTACCAATACTCCATTAAAGAATATTTTCTTGAAGCCAGACACCTCTGGCCAAATGATAAATTGGGCAGTAGAGCTCGGTGAGTTCGAGCTCAAGTTCGTGCCATGGACAACCATCAAAGCACAGGCCCTGGCCATTTTCATAGTACAGAGCACCCTGCCAGAAGGAGAAATAGTCATACCAAACAAGGAAGAAAAACCTACAGTGGCCGAGCAGCCATGGGTTTACAAGTCGACAGGTCCTCCACCGATGGATAGTCAGGTGTGGGGGTTTAAGGTACGCTCAACAATTAGATTCAACTTTTCAAGGACTAACAATGAGGCCGAGTATGAAGTATTGCTAGCAGATCTCTGAGTTGCCAGAAACCTCATGGTGACAAGGCAGGTCGTCTACAGTGACTCTCAGCTCATAGTCCAATAGGTCCTTAAAGATTATGAAGCCAGGTAGCCAGCCATGCAGAAGTACTTGGAAAATTTGAACACGGCCATAACGGCCTTCAAAAGTGTAGAGCTACAGTATGTGGGCTAGGAAGAAAACAACGAAGCAGACGAGTTGTTCAGGCTATCCCTTACAGACATCTCCAGCATGGATAATGAAGTATATGTTGAGTTGCTTGAATAGTCAAGCACTACTAAAGGAAAAGTGGCTCCAATTGACATAGTCCCTAGCCGGTATGACTCCATTTACTACTATCTTTTAATGGGCACGCTCTCAGAAGATCGAAAAGAAGCTCAACACATCCAAGGAAAGTCAAGACAGTACACCATCTATCAGGATGTGCTGTACAGGAGATCCTACACTATGCCTTTGCTTAGTTGCTTCAGGTCCCACGAGGCCGAATAGGTGATGAAAGAAGTCAATGAAGGCATCTGCTATCGACATCAAAAGGGTGGGTCCCTTTTCCAAAATATCCTCCAACAAGGACATCACTGGCCGAGGGGGATGGACATAATGGGCCCCTTATTTAGGGCCACTTACCAATGAAAGTACGTAGTCATAGCCTTCGACTACTTTACAAAGTGGATAGAAGTTGAAGCCATAGCTCGAATCGACATGAACAAGATGGAGCAGTTTTTTAGATACTCGGTAATATATAGGTTCAGCGTACCTCGACTTTACCAGTGCATCATTCAGAACCTTTTGTGACAAGTTCAGGATCGAACATCGCTTCAGCTCAGTCGGCCACCCCTAGTCAAGTGGCCAGACGGAGGTCACGAATAAAATAATCTTGTTGGGACTAGAGAAGAGGGTAACTGACCGAAAGGAAAAGTGGGTGGACAAATTACCTAGTGTATTCTGGTCGTACAGGACCACTAGCAGGACTCCCATTAGCGAGACATCCTTCATGCTTGTCTTCGGCACGGAGGCTGTCGTCCCAGTAGAAGCCTTCAACCCCACTTATCGGATCATAAACTTCAATGAGAAAATAAACTCTAACAACCTACACACCAACCTAGACAATCTAGAAGACATACGATATTTGAAGGCATTCTAGGTAGCCGAGTACTAGTAGGCCGTTGCTTGACAATATGATAAAATACTGCAACCCAAGCTGTTCAGGGTTGGCGACCTAGTCCTTAGAAAAGCAGCCATCTCGAAACCGACCAACCAAGAAAAGCTGAGCGAGCATTGGGAAGGACCCTACAAGGTCATTGGGATAGGCCGTCTTGGATCCTACACCCTGACAACCTTAGGAGGAGAAGAAATCCCTCGTACGTGGCATGTAACCAATCTGTGCAAATATTACCAGTAGCTCTTCCTCAGCCTTACTTAAATTAGTTTCTTTTCAATCTATCTTCCAGTTCAGAGTCTATTAATTTTTACATTACAGTCAAGTCAGCTAACTAATCAGGGCCTAGTGTGTAAGCATTTATATATTCGAGTCTAGTAGCAACAATTTATAAATCGGGCCAGCTAAGGGCACCTGCTCATTAGAATTAAATTCCAAAGTATATTAGTCCAAGAAGTGTGTATGTTATAGAACTCAACGCTTCCCCCAGGCTGTTCCGTTCGGCCTCTGCTTGCTCAAGTCCACAAGTAACCTTAAGCATCTTGCAAACTACTAGCACACTTGCTTGCTCAAGCCCACAAGCAAACTTGAGCAGCATGCAGGCTACTAACATATTTGTCTGCTCAAGTCCATAAGCAAACTTGAGCAGCATGCAGGCTACTTACATGCCTACCTGTTCAATTTCAAAGAAAACTTGAGCTCATAGACAACTTGCACAATAGGTAGAGTACTCATCTACTAAGCCGATTACGACAATACAGTCGCACAGAACTAGGGTGTCAGCCAGATGCTGACTTAACCAAGTAAACCAACACTTGATCAATCTCTAAGTCATCTACAATCGCACTTGGCATAGTACATAACAATGCCAAGTACGCTTTAGGGGTATAAAGGGAGCCTACCCAGAGCAGCCCCTCAAACAAAGCAACATTATACAAATACAAAGTGCACAAAAGAAAAGACAAGGAAAAAGTGAGGCATGAAAGGAAAATATTTTTTGCATTAAAGAAAAGGAAAAGCCCACAAAGGGTAGACATACAAAATACCCGCAAGGGGCAAAAACAGTTGGCATAAAAATTCAAAGGCCATGCAAGGCCAGATACAAAGGGATAGAAAATAAAAAACTTCTTGACTTGTCAAGGGGAAAAGTCTTTCTGGATGGCAACAACATCAATTGAAAGTGTCTTGGAGGTTGGCAGACTCAGGAACAAGCATAGGGGTGTTAGTGGCAGTGGCAGTGGTGTCCATTGGCATCTAGGGCACCTTATAGGGGGCAAGTCTTCCTCTAGAAGCAGGCTACTCTCAACATGATCTGTTTCCTCATCGAGGGTCATGCCATTGAGCTCGTCGACTTCATTCGCATAGAAAGGGATGTCAGAGTAGTTCACAACAATCGTCTTCTGGTCAAGGCATCGCCGGATGTAGTCAGCCCCATTCTTGAATAATTGACTAGCAGCTTCCTCCATGACATTAGCATACTCTGTCAACTGACAAAACTGTGCCACAGCCTACTCCCTTATCTTGGCCTAGAGCTTCTAAATCTTCTCCAACGCCTCCTTAGACGAGGCAGCCTCTGTCTCCACCAGCCTCTTGCCATCTTCAACCTACTTAAGACTGTCCTCGATTGCTCTGAGTCTTTCCTCGGCCTGTCGAGTCTTTTCCTGCTTGTCAACTAGGGCTTTCTCTACTTTCTGGGCTGACAACTTTAGCCCTACATTCTTGCTGTGAAGAGTGGCCAACTCTGAGAACTTTTTCTAGACCTCGACCAAGTAGGCATCCTGAGTATCCCGGGCCGCCTGCTCACCCGCGAAGGAAGTGTCAATCTCCCCTTGTGCCAACTCTAATTTTTGACATATCTCATCCATACCATAGTATTATTCCCCTGGCACAACAAGACGGAAGATAAGTCGCATTCAAAAAGCAGAAGAATAATGTAATAGATTTTACGAAAAAGCATACCTGAGATTTGTATACGTAGCTCTCCGAACAAGCTCCAGAGTTAGGAGGGCCGAGGTATACTTAATGTCCCTAATGTGTTGGCCATCAGAGTGCCCCTGGCCTTGGAGATGTCCATTAAGACGTCTTGGGTGGACATGATCTTCTTTCTGCTCCCCTCGGCAAGAGTAGGCCTCTTTCCTTTGCCCTCCTCGTGGGCTACTTGTGATCGAGTCGTCATACCTCTAGTCGCTCCCCTCACTTGGGCAACGGGCACATCTTAATGAAATACCAGTTTATCAGACCCCTTTCCCTGGCCACCTCGGGTCGTCTGTGAATGTCGTAGCCTCCTTATCAGGGCATCTTCCGAGAAGTCCATTGGAGCCAAAGAGGAACACACAGGTTAGTTAATGCATAAAAAGTTAGTCTGAACAGCGATAGTATACATAAATCTTATTACTGAACTTAGCCAGAACCCTCAGGTTGCCAAATTGGCATAGGAGACGGTCATACCCCTCTTCTCCTTCTCGAGGATCTCCCATTCTTCTTGAGATAGAGTGGGCTTCTTGTTGAAGTCGGCAGCTAAGACAACGTACCATGTATTCGATAAAGGGAGTTTCGAGTCATCCTCTTGAGTACCCACAAAAAGTATTTCTTCTTTTGATCGTGGATAGAAGAGGGTTTGTAGTACCAGACAATCAGAGTATCACCCTTCTTTAAGTTGTAGAACTTGAACAGAGACCGAAAAAGATTCATGGTCGGAGTCTCGCCTAGTCAGCGTATGAAGATGATAAAAGCAAAAATACCCCGCCACCCGTTCAGAGCCAGTTGGGAAGGGGCTATGCGGTAAACTCTCAGGATATCTGCAATTATAGGGTGTATGGGAAATCGAAGTCCCGACTTCAGGGAATGCTCGTACACGCAAATCTCCGAAGTGTTCAAGGAACTAGCCCATTACGGGCGGATGGATTGTCATAGTGGTCATGGGTGGATTAATATGGTTTGAGTCTCATATTTGGGCCATGGCATTTTCAGAGATGAATTTGCTGGAAATCTCAAGAGTATGCAGTTTATCTAAAGGAGGGATGATTGGCTTGCCACGTTTCTTCTGAGTGACCCTCCGAGCCAAGGAAGTGGCAGGCTGATTTCTTTCAGTAGCCTCAAAAGACACCTATTCAGAAGTATGCTCTGAAGCCAAAGGGATGACTTCAGAGAACTTGAAGGGCCTCTCGGCATCAGAGAGCTCCTCCGACTCGGTTCCCTCCAAGTCAAACTCAAGGCTCATAGAATCACTGGGTTTCCTTTTCCTAGGTCTGTCTTTCCTACTGGATGACACATCACCCTTGACAATGAGCTCTAAGGATTTAGACGATGTGTCAGCCCTACACTGGGCCATGATAAATTTTTTTGGGTAATACCCCCTCCCTCACCGTTAGGGGTCTACGCTATCAGTCGAAGAAGTCCAATACATAAAACAAGCAAGGGAAAGCGGGGAACAGGGAAAGAAGAACTTTTTGGTGTAAGAAAGAGAGAAGGAGATATTCGAGGAAGCAAAGGCTCATGTGAACTCCGAGTGCCCAGTGGATGACTAAGTTGCAAAACTTTTCAAATGTTTGAAATGGAGAAGGAGGCTCAATATTTATAAGACATAAGATTTGAAAAGATTTCAAAATCCATCTGCCACGCATCGCCCCCGGGCTGGTCATTAATCTATTGCATTAAATGTGACATGACAATCATGTGTTAGCCGTCATCATAATGGCTAACTCCCTGTACAACCCCATAGGGCAGCTTTATGGCACACGTTTCTGAGGCCTGTTTCTACAACCTTTCGATGGTCAGACGTACGCAGTCGGATGCACCCAACTGTTCGATTGTCTTGATCTCAACGACACTCAGTACACGATGTTGCAGATACCTAACTGTTTGATTCTCTAACTTTAATGGTTAGTAGGGGATGCATTGAAAGCTGGTGATCCTTGCAGCGACATCATTAATCCTTTGAGTAATCGAAAATCCGACCAGATTCTCTAATGCACCTCCAAATGTACACATCCACAGGCGCAAGGGACAACTGATTAGTTTAGCGTAGTTGACTTGAAACATCGTCATTATGCACCTTTAAATGCTTGCATCCGAAGCTGCAAGGGGTAACTGATCAGTTTGGTAGGCCGACCCGAATTTGTTTGCACCACCGAATCCATAACATCCGATGGCGTAAGGGGCAACTGTTAAGGGAGAAAAATATCCCCCAATAAAAAAACTGACACGTGGTGCGCTCTTCGGCATCAGCCAACTTGACCTATTACAATTGCACTCAAAATCTATTTCTTAGCGACTGACCCCTATTAGGATACGTCACCGAGTCGGATGGGCTTCCAAAGCCACGTGTCACTGAATGACTCACTCGTACTCTGAACAACTCGGAGAGGGAATCCTATCCCTGTTATGTTATTTCACGTGACATGGAAAGACATTCGTGCAGTGACACCTGTCACCCTCATCCCAAAGGACTCAAAGGTCCTTACCAATAAGGTCTCCTACTCCGACTTGGAGTCTATGACTGGGGTGTCTCACATTGCGACACCTAGCAGTCTACTTTATGTATGACATGTAAAGTCCAGGTACCTCTGCAACTCTAACTCCTGCCTATAAATATGAACAGTGTTACACCCCAATTTTGACTGAACCAGAAGTGTGAGTGAATCGCCACTAACCATGGCTCACACCAGGATCTCAATAGACCTTGTCAACAAACAAACCACACAAACTAACTATGATTAGATTATAATAAATATACTGGAAGGCTTTAAATAAATGAACTGAGTATTTACTGATAAGTAAATAAGGTATCCAAATGATTCTCAAACCAAAAAGTAACTAAGTAATTATTACATGATCTCATATTCCAACTCAAGAAAATAATTGAAACATCCTAAAGAAACATGTAGTAGGGACACTTGCATGAAACATCATGCTCGTCCTCCCCTGCATGCACATCTAATGCAGCTACAGTCCCATACATTGGAGTAGCCATAAAATCCTTAACTGTGTAAGCTGCATCAACATTTGATATATATATATATATATATATATATGGGGTGAGCTCACAACTTCGCTCAGTAAGAAACAAGACAATACAACATATAAATGCATGAGATAACATTACATTGGGTCAGATATAACTTGCAAAGTGCTATGGTAAAGATTGGCGGCCACCGCATCTCCATGCGCGAGAGTGTGGTAACACCAAATGGATCACACACTACTGTCGCCCACTAAACTCACTCCAAAATAGAGATAGGGCTTGAATCTGGTAGCCAGGATGAACCACATGCCACGTCCTTCCCCTGATACCCTACTCTGCACCAATACCTACCCTATTGGCCAGGGCTTCAAGTATGTTCCATGTCTAACCAGTCCTATATGTCATCACAGTATCTGTAAGACTCGTATCGTACTAACCCGGTCTTACCACCTTGTATTAGGTTTTCCTATCATGGTCGGACCAAGGGGACCAAGTGCATTAAGAAACCACAAGGCTAGGTATGAAATTGAACCCAAAATCATCTAATTAGGAGGGTGTGGTCGCATACCTAAACAGGTGGGGTAGACCACACCTGAGAATAATGAGACCACTGGAGTTTGGGACGTGTGGTCGTAGTTTTTGGACGTGTGGACGACGGGTTCTGCGACCCCACGTGCAACCACATGATGTTATAGCCGACTCCGTGATTAGGAAACCTTCCTAATCTGAAGGGGGTTCTTTCCTAATCAAAGTAGGACTCTATATGGAAGGTTTCCCTCTATATATAGGATGTTCCTTAGCCTCTTTCATTCTTTTAGAACTCAAACTAAAAGAGAGGGAAAGATAGGAGGAGGAAGAGAAAGAGAATTGAAGAGGAAAACAAAGAGAAGGAATTTTAGAGAGAGCTCTGATTCTTCAACAAGTTTAAGGTATGAAAACATCCCTTACATCAGTTGAATGCCTAGAATAGAAATAGATCATGGAGGAGATAGTGATTCAAAGTAAGATCTAAATCCTAAGACCATGGACAAAATTCTAAGGGATCCTTGGAGAATGGATAAAATGAAGAATTATGTAAAAGTGTGAATTTTAAGCCATAGAACAATCGTAGGAAGGATCATAATGATAGGCCAAAGAATCAAGACATGAAAGTATTGGATTAAGAGTGAAAAGTCAACCAGCACTCGTGGGGTTGCAGTTTGATCGACCACACGAGGTACATATGTTGGACCACACGCCGTCGAAAAGGTTCCAGGGTGGGTGTGGTCCCATGTGTGTGGTCGCATGATATGCGACCACACGTATCGACCCCACACTCTGTGATCGCAGAAACATAGACCCCAGGTGTAGCCTCACCTGCGACCACTCAGCTTTTGGAGGTCTGATTGATTCCAGATGGGACATTTAAACAATGTAATTAATGAATATGAACTCTAACTTAGAATCCATAAATTTATTAGGTTTCCAAGTGGTCCAAAAGTGATTTACAAAGCTTAGAAGAAGAACAACCATCGATCAAAGGTGAGGGAACAAGACCTAAACTAATTGGATAATAATAAACTATTTACTTTATTGAGTCCAATGCCATGATTGATTCTATGTTTGTATGCTTGTAATGTGCATCTCACATGTCATCCAATATTTCTGCTATTACTGTTCATGTATATTTAATTATGTTTATTTATAACATGATGATGATGATGATGATGATGCTAGGAATAGACATGTGAATGTATGTGTGTGGTTGGTGTGTTGGATGTGAGTAGAGCATCAGGGGGAGGACGTGGCATGGTGGTCTTTGACCTCGTCACCAGACTCTAGCTTTATCTCTACTCAAGTCTTGCTCACTAACATCGTCATATCGTCATTACCTTAGCAAAACTATTACGTAGTAGGGCATCAGGGGAGGTGGTCTTGGACCATGTTGTAAGACTCGCACTCCATGAACCCAATCTAAACATTTCATTCATGTCGTAACAGGTCTTTCAATCATCACCGAGCCAGACGGGACGAGCGGATGACAACTAGGTACGAAAATGGACCTAAATTATGATATTTTTTCATACCGATTGATGGTATCGGTCGATCGGTATGTCTACACGGGCAAACTGGTTAGATCCAGAAATGGATCTCCATGGGCCCCGCTTACAAAATCTCAAGCCTAGGGAATTTTCTAACATAGGAAAACTTCCTAAACTCTATCCTAGTCTATTTAAGGACCCTTAAACCTCCTTAGAACTCTTTGATTGCTTCTCACAAACCCTAGAGAGGAGAAAAAGATCAAAGGAGGAGAATGAGCTAAGAAAGGTGAGAGAGGAGCCGCCGTTGGACGAAGAACACCATAGTTGCGAACCAACGGTAAGTGCTTGAACTTCTCTCTAAGTTAAGCATTATAGATGATTAATCATGAATTGATCAATACCATGCAAGGCGAGGTATTGATCTTGAACCCTTAAACTGCCGTCAAACCCTAATACAGTCGATAAACCCTAGATTCGAATTCTAGGAAATGAATCATAGGAACTAGGACTTGAATGGGGCATGAAACAACTCTAACTCGTTGCTCAGGCCTATAATGCATAGGAGAAACCCTAGAACCAATAATGGGTGACCGACGAAAGGCGAACACCAAGATTGGTGGTCTTCCGGAGGCATACCGGTCCCACCATATGCGACCGGTACTGTGATCGGTACCTCTCTGGGACTGGTCTGTGAGGGACCGATCGATCATACAGGTCGCGCCTTGCCCCACAGTGCTGCGACTGGTACCTACGAATGGTATGCACTGTGAGGGTATTTTCAATACCAGTTGGTTTTCGACCAACGTGAACCCTAAGAAAATTATTTTAATTCAACCCTAACATCGTGTAGGACCCTGTGTTAGCAAGTTTGGATTCGGTGACGCAGAGCAAGCTAGCAATCAAGCGTCAGGTAAGGGAATCGGACCTAAACCCTAATAACTTAATAACAGTAAAACGTTGTAAATAATTATGATTCTATGGATTGGTGTTTGTGCATACTCACATGTCATCTTTACTTTCAGTTATTATATTGTTCATGCATTCTTGCTATGCTAGGTTTGTGTGTTAGACATGTGATTGTTTTCATTGGTGTGTGGAATGAGAAGGGCCTGGGGTCTTGGATCATTCCTCATACTGGCACCTTTTCGTATTGCTTCTATCTTAGCATGCTTGGTGCGGGTAGGGTATCAGGGGGAGGAAGTGGCACTGTGGTCTCTGGCCTGGCCACTAGACTCGAGCCTTATCTCTATGCCGTAGGGAGCTGTGCTGGGATAGGGCCTACTATGATGACATATATGATTGGTTAATTGCGAGCTCAGTTTGCAAGCCCTCGCCAATAGGGGCTTATGTGTTGGTATGGAAAGGGCATCAGGGAAAGTGTTGACAGTATTTGATCCGAACACTTTACCTCTATCTCTATTCCATGGTGGGTGCATGTGGGACAACAGTGGTGTTTGATCCATTGGGTAGATTCACACACTCGTGTATAGAGGTACGGTGGCCCCTAATCCTTTCTATAGCACATTGCAAATATAAAACTGGACCATAATATGAATGTTATTCATGCATGTTGTTTGTTGCATTGTCTGATTTCTTACTGAGCTAAGTTCTAAGCTCACCCTTGTGTACATACTATTTTTAGATATTGATGCAGGTTACACTGTGGAGGACTACGTGGAGGCTCCAGTATATGGAAGAGTTGCTACCCTAGAAGTGCAAGCAGGGGAGGACGAGCATGACGCTTCATGCGAGTACCCTTACTGCGTGTACCTCTAGGATGGTTTTAATTTATTTTATTTTATTTCAATTGGATTCATAAATTGTGTAAAGATATTTTATTTACGTTTTGGTGTGGAGAATAATTGGTTACTATACTTACAATGTATAACTCAGTTTATTTAATTTAAGACTTTTGCTGTATTTAATCGTATTCTGATTGTGGTTATGTGCAATGGTTTGTATTAGTGGACACGGTCTTATTGAGATCCTGATGTGAACTGTTGGTTTAGTGGAGGTTCACTCACACTTCTGGTTCAGTCGGAATTAGGGTGTGACATGTGTGGTCTCTAACTCTGCCGGGGGCCCTTAACTTTATCTCTATGGATGTATTGAGGGATGCTGGGGTGTGGCTTTGGATACACTGTATGGCATTAGGATTGGTTAGTTGCAAGCCCAGTTTGCAAGCCCTTACCAATAGGGGCTTACGTGTTGGTATGGATAGGGCATCAGGGGAAGTTTTGGTGGTGTTTCATCCAGACACTTTAGCTCTATCTCTATTCTATGGAGGGTGCATGTGGGACGACAATGGTATTTGATCCATTGGGCGGATTCACACACTCGTGTATAGAGGTGCGGGGGCCACCAAACCTTTTTATAGTACATTGCAAACTTATAAAGCAGACCAAAGATATTAATTGAATGCATGCATATGTTTGTTGCATTGTTTTGTTTACTCACTGAGCTCAAGTTGGAGAGCTGACCCTCGCACAAGTAATTCTTTTTAATTTTTGATGTTGCAGGTATTACGGTTGAAGATTATATGAATACGCCAACATGTGGACATGCAGCGGCTATGGATGCGCGAGCTGTGGAGGACGAATATGGTTCGTCAAGCTAGTGTTTCAACTATGTTTATGCTTAGTGGTTAACTTTTGTATTGTGATACTTGTAATCAGTATTAATTATGTTTCGGTTACTTGAAGATAACTTGTTAAATATTTAATTATCACTGTAGACTCTCAGTTCATTATTAATAAGACTTTCACTATTTATTTATTATTTACTCTGATTATTATTGTGGACTGTGTTTTGGTTTAACATGGTTGGCATAGCCTATACAAGATTCTGGTTTGAATCATTGGTTCTTATAACGGTTCATCACACCACTGGTTAGTACAGAATTGGGGTGTGACGGTATCTATGGCCCTAACCCAGCATAACTCCCTATGACATAGAGATAGGGATTGAGTCTACTAGCCAGGATGAACCACATGCTACATCCGCCTCCTCATACCTTATTCGTACCAAGCTTGCTAAGATAGATGGCGATACGAAAAGGTGTTAGTGTGAGGATATATCCACGGCTCCACTCCCCTTCACATTCAGCACATCAATGAAAATAATCACATGTCTAAACAAACACAACTTAGCATAGCGAGTATACATGAACAGATAATAGCAATAAAAAAAAATAAGATGACATGTGATATGCACAGATAACAGACAACAATCACATATACAACGTTTTACTGTTGAATATTAATTAGGGTTGGGGTCATGTCGCTTGAGATTGCAAGTCTCCTCTGAGTTACAGAGTCCACTCCCACTGTCCACAAGTCCTACATGACCATAATTATAAATTAAAAATAGGTTTACAGGGTTCCAGTTGGTCAGAACCAAGGCTGGCCAACAAACTGCACTCGGACAGACATACTGGTCTGACATAAAGTCTAGTCAGTATGTCCAGGTGGTATATACCACTTGGACTACTAATCAGACTGGGTATGTCCAGGCAGTATAGCATACCGCTTAGACATCCTGTCCAACCGGTATGCCCTGACGGTATTGGTCCGAGAGTCTATTCTCAGATCTCCCTCTCCCGTGGTCCTTGGCTTGGTTTCCAGGGTTTCTCTTAAACCATTCTAGGGTTTGCAAGCATGTTAGGTCCATTAGGTTTAGGTTATTACTTGATCAAAATCATAAACAAGCTCCATCTTTCTCCAAATGGACATCATAGAGAATTAGGGTTTTCATAGAGATAGGGTTTCGAATCAACACATGGCCGTCTCATGGCGTTGATCCTCAACCAACCTTCCTATAGAGATAAAGCACTTACCGTTGGCCTTAGAATAGTGATGGTTTTCTCCCAATGAAATCCTCTTTTGTACGGCTCCTCTGATCTCACTGCTCCTTCTTAGATCTCTTTTTCAGACTTTAGGGTTTGGGAGTCAACAAAAGGGATCTAAGGAAGAGTAGGAGTCTATTTATAAACTAAGATGCCATTCTAGGAGGGTTTCTTATGTATAGAAGGTTTTTAAGAATCAGATTCAGAGAGTGGGACCCATTGGAGTCCATTTCCACTCGAACAGTCATTCCGCTTGGACATACCGGTCGGATGAATAGTCCAACCGGTATGTTAGACCGGTATGTATAATCTTGGTCTAAATTGTTCGTTTCTTGTACCTTGATCCTATGGTTATCATCCAGCCTCATCTTCTCGTCTGGTTATGATTGGAAGACCTATCACGATGCGAAACTTAGGTTAGACCAGGTTTTTGGAGTACGGGTCTTACAAATAGTCCCTTCAAGGTAAAGACACTTAGTTCATCTCTTTTGCTTAGTTCATCTCTTTTGCACTGAAGCTCTCTCTATGATCCCCCTCTCTTTAAACTAGAGATAGCTCTCAGCTACCACTTGACTATTTACATTAGATTCTGACTTAGGCATTGGAGTGCACCCGGGGCTTAGTCGCCCAACTCCTTTGTCCAGTCTCTATAATTGTAGGTTATCCGAGTCACAGATCAGCGGAACGATTTCTAACCGTAACAATATTCAATTCCAAACTATTAATGATGTCAACATGAGACAGTAAAATATCTCATTTACCTTTTGTAAATCTATATAAGAATAATGAGAGAACTCTTGTGTAATACCATTTGTGAACCAACCCTATAATTGCAAACTCCATCGGCTCCCCTATAAGTCTGACAAATAGAAATCAACTCCGGCGACATCCCTGCAATGGTGACAACACTGATCGGGTTCCCATGACTTCTATTTACTTGGTAAGTCATCTCCATTTTAACCCCAATCCAACATTTAAGGTTTCATATTTACGGCTTTTCATCCTCTCTCTCTACCCTCCACTACAACATCTTTTGCATTTTTCATTCTTTGTTTCATCAGGCCTCCACAATTTAAAGTCGTTATGCTTAACCTGTTGAAATCTACAACTCAGAAATCTACAATCAGAATAACGAGACCTGATAACTCATTTGTGAAGACTGAAATCAGTTTCTTCTTAGTTAGGGCTTCCCTTGTCTCCAAAGCTAATCCTTCCAACTCCATCACATTCAAAACACATAGAAAAAGAATCTGCTATAAGGCCTTCCCTGGATAAAAGAATTACCTTGATATTATTTTAAGCGTGAATGATGCAACATTCCATATTATTATGTGGGAAAAACATCATCCACTTAAAATCTTACACGTGGCATCCATTGTCTTCGAAGCCGACCACGAAAGATGTGGTGCACTCGGCTTCTACCGCTCGGAGTTATAGTCCTGTTAGGACACGGTTCTGGTCGGAGGTATAGACCTATTCGGTTACGATTCTTGGTCAGAGGTCAGAGTCCAAAGGCAATTATGTCACGTCAGAAGAGTCCTTCTCCTAGCACGATATGATGCCGATCATCATGGCCATACCACCACTCGTATGGTGACACTTGTCACTTTAGTTACTGACTGACTTAGCTTCCTTGGCTACAGTCTCCCACTCCTACTCGGAGTCTGTGACCTGGGTGTCCCTCAGAGCGACACTTGGTAGTCCTATTGGCAATCTACTTCCCTGAATCCTGGTACCTCCATGCTTCTTCCCAATCTCTATAAGTAGAGGACGATCCCTCAAGGTAAAGATCATCTCACAACTCACCATTCATTCTCAAATCTCTCGTTAGCTCAAACTCTCTCACCGTTCCCCTCTTTTTCTAAACTGGAGATAGCTTCCTGCTATCTCTTGACTGTTTACATTGGGAATCTGACTTAGGCATCAGAGTGTACCCAGGGCTTAGTCGTCCAACTCCTTTGTCTCATCTCTGTGATTGCAAGTTGCTCGGATCGCAGACCGACGGGTGATTTCCGACCGTAATAGTTTGGCACCCACTGTGGGGCCCTCTTGATTGAGTTTGATGCACAGCGCACAAGGATCTCAACCTCAAACCACTTTCGATGGCATACAGGAGAACTCGTGCCCAGGCTTCACACCAACCATCTGAACCCTCAGTGCAAGTTCAGGTTGATAGTAGCGCAAGTATGGCGGGGGCAAACCATACCCCGACGCCAGCACCGACACAAACGGCGATGGCGTCGTAACCACCCCCTCAGTACGTGACTCGCCAAAAATTTGACGAGCTGAGGCAGTAGATCGATCAGTTGGCTCGAGCCTTGAGCGGCGCTCGAGCAAGTAATTTGGCGGTTGGAGGAGCAAGAGTAAACCCTCCGCCCGCACCAGCGCTGAATGCACCACGAGCGGCACAGTCCAGGTCTCATCAGCAACTTGCACCGGCGGCGTCAATCAGAGCCACAATAAGTAATCCTCCCATGGGATCTCTTGATCGGAGCAGGGTTTCTCATCAGCCCGCCCGAAGCGTGGCTGGGTCATCCGCTCGGCATCATCCAGCCGATCACCATCAGGCGCAGGGAGTACATGGGGTACACCCTCAACCTGAGAGGGATGCGAGGTCCTTCCTCGATGCCCTCCACCAGTAGAGAGTTAATTTGGAGTTGCCAACGACGGTCGCAGCGCCACCTCCAGCCACTCCCCAGTCAGAGGTCGAGCGGCAGTTGTTGGAGTTGGCCACACGGCTCCAGCAGATGGAACAAAACCGTGTCACTCCACCAAGGACGGCCTACACAGCTGTCACAGCCCTTTCTGACGAGATCATGAGGGCTCCACCTCCTGACAATTTCAAGATGCATGTTCTGGACTCATACAACGGGAGCACTGATCCTGAGCAGCATCTAGACGCGTTCGTCTCCACGACGCTCTTTTACTTGCTCAGCGACAGCCTGATCTTCAGAGCGTTTCCTTCGACGCTCAGAGGCGCTGCCCGCACGTGGTTTAACAACCTACCTCCGAGGAGCATCACTTCATTCGAACAGCTGTCAAACAAGTTTCTGATGCACTTCCAGGCAAGTCGGGTGCGCAAGAAGACATCCTACCACTTGTCGACGGTCAAGCAATAGAAAGACGAGTCCCTGTGGGACTTCATTAAGCGCTTCAATGCCGAGGTGCTGGAGATTAAGGATGTCGAGCCTACAACACATGTCCAGCTTGCAGGCTGGAGTGACAGACGGGCAGCTTTGTTGGTCCTTGCCAAAAAGCCTCCGAAGAACTTGGACGACTTGCTGGCCAGACGTGAGAAGTACGCTTCAGTAGACGAAATGACCAAGGCCTAGAAAAACAATGCGGTCAACAACTTGAAGACCGACCAAAAGCCGGTGGACAAAAAGAGATTCGAGTTGGCAGACCAGACGCAGAACTCCAGTGACCCTAAGAAGCAAAGGTCCGGCAAAGAACAGGTACACCGGCACCCGTACAAGACCTTTGATTACTATACTCCGCTCACCACTTAGATGACGGAGATCCTGGAGCTAATTAGGAATGAACGGAACCTCCGACCACCTCCGAAACCCCTAGGTGAAGGAAGGAATAAAGATCGTTCCAGATATTGTCGCTTCCATCGCGACCGCGGTCATGACATGGATGAATGCAAGTACCTCAAGGGAGAAATTGAAGATCTCATCCGGCGGGGTTACTACCACAATTTCGTTAGAGACTCCGGTAGGGGACCAGCGCCAGCTCAGAGAGATCGCGGGCTACCCCCTCCCCCTCTGAGGAACCAGCAGCCAAACGACTGCCTAACGGATGCAGGCGATGACCAAAACATAGCTCGAAGGGATGATAGAGATCCCGAGGGAGGTCCTGCTGCTCCCAGACAGTGGGTCGGTGCCGTTCAGTTTGGTACAATCGAATGATCATCTAGAGCAGAGCAAACCAGAATACCGGTGAAGAAATGGTTAAGAGGTAGATAGCATATCCAGTTTGGGTCCTTCCCGTCCTGGTCTGAACCAGAAAGTAGGGGCAGAAGTAGGAGGAAGTCCCGCCTGACGTCGAAGAGAAGAAGATCCGATCGGCGATTCGTTGGCAGTCCTCAACCAAAAGACTAACCACGCACATCTACGGGCCTGCGTATTCCTGGAGATGGTGGTGTCTATGCCATTACAAAGGGGCCCAAAGCCGAGGGAAAGACAATCCTCACAATCATAGGAGGATCGGCAGCTAGGAACACATCTAATCAGTCGGCCAAAGCCTACTCCCGTATAGTGGCAAAAACAGAGTAGCCGTCCAAAAAGGCACGGACTGGAGAAATCATCACCTTCAGTGACGAAGATCTCATCAACGTGGCAGTCCCCCATGAATATGCCATTGTCTTCACCGTCGGGATCGGACATTGCAATGTCGTCAAGTGTCTGGTGGACCCAGGGAGCTCGGTAGATATCATATTCTACCACGCGTACCAAAGGATGCAGCTAGGAGACGACCAGCTCCAACTGGTCACCTTTGATCTTATCAGCTTTTTTGGGGACCCGGTGACGGTGAAAGGAGGCATTCAATTGCCTGTGATACTCGGCCAAAAACCTAGGCAATAGTGGGTGATGGTCGAATTCATGGTGGTAGACCGGCTGTCCTCCCACAATGTGATCCTCGGCCGCCCATCCTTAAACAAGCTCAAAGCATGCATGTCCACCTACTATTTGGTGATGAAGTTCCCAACGAAGAACGGTGTCGGAGAATGCCGAGCAGACCAAGTGACTTCCAGAAGATGGTATGCAACAGAGCTGAAAAATAGCCAAAGAGCCCTGAAAGCAGCACCAGTCCACGTAGTGGATGTCCGAGACATTGACCAGCCTAGCAGGGGAAAGCCCACCGAGGAGTTAGAGCAAATCCCGGTGGTGGATGATCAGCCCGAAAAGACATTCCAGGTCGGCTCCTTGCTACCTGAGGACCAGAGGGAGGAGCTGATAGGGTTCCTGAGGCAAAATCTAGATGTGTTTGCGTGATCGGCCTCTGAGATGCCAGGAATCCCTAGAGAAGTGATCGAACATCACCTGGCGGTTGACTCCCAACACCGCCCAGTCAGACATAAGAAGAAGAGCTTCGCGCTTGCCCGACAGTCTGTAATAAACAAGGAAGTCCAGAAGTTATTAGCGGCCGGCTTCATCCGGGAGGTAGCTTATCCAGACTGGCTGGCGAACGTGGTCATGGTGCCAAAGGCAAGCGGAAAGTGGAGGATCTGCATAGATTTCACAAACCTCAACAAAGCCTGTCCTAAAGACAGCTTTCCACTGCCACGCATCGACCAGTTGATAGATGCTACGATTGGGCACGAGCAGCTCAGTTTCCTTGATGCGTACTCAGGATACAATCATATCAAAATGAGGAAGGCTGACAAGGAGTGCACCTCCTTCATCACTAACTAGGGGTTTTTCTGCTATACGATCATGCCTTTTGGCCTAAAGAACGCAGGAGCCACCTATTAATGGTTAGTGAACAAAGTGTTCAAAGATCAGATCGGCCAAAACATGGAGGTATATGTCGACGACTTCCTAGTGAAGAGCCAGCAAGCCAACCATCATCTAGCCGACCTTGGCGAAACATTCCAAGTCCTTCGCAGACACAACATGAAGTTGAACCCACCAAGTATGCCTTCAGAGTCGCATCTGGGAAATTCTTGGGTCTCATGGTCTCATAGAGGGGGATAGAAGCTAATCCTTCGAAGATCCCGGCCATATTAAACATGGTCGCGCCGACCAGACCCAAACAGGTACAGGAGCTAAACGGTCGCATAGCAGCCCTCGGCCGCTTCATGTCAAAGTCGGCCGAGCGATGCCTTCCCTTCTTTAAGATACTGAAAGGAGCTAGGAAGTTTGAATGGACTGAGGAATGCCAGAAAGCCTTCGAGGACCTCAAGACCTATTTGTCCTCACTGCCTCTGCTGGTGAAACCCAATCCTGGAGACGAGTTGTAACTCTATCTCGGAGTCTCTGACCAAGCAGTGAGTGCCATGCTGCTGAAAGAAGAAGATAGGGTACAACAGCCGATATACTATGTCAGCAAGGTGTTGTTGGACGCAGAGACCAGATACAAGCCAATCGAAAAATTGGCGCTCGCCCTGGTGACAGCAGTGCGGAAACTTCGACCATACTTCCAAGTATACCCCATTTCTGTGCTTACCAACACACCTCTGAAGAAGGTGCTATCAAAGCCTGACATATCCAGCCGGCTCATAAATTGGGCAGTAGAGCTCGATGAGTTCGAGATAAAGTACGTCCCTAGAACCGCTATGAAAGCCCAGGCATTGGCAGACTTCGTCGTCGAGAGTACCCTACCAAAGGAAGAAGTTGTCGAACCTCTAACAGGGAATGCACCAGAACCAACCGAGGCCCCGTGGACACTGCAGGTAGACAGATCCTCCGTGGACGGCCGAGAAGGTGCGGGTGTGATACTAACAAGCTCGGAAGGTTTCAAAATCCGATCAGCAGTGAGATTCGGATTCCGTGCCACGAATAATGAAGCCGAGTACGAGGCTTTACTGGCCGGCCTCAGACTAGCAAAAAGCTTGGCCGTTTGACTGCTCATAGTCCAGGGTGACTCACAACTGGTCATCCGGCAAGTACAAGGTGACTATGAAGCGAGGCAACCAGAGATGCTGAAATACCTGGAAAAAGGTCAACTTGGCCATCAGAGCCTTTCGAAGTGTTGAGCTGCAGTACGTGTGCCAGGACGAGAACATCAAAGCAGGCCAGTTGTCTAGGTTATCCCTGGAAGACATCTCAGGAATGGACTCTGCCTTGTATGTGGAGTTATTGGAGCACGCCAGCAGCTCTACCGAGGAAGTTACACCGATCGAAGCCATCTCTAGCTGGTACGACGACATCTACCGCTACCTCCGAACAGGTGCACTTCCAGATGACAGGAAAGACGCATGGCACATCCAAGCCAGGTCCAGGCAGTACACCATTCACAACGATGTGATGTACAGGAGATCCTACACCATGCCATTGCTTTGGTGTCTCCGATTAGATGAAGCCGAGCAAATTATAAAAAAGGTCTACAAGGGAATCTGTGGTCGGCACCAAGGAGGCCGGTCATTACTACCACTGGCCCAGAATGCATGATGACTGCATCGAGCTGGTGCGCAAGTGCGACAAGTGCCAGTTCTACACACCAGTCCCACATGCTCTGGCCGTACCCCTGCAGCCAATCACAAGTCCTCTCCCTTTTGCCATCTGGGGCATGGGCATCATGGGGCCCTTCCCCAAGGCGACGTATCAGAGGAAGTATGTCATTGTGGCCATTGACTACTTCACTAAGTGGATCGAAGTCGAAGCCGTTGCCAAAATTGACACGTCCAAGGTGGAGCAGTTCTTCAGGCACTCCGTCGTGTACAAATTTGGTGTGCCCAGAATCCTTGTAACAGATAATGGCACTCAGTTCATCAGTACGTCATTCACAGAATTCTGTGTGAAGTTTAGGATTAACCATCGATTTGGGTCGGTCGACCACTCGCAAACAAGCGGACAGACTGAGGCCACAAATAAAATCATATTGTCCGGCCTGAAAAAGATGGTGGCAGATGAAAAGGAGAAATGGGTCGACATGTTACCGAGCATTGTCTGGTCATACAGGACCACCAGCAGGACCCCCACGGGTGAAACTCCCTTCATGCTTGCCTTCGGCACGGAGGGAGTCGTCCCAGTTGAGGTATTTTATCCCACTTTTCGGATGCTAAACTTCAATGAGGATACTAACTCTGAAGATCTCCGGACCAACTTGGACAACTTGAAGGACGTGCGACAGTCGGCAGCATTCAGGGTGGCAGCATACCAGCAGACGACCAATCGACACTGCGATAAGTCAGTTTGACCCAAGCAATTCAGGGTCGGAGACCTCGTCCTCAGAAAAGCAGCAGTCTCTGAGCCAACCAATCAAGGGAAGATGGCCTGAAATTGGAAAGGTCCTTACCGCGTCCTCAGAACCGATCGATCGGGATCATACAAGCTGGCCACCCTCGACGGTGAAGAAATACCGAGGACTTGGCACACCACCAATCTTTGCAAGTATTACCAGTGAACAAGTTATTAGCTTTTATATTCAGTTGTTCTGATTTGTCGTGTCGGCCGATCTATCCTGGCCAATATAGTAGTTTTCACCTTTCTTTTTTATGTTAAGTGGTCTCAGTTATACACCGGACCTCCTAGGGGCACCCGTTCAGTTCATTTTAAATACAAGAAGTACTGCCATTCAGCCCACAACTCGTAGCAATTGACATAGCCGTTCCTTTCGGCCCAGTCGACCTACTCGCGCCCTCAAGCAGGCCCGAGCAGCACGCCGGCCCTCGATGACCCTGCCTACCCATACCCTCAAGCAGGTATGAGTAGTACGCAAACGATCACCCATTCTGCCTACCCATACCCACAAGCAGGTAAGGGTAGCATGCAGATCATACATGACACCGCCTGCTCATACCCACAAGCGGGCATGAGCAGCATGCAGGTGCTCAACCATTCTGCCTATCCATACCCACAAGCAGGTAAGTATAGCATGCAGATCATACAAGACATTGCCTGCTCACACCCACAAGCAGTTATGAGCAGCATGCAGGTGCTCAACCATTCTACCTACCCATACCCATAAGAAGGTAAGGATAGCATGCAGACCACACATGACACCGCCTACTCACACAGACGACAAGTATGAGTAGCATGCAGATACAAGGTGACTCCGCCCGCAGACATGATAGGCGCGCAGCACTTCTTAACTACATGTGCTCGGCTACTCAGAGGAACGTCCCAAATTTTCCCATGCCTTAGCCATTTCCGTAAAGACTTAAGTGTTCTCAGCCTGCTTAGCCGTCAAGCCGACAATACTTCCGGGGTAGGGGCAATACAATAATATAACAACACTGAAGCCGAGCAGCGCAAAAGGAATGAAAATCGACAACACAAAGGGAATGAGAAAAAGTGAATTTATTCATAAAAGCTCACAAGGGGCAGCAGTACAAAGCCCACAAAGGGGCAGAACTTTACAAAAAAGCAAAAAACAAAAAATATACAAGGAAGCCCACGCAGGCAGAAGACCTCTCAAGCAGGCCCGTCCTTGGCAGCGGGATCAGTGGGGACGTCGCTTGACAGCTGCACATCCAGAAGCTCGACGATCGGCGTCTGGGGAACCTCGTAGGCTGGCAAGTCATCCTCCAGCACACCCTTGGCCTCCGTACGTGCGGTCGGCTCCAGCACCTCCTCCTCGGCCAGGATCGAAAAATCCGAGCAGTCAAAGACCACGCCCTTCCCAGCGAGCTGCTCCTTCAAGTAGATAGCCCCTTTCTGGAAGAACCCATTGGCGGCCTCCTCCAAGTCGTCAGCATACTGAGAAGATGACCGATAGTCAGCCATGGCCTGGTCCCGGATCTCAGCCTGAAACTCCTCTGCCTTAGCCAACGCCTCCTTGGCCGACCTTGCATCGTCCTCGCCCGTCCGCTTGGCATCCTCGGCTGCCCACAGTCTCTCTTCGGCCTGGTGCACCCTTCAGTGTTCCTCCGAAAGGGCGTCTCTCAGCTTTGTTCAGAGAAGTCCGGAGGTTGGACTTCTCTAAGGCAAGGCCTTTGGCCTCGGAGGTCTTCTCACTCAGCTTATCCTTGGCCTCCTTCAGAGCCGCTCGTAGTGAAGACCCCACTTCGCTCTTCTCTTCCAGGTCCATCATCAAGGTCGCAGCCTTCTGACAAAGCTCGGCCACGAGGTTGCTACCCTGCATACTAGAAAAATGGAACACTTAGTAAAAATCTTAACGGCCAAGTCAAAGTAAATTTGGAAAAAAGAGGGCTGACCATCATACTTGGGTGCTGGCAAGGAAGATCCTCTTCAACAGATCAGTCATCTCTAGAGAAGAGGTGAAGGCCACGTCCTCTGGGAGGCGGTTTTGGGTGAACATGATCCTGGCCACCCGCGTGCTCTTGAACACCGAGTCGGTGTCCTTCAAGCCGAGGTTTGGAGTGAACATCGCCACCCCCACCTTCTTCTTGGATCTGCCCTCCACGGGGGGAATGGACTTCCCTTGCGCCTTTGCGTCGGAGGCTTCAGTCAGATCGACTACTTTAACTGCCCAGAGGGGTTGGACCTCCTTCGTCGCAGCCCCCCTTTGGTCGTCCTCACGTCAACCAGCCCTCACGGCCGGCCTTGCCTTGTAGATATCGGTCGGCAGTTCTTAGGCCGATCGAATCTTTTTCTTCTGAGGACCCTCCACTGCGGGCCTCTTTCCCTTGGGGTCGTCTGCCATCGCCCGCATCCGTGGGGCGGCCGCGTCAGCCTGGTCGTCTCTCCGATCGGCTTGCTTTCCAGCTTCTGTGGTCCGCTTATGTAGGATCCATGCCACTAGTTGATCGTTGGAGAAGTTCATTGCAACAAAAAGAATAAACAGACGGACAGTACTACAAAAAAATGTCCAATCGGATTACAACAGTTAGAGATAAAAACTTACCTAACAAGCCGTGCTCGACCAACTTCTGGGGATCTGCCAGGTCAGCATACCAAACGGTCTGACCCTCCAGTACCTTGCGATAGGTCCGCCTCTCCTCCGAGGTCAAGAAAGGAACCTTTTTTGAACCCCGTCGCGTCGACCACGAGCCACGCATTGGATAGAGCCAATGCAGGGCCACCTGCCGGAGGACCCACGAAGAAAAATTTCTCTTTCCACCCATGAATGGAAGAGGATTTCTGAGATATCGCCGGAAGCTTCTTCGCGTTCCTCTGACTGAAATAATACCACCCACTCATGGAGCGGATTTCGGTAAGGCTGGAAAACTGGAAAAAAAAACCGGAACAAGTTCGCGGTCGGAGTCTCTCCCAATCAGAGGATGAACATGATGAAGGCGTAAATGCACCGCCACCCGTTCGGAGTCAGTTGGGATGGAGTGATGCGATACACCTTCAGGATATCAACTACGAGGGGCTGTAGAGGGAAACGGAGGCTAGACTTCAGGGTGTGTTCATACAAGCAGATCTCTGAGAGGTTTAGGCTGCAAGCCCTCTCCTCAGACGACAGAAGTCGGACTAGGACGTCGGTCATGGGTTCCTCTAACTGATAACCCCTACGGATTTGAGTCAAGGCCGTATCAGACACAACCTTGCCCGACACCCTCTACGCGGGGAGTTTAACTATAAGCGAAATTTCAGGACGGCCGCTCCTCTGGTGAGGAGCCCTCCTAGTAGAAGTGCCTACTGGGCAACTATGCTCGGCGGCGTCGGAGGAACCTTGCTCAAATTCCTCCTCAGATGCCAGACCGGAGGCCGAAGAGATGACTTTCGAAGATTTACGGGCACTGGCCCTCTCACCAGAGTCTTCCGACTAGGTGGTTTTCGACCCAAACTCCAGACTAACGGAGTCTTGAGTCCTCCTCTTCCTACTGGGAGGCTCGGGGGTGACTGATAACTCATCCATTGAGTCAGACAACCTCTCCGAAGAAGAGGTCCGGTACTGGGCCATAAGTTCGCTCTCTCTCACTCTTCCTAGTGGTCTGACGCTATTGGACGAAATAGAGCTACCAACCATAGAAGGGAAAGAAATCGAAGGGAAGGACAAAAGAGGAAGGACTTACTGGTTCGTAAGGAAGCAAGGAAGACGCACGATAGACTTGGATACTCGGATGCTTCGACCACGCAAGAAGACTCCGATCTCAACTCGTCCAAATGGTCGAATGGAAAAGTTTGAAGCATATTTATAGGCGCCGAGTTTGAAATTCAACTTTTCAAATTCTGAACACGTGGCGGTACGGTAGTGGCTTAACATCTGCCTCGCCGGGCGCGACATGACAGGTTGACGTCAGCCGCAATGATGACTCAGAGGATGATTATGGCATCGATTCTCGAGACAATCGGATTCGATCTCCACCGTCCGATGGGGCCAACCATTAGTGATCGGAACGGTTATTTATGGTGCTTCGTCCCGAGGCGCGTCAATTGGTTCACGGCCGTCGGATGAGCGTGGCGGTTCAGATCGCTTAAAGATCAACGGTCAAGTGGAGCAACGGTTCGCGGGTTTGACGCCTCGAATTTCGTACACCGTCTGGTAGTGGGAATAGTTGGTGACAACTGCCATTTACTCACATGGGAGTTTCGATCGTAATGGGGAATTCTCGGAGGCCGCTGGTACGACTGTCAGTTGTGACCGATCAGACTTCTGAAGTGTCCGAGCGGATCCAGATATTTTTGTTCGGTATATTTGCATTATCGAATTCCTTGAATCTGACAGCGCAAGGGGCATCTGTTATGTGGGAAAAACATCATCCACTTAAAATTTTACACGTGGCATTTATTGTCTTTGAAGCCGACCACGAATGATGTGGTGCACTCGGCTTCTACCGCTCGGAGTTACAGTCCTGTGCTGGTCAGAGGTATAGACCTATTCGGTTACGATTCTTGGTCGGAGGTTAGAGTCCTAAGGCAACTATGTCACGTCAGAGGAGTCCTTCTCCTAGCACGATACGATGCCGATCATCACGGCCATACCACCACTCGTATGGTGACACCTGTCACTCTAGTTATTGACCGACTTAGCTTCTTTGGCTACAGTCTCCCACTCCTACTCGGAGTCTATGACCTGGGTGTCCCTCAGAGCGACACTTGACAGTCCTATTGGCGATCTACTTCCCTGAATCCTGGTACCTCCATGCTTCTTCCCAATCTCTATAAGTAGAGGACGATCCCTCAAGGTAAAAATCATCTCACAATCTCGCCATTCATTCTCAAATCTCTCGTACACTTAAACTCTCTCATCGTTCCCCTCTTTTTCTAAACTGGAGATAGCTTGCTATCTCTTGACTGTTTACATTGGGAGTCTGACTTAGGCATCAGAGTGTACCCGGGGCTTAGTCGCCCAACTCCTTTGTCTCATCTTTGTGATTGTAGGTTGCTCGGATCGCAGACTGACGGATGATTTCCGACCGTAACACATATATTTAAGATGAACAAACATTGCAACATGACTGCCAAATGAGGAAACAAATATAACAGTATATAGAGAAAATGTAGTGTTAAGTGACATTACAAAGCATAATGTCGGGCGGCAATCTGTTAATATGAGAGCTCTGGCGATTCTGTACGACTAGTGTTATCTGTAAAGGAGGCATGATGAATGTCGGTGGCAATTTTTCCATCCGTGCCTAGAGGAGGAGCATCGGCCAAGGGAATTAGTGTGGTCATGGTCTGGGAATGAATGTTGGGCAGGTTTTAGGGTTTTCATTAATTTTGATGCATCATATACATTATAAGGAATATTATGTCCGAATTTGAGCCTCATCGATGGAGGTTTGCCTATGCAAACAATTCCATGAATGAAGTTGTTATTCTTGAAAAGCCAATACAAAGATTTGAACTTGGGATGAAGTTCAGACATAGCAAAAGAGGTCCATTGGCCTCCAAAATTTTTAGAGATGTTCCTCATTGGATTTGGAAGACACCCTAAAAAATCCAGATCCATTTGGATTTGGGAAGGTCAGCTAAAAAATCTGGCAATTTGCTGTAGCTAGATTCCGTTACAATAGATTAGACCTCTGTGTTTTGATATCAAACAGTGTCTTCCGGTCATTAGTTGGTTTTGATGTCTTCATATGAAATTTAGGCCTCTTAATTTCCTAAAATTTGGCACTGGTTCTAATTGATTTGAATATGTGATTGATTTAATATGAATTTTTTTAGTGCATATGGATAGAACCGGAGCATGATTCTGACCAGATTTTATGAGCTATGTGTTTGTATAAATTGCATTATGATAGAGCTTCTGTTTGCTCTTAGTGTCTTGAGATAAGTTGTAGGTCTTCTAGTTTTCTTTATGTCAGTCCAAATGCATTTGATTTTTCATGCTCCTATGATTTATTGGGGATTTTATACTGCAACTTGACAGAATTTGGAACAGATTCTATCAGTACATGAACCCACAATTGTGATGCAATTTTAACCATGCTACATTCTCTATTGGGATTTAGTGCCTTGTAAAAAAAACTTAGGATTTTAAGTCTAGTTTCTATAGCTATATTTTGAGCCCCAGTTGGATACTGGAAGTGCCATTTGAGGCATTCTTATACAACTCCATAGAATCTATTCCAGTGTCGCACCCTGATCTTGTGACACATTTTTTTACCATGTTACAGTCTCTATTGGGATCTAGTCCCTTAAGAAAAAAATCTAAGATTTTAAGTCTAGTTTCTGTGGATACAAGATGGATCCAAATTGAGTACCAAATGGTCTGGTTACACCCATTCTAACACAGCTTGACAAAAACTGGAAACAAGTTTCTGATCATTGAAGTACCCTGAACTTGTATGACATTTTTTACATGTTCTGTTTGGCTTAGTGTCTTGATAAGAGTAGTAGATCTCTCAATCCTCTTTCTGTGCATGTGTTTTTATCCAATTTTGACTTCTAGAAGAATGTTTCATTGCTGTTTTGCCAAAAATATACAAAATGCATTTTACTGTTTTGAGTGGTTTGTCAAAATATGCCACATTAGATACACACATGGTACATTGGAATGCACACGTGGCACATTAGGATGGTCACGTGTCATATTTGATTGTTATATGTCTCACTTGTTATAATTGTACTACATGATTTGTTGCCATGCTTTGATTGATTTATTTTTAAATTTGATGCTACATTGATTTTTTTGTCAAATTTTAATTCCACATGATTTCTTACCATCTTTGAATGATTTTTATGCAAAAATTGGACTCTTACATTGTAAGACCCGCACTCTGTGAACCCGGTCTAAACCATGATTTTGTGTCGTGACAGGTCTTCCGATCATCACCGGGCCAGACGGGACAAGCGGATGACAAACAGGTATGAAATCGGACCAAAGACGACCAAATAGTCATCATTTTATGTTGACCGGTCGATGGTACCGGTCTTGGTACCGGTCGACCGGTATGGCTTGCGCAGCTAAGTGCGGGGATTTGGAAATTGGTCTCTACGGGTCTCATTTTCCTGATTTCGAATTCTAGAAGTTTCTTAATCCTAGTAGGGTTACTAAACCCTAAATCTAGCCTATAAATACACCCTTAAGCCTCCTCAAATCCTTTCCATTGTCTCTCGCAAACCCTAGAGAAAAGAAAGAGGTTGGAAATGAGAAGGAGCTAGGAAGAAGAAGAAGGTGCCGCCATTACCGTTCAACGAAGCTCACGCTACGCCAGTCAACGGTAAGTGTTTTAACTATTCTTCTTATCCTATGTTAGTTGTGTGGGTGGATCAATACCATGCAAAGTAGGTATTGATCTAAAACCCTAAATTGGCCAATAAACCCTAAGTTGCCGTCAAACCCTAGATTTGAGTTTCGAGATGATATTCATCGAAACGAGACTTGAATGAGTTGGGGATAACTCTAACTCAATGATTAGACTTAGAATGGATAGGAGAAACCTTGGAAATCCATGGAGGATGATCGACGGCAGTCGAAAACCCATGTATGGTCTTCCGGAGACATATCGGTCGACTATACCGGTTGCACATGGTGCGACCGGTATGTTGTCACCGGTATCCCTCGGGAGGCTGGTCTGTGGGGACCGGCTGACCATACCAGTCGCCAGTCTTTCCCACAGAGCTGCGACCGGTATGTTGCCACCAGTCAGCTCTGTGAGGGTATTTTGTAATCTTCGTTGGTTTCCGACCAACATGAAACCCTAAACAATATATTCTAATGAAACCCAAATAATCTTGTAGGACTTTGTGCCTTATCGTTTGGATCTTGCGACGTGGAGCAAGTTATCGAACGAGCGTCAGGTATAGAGGTGTGATCCATGAGGTGCCACACACTCGTGTATAGAGGTGCGGGGGCCACCAAACCTTTCTATAGCACAATTGCAAACTTAAAACCAGACCACAGCATAAAATGATTGTTATTCATGCATAATATTGTGAACTGTCTGATTGTCTTACTGAGCTAAGTTGTGAGCTCACCCCTTTGTGTACACATTGTTTTAGATGTTGATGCAGGTTACACTGTTGACGACTATGTGAATGCTCCGGCGTATGGTGACGTTGTTGCTTTGAGTGTACAGGCAGGAGAGGACGAGCATGACGCTTCATGCGAGTGCCCTTTCTGCGTGTACCTTTGATCGGATTTTATTTGTTTCTTTCAGTTATTTTCGGTTGGACTAAATGGATGTACGGATATTATTTTATGTGTTTGAATTTGGATAATTGGATATTTATTTAAATTATCAATAGATACTCAGTTCATTCTATTTTAATCTTCCGCTGTATATTTATATTCTGATTGTGGTTATGTGTAATGGTTTGTATGAGTGGACACGGCCTATTCGAGATCCTGGTGTGAACCATTGGTTCAATGACGGTTCACTCACACCATTCTGGTTGGATCAGAATTGGGGTGTGACAACTTGGTATCAGAGCTCTCGGGCTCTGTCCACAGACCATATTGCACCTAGCTAAGTCGATGAACTGAGTTAGGAAATTTAAAAATCTTAATACAAACACACCCTAAGCATTGTTTGATACTTGAGACTGATTAAGAAAGAGAATAATGTACTACTCTAAATATGAAACTTAACATGTGCACACATACTAGTTAGGTGAAACATGAAAAATTTCATTAAATAAGAAAACAAGTATCAAATGAAATAGTGCTACAAGGTACAGTCCACAAACCGGACAGTTACCTTGTTATACAAACAGTCATATGCAAAAGAGGAGAAAATAAAGAGGAACAATCATGGGGTAGGGGGCCTGGGAGGAATAGGGTCTGCTATATCATAGTCTCGCTCGTAAGCAACCCTGAGCCAGTGCACCTGATCTTGTGTGACCCTGAGACTGCGAGCCAACTGCGCCAAGTCGCGGCTCATCTCGTGCTGAGTGTCCCTGATCTCCATCATCATACCCATCATGGTGTCGGAGGGAGGCTGAGATGGTCCAGCGGTAGAAGTAGATGGTGGTGCTGCTGGTGTAGGCTGTGGAGCTGGCACTGGTACACCCTCGGCCCTATCCTCGTCATCATCCCGCTCGAGCTCGGCTACATAGGCCGCATTAGCTGCTGTTGCTGCTGTCGCCGCGGCTGCTACCCTCCCAAGTGGGCGAGGGCGAGCCTCCAACTCGTCATCGCTAACTGGCAGATCAACCATCTGCATCCTTTAAATGGCATCCCAGTCTATGTCGGGCGTCATAGTATCCTCAACGGTCACCTCGCCTCTCATGCTCACGCCCAGACGACGTAGCAAGGAGGTAATGAGACGACCGTAGGGAAGATTACTGGCCTGATCGGCCAGGGTCGCCTGATGCATGGTCCTAATGATAAGATATGGGAGAGAAACCCGCTCCCCAGTGCAGACACAATAAGTGATGTACTGAGTGAGCTGGGATAACTCACTATAATGGCCGCTCTGGGGGACGATGTTGTGCTGAATGATGCGACTATAGACCCAAGGTACAGGTCTCAAACTAGCCGCCTTCATAGGAGCCCCAGGGTTGAGTATCTGATGAGCTATCTCTCGGCGCAGGTCCTCAGTCAGATATCCCTTCGCTTTGGGAGGGCAATACACTAGGTCTCCATCATTTGGAACCCCTAGAAGGTCGGCCAGCTGGTGGGTGTTAAAGGAAATGGGAACACCCCGGACGTAGCTAGAGATGCGTAAATCCCTACCTTGGTTGGGATCGTTCACATCTCCGTGCAGCTCTAGGTTAGCAAAGAAATGCTTAACCAGATTAGGACGGGTGGTGTCGGTGTAAGAAATGACGGGCAACCAACCAAGCCTGTCGAACGTCGCTCGTACGTTGAACCGGTCTAATTGCTCCAAGTTAACCCGATGCCCGGATTCAATGCTTTTGTTATCGAACCACGAAAACCGAGCTTGTGCCTCTATGAAACGAAACCAGTGCTCGTCAAGCTGGGGAACTGGTGGCTGGGGAGCACGTGAGCTCGAGCCGTGAGGACGTTTCCCAAGGGCGCGTCGAGGAGCCATTTAATCTGCAAAACAAAAGAAAATAAGATAAAATATTAGAAATTGTCGAAATTTCGGCAGCATAACAACTGTAATTCAAGAAAAAGCCTCGAACTCACCCAAAAACATGGGGAGGAGGACTTACGTAACCCCCACACTCTTCAATAAACCAATCACAGGCAATTACAAGGAGAAATTTCAAAAAAAAAAAAAAAAAAAAAAACAGAAAAATCAAGAATTTTCAAAAATTTTGGAAAACCTAGGTCAAAAAGGTGAAAAATTCGATTTTCTAGCAAACCGTTCGGTGAAACCTCAAATTGGTTGAGGGCTTTTACTCTTGGGGGTCCCTAAACCCTTTCCTAGCCGAAGGAAAAGAGTTCCTACGGTTGAAACATCTCGAACAATGAAAAACCTAAATTTCTACATATAGACGATATGGGAAATTTGTAAAAACATGAGAGAGAGGGAAGAGACCTACCTGGAGACGATGTGCTAGGTCTTGAATGGAAGGAATCGGCTTCAAATAGCACCGGTTGGACTGTAGCAACTCGGAACCCAGAGGAGAATCGCCACCGGAGAGAAAGAAGAAAAGAAAAAGTGAGAAATTCTCACTTTTTTCGCGATTTTAAAGCCAATTTGGGCATACCGGTGGACGGTTTTGCCTATACCGGTCGACCGGTATCACCCCAGGTGTGCGAGCGCTATGTCTCGGTCAGAATTCTAATTCTGACCGGTCGACTATACTGGTCGCAACACTGTATACAGAGTGTCGACCGGTATCTCCCAAACATGCGATCGCAATGTCTCGGTCGGAAATTAAATTCTGATCGGTCGACTATACCGGTCGCGGTATATTCTACAGAGGTGCGACCGGTATGCACCAGAAAAGTTAGAAAAATTTTCAAAATTTTTTAAAATTTGTGTAAATTGAAATTTTACTTCTCGACTATTTCCCCTGTAATATTCAAGACTAACACTACTATTATTGTGGTTCTCACGTGTTATGTCTTCTTCTCAGATCCAAACAGAATAGTCTGAGATGGTGGGAGGAAACGGTCGTAGGGGTCGGAAGCGTCATCAGGCCAGGATGCGCCTAGAGGAAGAACAGGTTGAACGAGACCATGTTAGAGAGCCAAGTCCAGAAGTGGAGGAGGAACAAGTTCCAGAAGTACCAACAAATTTACCTGGGCCGCCTCACAGGGATTCAGAGACCATTGTTACAAACCTGGCCTATCAGATGCAAGCTCAACAGAAGGAGTTCCTGAGCGAGGTACTGAAGATGCTCAGGCCAACAGGTTCTGTTCCCACGGGAGGTACGCCTGAGTTTGGAGAGAAAAATACTTCACAGCCGATGCAGGGTAGTCCAAGGCCGATGGGCCAAGCACAGAACGTACCACCACCGCATCAATTCCCGTCGCCTTCTGCTTACCTGGGAGCTTATCCGTACCCACCACCATGGTACGGAGCAGACACGCAGGGATAGCACGATCTGAGTAGGGCGGTGGATAGATTCCTAAAGTTGAAGCCTTCATCATTCACTGGTAGAACAGGGAAGCCATTGTGGCCAGCACAGTGGGTTGCAGAGATGGAGAAGAATTTCCGTCTGACGACATGTACAGAAGAGGAAAAAGTTTTATTTGCTACTCACATGCTGAAAGAAGACGCAAATGCTTGGTGGAATTCTACACGGGCATATCTGGAGACTAAGTACACACTGGTGGGTTGGGAAGTGTTTAAAGTTGCCTTTTTCGATAAATATTTTCCGAAGAGTTTCAGGGATCAAATGGAGAAGGAGTTCCTCAACCTACAACAATCTCAGTCGACCGTGGATGCTTATCAGCAGAGGTATGAAGAACTATTCTTCTTCGCATCGAAAAGTATGCAAGAGGAAGAGACCAAGACACGTAGGTTCACTATGGGACTACGTGGAAGCATCAGAGAGCACATATTGGGTTTGGACAAGAAGATCTACAATGAGGCTGTGCAGGTTGCGAGGGTGATAGAGTCCAGTCAGAGGGACATCTTCTTTGCTTAGAACAGGGGAGTGAAGAGACCTGCTAGTGAGAGTTCGGGTGGCGGTAACAATAGACCCTTCCGCCCATACAGGGCTCAGACCGCTACAGTACCCGCGAGGAACAACATGGCACCCCCTGTGCCACAGGACGCCGGATACAATCCGAATATAAAGTGTTTCAACTGCCAGCAAGTAGGTCATATTGCAAGGACCTGCACTCTACTTAAGAAGCAACCTCCCCAGCAAGGAAAAGTTTATGCGGTCACCACTGAAGAGGCAGCCGCATCACCGGATGTGGTCACTGGTATGACTTTATCCCTTACTATTTGGCTTACTATTTTTCATTGTGTGTATGCGCATATAGAACTAAGGGATAATAAAAAGAAATTCCAGGAATTGTAAATGTAGCTGGTATACCTGCCAGAGTACTATTTGACTCTGGGGCCACGCACTCCTTTGTTTCGATTTCTTTTGGGAAGCGAATGGAGTTACCAATCAAGCACCTGAACCCAAGCTTGATAGTTCGCTCTCCACTAGGAGTCGAAGTGGCTTTGACCGAATATTATGGACCATGTACTGTATGTATTGAGGGCCGAGACTTAGAAGCAAGCCTAGTACTACTTGAGATGGCAGACTTTGATGTCATTTTGGGAATGGATTGGCTAGGCCGTCATTCGGCCGTCCTATTATGTGGTGAAAGGAAGCTTGTGCTTACTGGCAAAGAGGGAAGGGAGTATAGCTTCGCTGGGATCAAGCTATCTAGGAAGCGGAAGCTGATTCTCTCTGCCCTAAAAGCTAAGAGATGCTTGGAGAAAAGGGGAGTGGGGTATCTGGTATCTGTAGTCGACATTACTGCCGAGGTGCCAAAGATGGAAGATCTAGAGGTGGTACGAGAGTTTCCTGATGTATTTCCAGAAGATCTCCCAGGTTTACCACCAGACAGGGCTACAGAATTTGTGATAGACCTTATGCCAGGTTCGGCGCCGGTGTCTAAAGCACCATACAGAATGGCCCCGACCGAGTTAAAGGAGTTGAAGACCCAGTTACAAGAATTGTTGGATAAGGGCTTTATACGACCTAATATATCGCCTTGGGGAGCACCAGTATTATTCGCCAAGAAGAAAGACGGAAGTGTAAGGCTATGTATTGACTACCGTGAACTGAACAACTTGACGATCAAGAATCGGTATCCTTTGCCTAGGATCGATGATTTTTTTGACCAGTTACAGGGTGCAAAGGTTTTCTCGAAGATTGATCTCCGATCGGGGTATCACCAACTGAAGATCAAGGCTGGAGATATTCCGAAGACTGCTTTCAGGACGAGGTATGGGCATTATGAGTTTCTAGTTATGTCTTTCGGGTTGACCAATGCTCCAGCGTGGTTTATGGAACTGATGAACCGAGTGTTTCATGACATGTTGGACACTTCGGTCATCGTATTCATCGATGACATATTGATCTACTCTAAGGACATGGAGACTCATACGTCGCACTTGAGGGCAGCCCTACAACGGCTGAGACAGGAGAAGCTTTATGCTAAGTTCAAGAAGTGTGAGTTTTGGTTCAAGGAAGTGGCCTTCTTGGGCCATGTTGTATCTGAAGATGGTATCAAGGTTGATCCAAGCAAGATAGCTGCTATAGTAGGATGGGAAGCACCAAAATCTGTTACGGAAATTCGTAGTTTCCTTGGGTTGGCTGGTTATTATAGAAGATTCATGGAAGATTACTCCAGGATCGTTGTTCCACTCACCAGATTAACTAAGAAGGGAGAGAAATTCATATGGACAGATGAATGCGAGAAGTGTTTTCAGACTTTGAAGTCAAGACTAGTCTCTGCACCTATCTTGACCATCCCAGAACCAAGCGTACCGTTTACTTTATATACGGATGCTTCAGGGTTGGGTATTGGGTGTGTATTGATGCAAGGAGAACAGGTGATTGCTTACGCATCAAGACAGTTAAAAGAGCATGAGAAGAACTACCCTACGCATGATTTGGAGTTAGCAGCGGTTATACATGCAATCAAGACTTGGAGACACTACTTGTACGGTGAGAAGTTTCAGATTAAGTCAAATCACAAGAGCTTAACCTACCTTTTCACTCAGAAGGATCTGAATATGAGACAGAGGAGATGGCTGGAATTGTTAAAAGATTATGACTATGACATCCAGTACCATCCGGGTAAAGCAAATGTTGTGGCTGATGCCTTAAGCAGAAAGTGGGCATCGAAACCTGAGGCAGGACCAAGTACAAATGCTGCATTATGTGCCGCAGCCTCAAGTTCAATCGAAGGTGATGAAGAGCATATTATAGAGACTGCAGAAGATCCAGTTGAGCAAGGCTTAATTCATAAGTTCACCATGATGTTCGCAGCTTTGAAGATCTCACCGGATCTAGTTGATGAAGTCAAGGTAGCAATCCTACAGGATCCATATCTCAAGACAGTGCAAGAAGACTTAGAGAAGGGTACGAGCAATCCTGACTTTACCCTGGATTCAGACAAGGTACTCAGGTATCGTGGACGGTTATGTATACCTGAGAGCGAAGACTGCGATATCAGAGACCGAGTTATGACTGAAGCTCATTACACTCCATATTTGGTACATCCAGGAAGTACCAAAATGTGCCATGATTTAAGAAGACTATATTGGTGAAGGGGTATGAAAGCTGATATAGCTGGTTTCGTGTTCCAGTGCCTGAATTGTCAACAAGTTAAAGCAGAAAGGCAGAGACCCGCAGGTTTGCTACAGCCATTACCAGAACCTGCATGGAAGTGGGATTGCATTACCATGGATTTTGTTACTGGCCTACCTTTGACACCAAGGTCAGTGGATGTAGTTTGGGTTATAGTCGACCGACTCACCAAGACAGCTCGATTTATTACGGTTAGACCTTAGTATACCATGGAGAAACTGGCCAATTTATATGTGGATAATATAGTCAGACTTCATGGCGTTCCAGAGAGTATAGTATCTGACAGAGATCCCCATTTTACATCAAAGTTCTGGGAAGGATTACAGAAAGCTATGGAACGAAGTTGAAGTTCAGCACAGCTTTTCACCCTCAGACGGACGGACAGTCTGAGCGAACTATTCAAATATTGGAAGATATGCTCCGAGCTTGTGCAATAGATTTCAAGGGAGCTTGGGATGAGAAGCTATCACTTATCGAGTTTGCTTATAACAACAGTTATCAGGCTACAATTCAGATGGCCCCATATGAAGCACTCTATGGAAAGAAGTGTCGTACACCTCTGTTATGGAACGAAGTGGGGGAAAGAAGAATTGTAGGACCGGAGTTTGTTGAAGAAACTTGCCGAGTGATTGATCAAATCAAGGAGAGAGTAAAGACAGCTCAAGTTCGACAGAAGCACTATGCGGATAATCAACGTCGAGATCTGGAGTTTGCAATGGGTGACAAAGTATTCTTGAAGGTGTCACCGGTGCGAGGCCTGAAACGGTTTGGTAAGAAGGGGAAGCTTTGCCCCAGGTATGTGGGACCGTATGAGATATTGACCCGATGTGGTAATGTAGCATATCAATTGGCTCTACCACCATCTATGTCTAGTGTTCATAATGTGTTCCATGTATCATTACTGAAGAAATATGTCAGAGATCCATCGCACATCTTGACCGCTGATCCCCCAGACTTGACTGAAGACTTAACATTCGAAGTGGTGCCTGTGATGCTCTCAAGTTGAAAGGTACAGCAACTTCGAACCAAGGATATCCATTATGTGAAGGTGCATTGGAGAAGCCAAAATGTGGAGGAAATTACTTGGGAAGAGGAGAGCGCAATGAGGAAGGAGTACCCTAACCTTTTCAATGATCAAGGTATGTTCAAATTTCGAGGCCGAAATTTCTATTAAGGGTGGGGGAGTTGTGAAACCTACATGCAAATTTCGGGGACAAAATTTTTTTTAAGGGTGGGGGAGTTGTAAGACCCGCACTCTGTGAACCCGGTCTAAACCTTGGTTTTGTGTCGTGACAGGTCTTTCGATCATCACCGGGCCAGACGGGACAAGTGGATGACAAACAGATCTGAAATCGGACCAAAGACGACCAAATAGTCATCATTTTATGTTGACCGGTCGATGGTACCAGTCTTGGTATCGGTCGACCGGTATGGCTTGCGCAGCTAAGTGCGGGGATCTGGAAATTGATCTCTGCGGGTCCCATTTTCCTGATTTTGAATCCTAGAAGTTTCCTAATCCTAGTAGGGTTACTAAACCCTAAATCTAGCCTATAAATACACCCTTAAGCCTCCTCAAATCATTTCCATTGTCTCTCGCAAACCCTAGAGAAAAGAAAGAGGTTGGAAAGGAGAAGGAGCTAGGAAGAAGAAGAAGGTGCCGCCGTTACCGTTCGACGAAGCTCACGCTACGCCAGTCAACGGCAAGTGTTTTAACTATTCTTCTTATCCTATGTTAGTTGTGTGGGTGGATCAATACTACCATGCAAAGTAGGTATTGATCTAAAACCCTAAATTGGCCAATAAACCCTAAGTTGCCGTCAAACCCTAGATTTGAGTTTCGAGATGATATTCATCGAAACGAGACTTGAATGAGTTGGGGATAACTCTAACTCAATGATTAGACTTAGAATGGATAGGAGAAACCTTGGAAATCCATGGAGGATGATCGACGGCAGTCGAAAACCCATGTATGGTCTTCCGGAGACATATCGGTCGACTATACCGGTTGCACATGGTGCGACCGGTATGTTGTCACCGGTATCCCTTGGGAGGCTGGTCTGTGGGGACCGGCTGACCATACCGGTCGCCAGTCTTCCCCACAGAGCTGCGACTGGTATGTTGCCACCGGTCAGCTCTGTGAGGGTATTTTGTAATCTTCGTTGGTTTTCGACCAACATGAAACCCTAAACAATATATTCTAATGAAACCCAAATAATCTTGTAGGACTTTGTGCCTTATCGTTTGGATCTTGCGACGTGGAGCAAGTTATCGAACGAGCGTCAGGTAAGAGAATCTGACCTAAACCTAATAATTAATGGACAGTAAACCTTTGTTAATAACCTGAATATATATATGATGTGTTGTTTGTGCATATTCACATGCCATCCTTTACTTTCAGTTATTATTATTGTTCATGCATTGATAGGATGTGATTGTTAGGCATGTGGTTGTTTTCGTTAGTGTGTGGAGTGGGGCATGGGCTTGGGATCGCTCTTCGCATTAGCACCTTTTTGTAGTATTCTGTCTTAACATGCTTGGTACGGGTGGGGCATCAGGGGAAGGTCGTGGTACGGTGGTCTCCGATATTGATGTTGGCCCGGCCATTGTTATGTGGCATTGTGGTCTCCGAGTCTACGCTGGCTTGTCCACGATGCTTTAGCTCTATCTCTATGTCGTAGGGAGTTATGTTGGGATAGGGTCTACCTGCGTATTGTATCTATCCTAGTGGGTTAGTTGCGGATAGGGCATCAGGGGAGGTGTGGGAATGCCTTAGCTCTATCTCTATGCCGTAGACGGTTGTGCTGGGATAGAGCATACATTGATGACATATAGGATTGGTTAGTTGCGAGCCCAGTTTGCGAGCCCTGGCCAGTAGGGGCTTAGGAATTGGTATGGGTAGAGTATCAAGGGAGGTACGTGGGTATCTTAGCTCTATCTCTATTCCATGATGGGTGCATGTGGGCCAATGGGGGTGTGATCCATGAGGTGCCACACACTCGTGTATAGAGGTGCGGGGGCCACCAAACCTTTCTATAGCACAATTGCAAACTTAAAACCAGACCACAGCATAAAATGATTGTTATTCATGCATAATATTGTGAACTGTCTGATTGTCTTACTGAGCTAAGTTGTGAGCTCACCCCTTTGTGTACACATTGTTTTAGATGTTGATGCAGGTTACACTGTTGATGACTATGTGAACGCTCTGACGTATGGTGACGTTGCTGCTTTGAGTGTACAGGCAGGAGAGGACGAGCATGACGCTTCATGCGAGTGCCCTTTCTGCGTGTACCTTTGATCGGATTTTATTTGTTTCTTTCAGTTATTTTCGGTTGGATTAAATGGATGTACGGATATTATTTTATGTGTTTGAATTTAGATAATTGGATATTTATTTAAATTATCAATAGATACTCAGTTCATTTTATTTTAAGTCTTTCGCTGTATATTTATATTCTGATTGTGGTTATGTGTAATGGTTTGTATGAGTGGACACGGCCTATTCGAGATCCTGGTGTGAACCGTTGGTTCAATGACGGTTCACTCACACCATTCTGGTTGGATCAGAATTGGGGTGTGACATACATAATATCTTGCCATATTTAAATGCATAGATGATTTATCACCTGATCTAAATTGCTACATGATTTACTACCTTTGTGAGATACATATATACTATCATATTTGGATTGAGATACACTATCATATTTGAAAAGATACACCTCTCATAAATCTTAAGTACATACTAAGTAGGGAAAGTGAAACCCTAAAATGGAGAGAACAAAAAAGTAAGAAATCTTAAAAAACTTAGGAAAAAACATAGATGGAAAGTACAGAAAAAGAAAGAAATCTTGAATATCTTAGGAAATAACAGAAAATGAAAAAATAGAAAAGGAATGAACAGAAGAGGAAAGAACAAAAAGGAAAAAAAAAACCAAAAACAGAGAAAAGGGATAGGAAACCCTAGAAATATAAAATTGGATAAAAAAAAAGGAGATAGGAAACCCTAGAAACTTAGAATTGGAAAAAAAGAAAAAGAAGATAGGATACCCTAGAAAACCTAAAATCAGAAAAGGGATAGGATATCCTAAAAACCCTAAGTAGGGAAGGAGTTTGGGTTGAAATATCCCCATATCCGACTGCTACAACAAATTTGAATTGCGTCGTTCCTGATATTCAGATATTTTTGGAATACATAGGCAAATTAGGGGAGTTCCCAAATACGGTACCACAGCTACATAAGCCATTAGATTCAAATCTCATCCATCCATTAAGCATAAATCTCAACTTGAATAAAGAACATAATCAAGATTAAGCATAAACCCCATCCATAAGTCTTAAGCACATATAGTCCCTTAAACTACGTTTTTTTAGACCTGATTATTGAGAGACAAAGGTCTCAAGGGACACGTAGGCAATTTGGGAAGATTCCCAAATTTGGTCCAATGTTGAGACCATCATTTTGTCTAATTCACTGTACATTACATTATTTGTTTGTTTTCTTCAGAACATAATTGGTTGAATCTTAAGTTAGTAGAATGTAGACATTTGGCATAGGACTCCCCCATGAACCTTACTCATCTAGTTGACTAGGCCCAGTCAGAACAGTGGAGTCTAAGGAAAGTATAGGAGGCCGATTTTGGATCAAGCAGTTTGGGTGTAAGACCCGTATCTTACTAACCCAGTCTTACCACCTTGTATCAGGTCTTCCTATCATGATCGGAACAAGCGGACCAAGTGCGTGAAGAAACCTACCACAAGGCTAGGTATATAATTCGAACCATAAATCATCTAATTGAGACGTGTGGTCGCATACCTAAACAGGTGTGGTCGACCACATCTCAAAATAGTGAGACCACAGGAGTCTGGGACGTGTGGTCGCAGATTTGGGACGTGTGGTCGATAGATCTTGCGACCCCACGTGCAACCACACGATGTCAAACTGACTCCGTGATTAGGAAACCTTCCTAATCTGAAGAGAGTTCTTTTTTAATCTAAGTAGGACTCTATATGGAGGGTTTTTATCTATATATAGGATGTCCCTTAGCCTCTTTCATTCTTTTAGAACTCAAACTGAAAGAGAGAGAAAGAGAGGAGGAGGAAGAGAAGGAGAATTGAAGAGGAAGACTAAGAAAAGGAATTGCAGAGAGAGCTCTGATTCTTCAGCAAGTTTAAGGTATGAAAACATCCCCTACCTTAGTTGAATGCCTAGAATAGATCATGGAGGAAGTATTGATTCAAAGTAGGATCTCAACCATGAGACCCATAGACGAAAACTCAAAGGAAATCCATGAAGAGTAGATTGGAGTAGATAATTGTGAAAAATACAAAATTAAGGCTATAGATCAATCATAAGAAGGACCCTAATGATAATTTAAGGAATCAAATCATAAAAGGGATTAGACTGAGAATAAAAGTTGATCAAATACTCGTGTGGTCGTAGCTATTGTCGACCACACGAGGCACATGTGTCGACCACATTCCCTCAGAAAGTTTTCAGGGAGGGTGTGGTCGCATGTTTGTGGTCGCATGATATGCAACCACACGTATCAACCACACACCCTGTGGTCGCAGAAACTGAGACCACAGGTGCAGCCACACCTGCGACCACTCATTTTCTGGAGGTCTAATTGATTCTAAAAGAGACATTTGGACACTGTAATTAATGAATATGAACTCTAACTTAGAATCCATAAATTTATTAGGTTTCCAAGTGGTCCAAAAGTGATTTACAAAGCTTGGAAGAGGAACAACCAACGATCAAAGGTAAGGGAACAAGACCTAAACTAATTGGATAATAACAAACTATTTTATTTTTATTGAGTCCAATGTCATGATTGATTCTATGCTTGTATGCTTGTAATGTGCATCTCACATTTCCTCTAATATTCCTGTTATTATAGTTCATGCATATTTAATTCTGTTTATTTATAACATGATAATGATGATGATGCTAGGAATAGGCATGTGAATGTATGTGTGTGGTTGGTGTGTTGGATGCGAGTGGAGCATCAGGGGGAGGACGTGGCATGGTGGTCTTCGACCTCGTCACCAGACTCTAGCTCTATCTCTACTCAAGTCTTGCCCACTTACATCATCGTATCGTCATTACCTTAGCAGAACTATTACGTCGTAGGGCATCAGGGGAGGTAGTCTCTGACCGTGTGGTCTCTGACTCTGCCGGGGGGCCTTAGCTCTATCTCTATAGACGTATTGAGGGATGCTGGGGTAAGGCCTTGGATACACTGTATGACATTAGGATTGATTAGTTGCGAGCCTAGTTTGTAAGCCATTGCCAATAGGGGCTTACGTGTTGGTATGGGTAGGGCATCAGGGGAAGTGTTGGCGGTGTTTGATCCGAACACTTTAGCTCTATCTCTATTCCATGGTGGATGCATGTGAGATGACAATGATGTTTGATCCATTGGGCGGATTCACACACTCGTGTATAGAGGTGCGACGGCCACCAAACCTTTCTATAGCATATTGCAAACTTATAAACCAGACCAAAGATATGAATTGAATGCATGCATATGTTTGTTGCATTATTTTGTTTGCTCACTGAGCCGTGATGTGTGCTCATCCTTTTGACGTCGAATATTTTTAGTTCTTGATGCAGGTCCTACTGTTGAAGAATATATGAATGCGTCGACGTATGGACACGTTGCTACGATGGACATAGAAGCTGAAGAAGATGTGCATGATTCGTCATGCGAGTGCAACTCATGTATTTTTTTATTAGTTTAGTTGTTTAGTTATTGGAACATGTAATTGATTATTTTATGTCTTGAAGTATATTAGAGATAATTGGATACTTATTATGCTATTACTATCAGATACTCAGTTCATTAGTATTAAAGACTTCTGCTATTGTTTATTTACTCTGAATTTGCTTGTGGGATGTATCTGGTTTAATCGAATGGTCATGGCCTATACGAGATCCTAGTTGAACCGTTGGTCTACGGACGGTTCATCACACCATTCTAGTTGGTTCAGAATTGGGGTGTGACGTTGGGTGCCTAACACCTTCCCAAAATCGTACCCTGAATGCTTACTCGATCTCATGCAAACCAATTATCCGATACATTGGGTTATGAGTCAATAGAAGTCTTACCTCAATAGAAGTCTTACCTTATGGTAAAACTACATTTTTAGGTCCTAGATCATTAATCTAGTTGGTGACTCCAAGATTTTCGAGGACGACTATCCTCTCATGTCCTCACAAAATTCAAAGAAGAAAAGAGTATTTTGGAGAAATCAAAGATTTAATTTAATTATAAAATAGGCAAAATTTCGTTATGACAAGTTCTAGTTTTAAAAGAGATAGAAAATCGAGAGTAGAGAAGGAGAAAGAAAGGGTTACAGAGATAGAAACCTCATAATAGAGACTTTGATCTATTCTCTCTGTCTTTATACCTTTCTTATTTCGATCTAAGATCTCAAATTTATTCCAGGTATTAGCAATTTTTCTCAAATCAATTCCTATGAATTTCAATGCAATTATTTCTCAATGATGATTGGAATTTTGGATTTTTACAAGTGATCTCTCAATGATTTAATGTATTCCAATCAAGGTGGAGTTTTAAGTGTTTTGAAAGGTGCTCGTGTTGTGATGAAAGGAAAGAGGGAAAGCCTTTATTTGTTGCATGATAATATTATGATATCATTCTTTGGAGTCCAGAAGCCTTTAATGCGTCAAGAGGTTAGCGCAAATTCTAAGACAGCTCGGTTGACTGATTCAGGAGGAGGAGCATTATGACTCGTGCTCCTTGTGCTAGTATGTGTAGCACTTGAGAGCCCCATTGGGGGTTATGTGGAGATGACTTGTATAGTGGTTTTGTTATTGGTATCCTTTTTTGGATTCACCCACATGACGAGGAGGTGGAGAATTGTTGTGGGCCCACCATGTGGGATGAACAACCCATACTTATATGGCTTGAAATTTGTAGAGTTAAAAAGCAGCTCCCATTGTGGTAAGGAGGGTTGTTTGACTTTATTAACTTCCCTTCTTCCTTTTCTTGTTTCACTTCTTATTTGTTAGTATCATGTAAGACCCACACTCCACTAACCCAGTCTAACCATGTCATGCCAGATCTTTCCATCATAACCGGCTCAAGCGAACCAACAGTATGAAGAAACCACAAAATTAGGTAAGAAACCAGTCTCTCATAGGTTGTCCGGTCGGTAGTGTTAGGTTGTTCGGTCCTCTGGATTGGCGACTGGTAAGTCGACCGGTTAAGCCCAGAAATAGACTCCGAGATTAAGAAAGTTTTCTAATTTGAGAAGGTTTCTCTCCTAATTGAGAGATGACTCTATATGGAAACTTTCTCTCTATATAGAGGACGTCTCTCTATCTTCTTCCACTCTTTTGATCAATCTTAAACCCTAGAATTTAGAGAAAGAGAGAAGAAGAAGGAAAAGAAAGCTTGAAGAGGAAAGAAGCTCGAAAAAAGAAGGAGAATTACTGTCAGTTTTTAGCCAACTGCATTGAGGAGCCAACGGTAAGTCCCCTTGTAAGAACCGTACTTTGAAAACCCGGTCTAATCCATGGTTCTATATGATGACAGGTCTCCCAATCATAACCGGACCGGAAGGTGAAGTCGGGTGACGAACCACTCAATTTTCAGGTATGAGAACCTGCGAAAAAAATGTATAAATCTCATACCGGTCTCACTATACCGGTTGTAGTATGTGCAACCGGTATGTGCAACCGGTATGGGTATACCGGTCTGACTATACCGGTCTGAGTGACTCAGACCGGTATATGCGACCGGTATACTTCTTTTCTGTGGGAGACGGACTCCAGCGGGTCCCTCACTCTGAATGAAAACTTGGGAAGTTTCCAATCGTGGAAAACCTTCCCAAGAACGACCCTCCTTTATTTATAGAGATGATCACACTCCATTGATCCTTCTCAAACCCTAGCCGTCTGGAGAAGAGTTGAGAAGGAGCAAGGAGGAAGAGGCTGCCCAGGAAGGAGGTTTCCATTGGAGGAGCTCGCGGCCAACCGATGAACACCGCCGGTAAGTGCTCTATACTATTAGTAACATTAGGATATCGGATCGGAGCCGCGAAGCGGTGAGACAATCCTAAACCCTAGACCTTTCTTTTTTCAAATCTAATCTAGGTGATACGGCGTTCTAGCCAAAATCAGAAGGCCATTAGGATGCTTGGACCTTAGCGTGGGTTAGGAGAAACCCTAGAAAACTTAGCCGATAACCGACAAGGAAGGGAGATCCGAGACCTTGCCCTCGGATCCAAACCACGGACTATACTGGTTGGATACAAGGTCCGACGGTATGGGCCAAATACAACATTTTTCTTACTTGACCAACCTTCAGGAGAAGCAAATACAACGGGTACACTAATCAGTAAGATTAATGAAGTAGCAATTAATGCAAAAATTGCCAATTGGAATGATGGGCTATTTCAGTCCGTCCCTACTAAAGCGGCTTAGGCGTCGCAGGTTGCCGTTAGGTTGCTTGTTTCGGTCCATCCGAAGGCAATTCCTTCGAAGAGAGTCCAGTTAACCACTCCTATCATTGGCTTCCCGCGCATCCTCAGGGGGCCGCTCGGACGAAGAACCGACAAACAAATCGAGTATGGAATTAGAGCTCCCTATCTTCTCTTCTCTCTTCATATTATATTCCAAAATTCAATATCGAATGACCCCTGATTCAAGAGTAGAATATTTGGAGGACTCTTCCGACTAGACAAGAAATCTGTAATTGTCAGCAAAGTTGTTTCTTTTGGCACATACCGGTCTCACATATGTGCAACCGGTATATACCGCAACCGGTATACATACCGGTGGCACATACCGGTCTCACTATATTGAGACCGGTACCTGCGATCGGTATGCCTCCCGAGCCTGGTTTGCTTGGCCAAACCTGGTTCTGACCTCTGTAACCTTAATAAATGGATTCTAACATTTGAATATGATTATGTAGGACCTGTAGACAACGTGAGTGAACCTTGTGACACAGAGAGGGATTGTTATCACGCGTCAGGTAAGGGACAACCCCAAACCCTAATTAATTAAAGAACAGTAAACCTTTGTGAATAAGTTTATGTTTAAAATGATTGCTTGATGTCTGTGCATTTCACATGCCAAGTAGTTACTTCTTTTGTTACTATTATCTGTTCATGCATTTCATATGCTAAGATTGTTGGATGTTAGGCATGTGTATGTTTTTAGTTAGTGTGTGGAATGTGAAGGGGAGTGGAACCCTGGATACATCCACAGCGAACACCTTTTCGTATCGCCATCTATCTTAGCAGACTTGGTACGAATAGGGTATCAGGGGGAGGATGTGGGATTGTGGTTCTTCCTATCCGTCAGACTCGAGCCCTATCTCTATGTCATAGGGAGCCGTGCTGGGGTAAGGCCATTGATACTGTATTGATATTTAGGACTGGTTAGAAACGGAACCCACTTGCAAGCCCTTGCCAATAGGGGTTTAGGTATTGGTACGGTGTGGGGTATCAGGGGGAAGACGTGGGATTGTGGTTCTTCCTGCCTGCCAGACTCGAGTCCTATCTCCAAATCGGAGTGAGTGATGTGGGGCAACAGTAGTAGTGTGGTAGGTGCCTGACTGTTGGGTGTGCTCACACTCTCGTGCATGGAGGTGCGGTGGCCGCCAAACCTTACCATAAGCATATTTGCAAGTTATACCTGACCCAATTTGTAATGTTATCTCATGCATTTTGTATGTTGCATTGGTCTTGTACTTTACTGAGCTAAGTTGTGAGCTCACCCGAATATATATATTCTTCTTTTCAAATTTGGATGTAGGAAGTTGATGACTTCGTGACTGCCCCAGCATACGGTACACTTGCTGCCATTGATACCCAGGCAGTGGAGGACGAGCATGACGCATCATGCAAGTGCTCCTTTTGTATTTTTCTTTAGAAGGAATTTTATTTTGAACAATACATTGTAATACTTTTATTTTTGTGAATGGTGGAATAAGTTGAATAATTATTTTAATTTATCACATAGATCTCAGTTCATTTATTTATATTCCGCTGCTATGTATTATTCTCTGATTATGTTAGACTGCTTGGGAATGATTGGTTGACACGGTCTATTGAGATCCTGGTGTGAACCGTGGTTTAGAACCGGTTCACTCACAATTCTGGTTCAGCCGAAACTGGGGTGTGACACCCCTTGTCTCTGTAGAAGGTTAGGCTATGTTAGGATTGGAGATCACATTGTGTTGGATCGGATCCAATACCATGATTTTGATCCTAAGGAATGTTATATAAATTTGTGATAATGATAGATGTTAGGGTTCTTTGAAGGACCAACATTAATGAACAAAGGCCACAGAATGACCTTAGGATGGATCCCATTGATTGAGTCGAAGAATCGACTCAGAAGGAGTTCAGACTGAAAGACAAACCTGGAACATGTCTCAGGGGTTGTCTGGTCCCTTGACCGGTCGAATATATAAGAGACCGGTGAGGCGACCGGTGGCTCTCGGGAAGTATGATAGGGTTTTTTCAGTGGACTCATCGATCGTCCAATGAAAGACAAGTGACTCGATTGGACAATGTCTGAAAGACATATATTGGAGACCGAACAGTGAGTTTGAGTACAAAACTCGATGGAATGAAACCCTAATCTAAGTTCATTAATTGTTTAGGCTTTCCCCTAGCTCAAGGTAGTTTTCAAAGTTTGGAAGAGGAACAAACATTATTCACATGTGAAAGAACAACACCTAAACTAATTGGTTAATAACAAGCTACCCTTTTACTTTCTGTTAATTTGATTGATGCCATGCTCTGTATGATTGTTTATGCATCTCATATGTCATCTAATATTTTTATTTATTGTTCATGCATATTTTACTTTTATTTTATTACTTTTATGATATTGATGATGAAGATAGGCATGTGCTTGTGTGTGATCGGTATATTAGATGGGGAGAGGTTGTATCAGCGGGGGTGACGCGGTGTATGGCTGTAAGCTCTGCCGGCAGACCCTAGCTTTATCTTTGTGTTGTATTAAGGGATGCTGGGATAAGGCCTTACATACAATTCTGATGACATCTAGGACTGGTTAGACATGAACCCAATTTGTATGCCCTCGCTAGTAAGGGCATACGTATTGGTATGGGATAGAGTATCAGGGGGAGTGTTGGCAGTGTGTGATCCATTAGGCTCTAGCTCTATCTTTATTCTATAGTGGGTGATGTGGGGCAACAACAGTGTGTGATCCGTTGGACGTGCTCACACTCTAGTATATGGAGGGGTGGTGGCCGCCTATCCTTACCATAACACATTACAAATTTTTACCAGACCAAAAATATGAATTGACATCATGCATATGTTTGTTGCATTATTTTGTTTACTCATTAAGCTAATTTGTGAGCTCATCCTACGATATCGTATTTCTTTTAGTTGATGATGCAGGTGCAACTGTCAAAGATTATGTTCATACGCCATCATATGGACATGTGATAGCTATGGACATGCAAGGTGTGGAAGATGAGCATGACTCATCATGCGAGTATTTCCATTGTGTCTGTCATCATGCGAGTGTTTTTATTGTGTCTATGCATAGGTTTAGTTTCGTATTTTGAGTTATAGGATGTAAACAGATATTTATTTATGTTTTGGTTTACTTAGAGATAATTGATTTAATCTTTATTTGTCACATTAAACACTCAATTCATTAATACAAACTTTCTCTTATTATTTATTATCTGTGAATATATATGGTTTGATTGATGACACGATCTTATGTGATCCTAGCTTGAACCTTTGGTTCATATGACGGTTCATCCACACTTCTGGTTCGACAAGAATTAGAGTGTGATATGTTGGCAGCCCATCTCAAAGGAACCAATGTGTTTTGATGGGGATGGATAGAGAAATCAACATGGTTGGTGGGCTTGGTTGTATTCACACATACAAGAGAAAGTCCCTCCACTATATAAGGACAATGACTAAACTAAAAGGCACACAAAGATGATGCAATGAAAATATTAAAGTGATAGTATAGAGGCTTTGGTTCTTCTTGGATTGTTCTTGAAAGAGGGAATTAGAGAAAGATAGACATTGGGTGTAATTGGGTTTTGGGTATTTAAAGAGAGTTTGTTATCTCCATTTGTTTGTTGTTCACATCATAGTGAATTTGAATTTTGTATTTTCTCATGAATGCTGGCCAAAAAGCTGAACCACACAAATCTTTATCTCATTTGCATATGTGCTTTGTGTTGGTATGTTTCACCATCTTATTTCTCTTTCTCCTTGAAATGCCAAATACCAATACTAGGCGATCCCGTCATAACTGGATCCAATGGGAATCTAACATATGGTCTATACTATATATAATAACAATAAGACAATATCAAATCTGAGATCGGATCAGGGATCGATCAAGAATAAAACCGATAGGAATCGATGGATCCAACTGATCAGATACTGTCACTTGAACCTTGGGTCTCTGTGTCGTGTGAGTGTAGTTGTAACTAACTATAAAGGTAAAGATCAATCATGGCATTTCTGCCACATTTCTTGAAGATAATTAGAACACCTACAACTATTGCCATTAATAGACACATCCCATTTTGTCCTTTTTTTCTTTGACAGCTCTACACTTCCTCCACCATGTTTGAGGTTGTGCCTATACTCCAAGACAATTTGTTCAAACACTTCAACCTCAAACATGTTGAGCTTTATCTTTGGGTTCATGTTGTCTCTTATAAATGCAAAAGCCAATTGATCTCGTGGGTTAAAGGCCTCTAATTCATTGAAGAGAAGGCAGGAGAAGAGGTTGCTTCCAACTCCATGTCTCCTTAATATCAAAGCACTGTCTGGTACATCTGCAACAATTCGATAAAAAAAATTGAATTGGTTTACTAATTTGGTATCAAAAGAATATTATAATAGTCTAAACACCTACACTGTATTATGATCAACCACCAAATGGTGATCACATGCATAATAATGTCTTAACTATGGTTGTGTTGGAAAAAATGGTGTCAAATTAAAATTTTCAATCAATTAACCTGTTAGGGAAGAAAACGCAAACAAGAGAAAATATAAAGAACAAACAATCACACAAACACAAGGATTTACCGTAGTTCAGTCACCCAATGTGGAATGCCTACCTCCACCCCAAAGAATCAGAGAAATTTTTTATTTACCAAGAAATATTATATACCTCTCTTCGCCTCACAAAGTGTTTTCCCTTCTCTCTCTTACCTAGGGTTTTTCCTATAGAGACAATATATAGGCTCCTTATAAACCTTATCCCCATACAATTATAAATTGACCCTTGTACATGTAATGAACCCAAACCCAAATTACAAATACAGCTCTAATAACTGCGTGGATCCTACAAAATAGAAGACACAACTTAACAATCTCAACCTTGGCTTGGATTCTACAAGCCACCCTGAAGAAGAATCTGTGTTGATGCCAATTTTAAAAACTATTCTATTGTCTCTGGAAAACCGCTACACCCAAATTGACACAGCCCACACCCCGTTTGGGTGTGCCATATAGCTCACTTCCACAAGATGTGATGTAACTCCACCTCTCCCATTGCTATAGCACCATTGGAGAGATCAATTCCACTCACAGGATCTGAAGCGAAAGAAGTCTCTTCTTCCCAGATTTGCATTGGTTCACAACTTGAACTTCCTGCAATCTTTATCTTCTATCTATTCCCCTTGCCTGAATTCTAATAGAAGTACTATCTATTTCAACACTATGCAAGTTCTGTACACATTCCCAACCATCTGTCGCTGCATCACAACCATGGCCTTTCTAGAGACCATGAGAACATCACCTTCAGATGAGTATCTGTAGCCTCTCTAATCCAGTGTTCCCATAGAAATTAGATTCTTCCTTAGATCTGGCACATGTTTAACCCCAGTTATAATTCAAATAATCCTATCAAACATGCAAATCCATGCAGTCCCAATCCCGACAACCTTGCTTTCAACATCATTTGCCATTTTGATGATACCCTTAACACATAATGATATGTAGCATACTATTCTCTAACTGAACACATATGAAACGAATAATCCGAATTAAAATCTTATTTGAAAAATCCATACCTGATAAAGTTGTCAGATAGACATCTCCATCACTCCACCCTTCCATAACCCCAGCAGTAGATGATTATTCTTCCCTCTCCTTCATGTCCTCCTTTTATTTTTTAATCCTCCTTACGCTTTAGACAATTCCTTTTTATATAACCTTCCTTTTCGCAATAATAAGTTATTTTGTGATCTTGTGACTTAGAGTAACCCCTATTCTGGCCATACTCATGTCTCCCATTTGATCTTCCTTTGCCCTAACCACCATCTCTAACCAAGGCATTATCCCGCTCTATAATGCCATCACCACAATTTTTCTATCGTGTCTCATTCATCAGCAAAGTAACAATAACATTATCAAGTTTGAGAGTATCCTTATCAAACAGCAGTGTAGTCACAATGTGGTCAAATGAATGAGGTAATAAGGCCAACATGATAAGTGTCTTATCCTGCTCTTCGATCTTCACATCAAGAGCAAATAACTCTGTCAAAATTCTGTTGAACTCATTAATTTACAGCTCAAATTTTGCTTCATCTAACACGAACAATTCTTCAAGAACAACTGAATTGTCAATGACTTGGACTTGTACTTGCTATTCAACTTAGCCCAAACTTCTTTTGGATACTCCTAATCAATGATTTCACAAAGAGTGTTATCCACCAGAACAATAGGATCATGCTATTTGCTAGATCCCTCAGCTATAGCCACTCATCATCTGTCATATTTTTTTGCTTATCAGATTTCTTCTTGAGAACCTTAACCGTCCCTCCAGCGTAAAAAAATATTCTTCACCTATTGTTGCCACAAGGTGAAATAATTATGGCCATTGAAGGATTTTATGGAGAAGTTTGAACCCTTCACCGCCATCTGATTAACCCGATTATTGCCTTCCATGCCTTCCATTAATCTCAACGAACTTAATTTGCACAATCTATAACAATGAAGCAAAATATGTCTACTCTGTGCTTTCCGCTGAATCACAGCACCCAAAAAAAAAAAAAAAAACTTCGAACACCTAATTTCTGCACCTATTCTATTTTTTCATTGAGTTAGGTATAGTACCTATGTACCCAAACTCTTGGAAATATGCACACACACTTTTTCTCTTTAAAAATCACCTACGCCTCTGCATCCTTCTTACAAGCCAACAAAACACTGCCTTCTCCTTTCTCTTTTTCCTATCTATTAGAGAAAACCCTTGCTCTTGCAACACAACTACAGCGACCCAAGAGAAAAAAAAGTTGACAAATTTTTTTCCTTTTCCATAGGGATACCTTCCCCTTTGGATCTTCGTGCACCTCCATCTTTCCATATTCGTAATGATCTGCTCAAATCTTGCTCTGATGCCCCTTGTTAGGGATGAAAGCATAAACAAGAGAAAATATAAAGAACAAGCAATCACATAAATACAAGAATTTACTGTGGTTCAGCTCCCAATGTGGAATGCCTACCTCCACCTCAGAGAATCAGAAAATTTTCTTATCACCAAAAAATATTCTATACCTCTCTCTACCTCAAAAAGTGGTTTATTTTTGTTCTCTTACCTAGGGTTTTTCCCATAGAGATAATATATATGCTCCCCCAGAAAGCCTAACCCCACATAATTAAAATTGACCCTTGTACATGTAATAGATTCAAACCTAAATTACAAATATAACTCCAACCCCATAGAATACAAGACACAACCCAACAGAATCTTACCTCATACAACATTAAAGGATTTAAACGATGAGGGACTTATGATTGCCTAATAGTCCACAAGGATAAACTCTCCTAGGAAATACAACAATTGATCAAGCGACTGATCACAGGGAGGAGGAGCTACACCTCAAACAACTCTTGCACAGGAATGATAACAAAATTCCACTTTACACTCACTATGGTCCAAAACGCATATATATATATATATATATATATATATATATATATATATATATATATATATATATATATATATATATATATATATATATATATAATAATTATATATATATTATATATATATAAAAAGAGGAGAGAGAGAGAGAGAGAGAGAGAGAGAGAGAGAGAGAGAGAGAGGAACTTTCAAAAGCCTCTTTCCTCCCTTTCACTAATGCTTATTTTTAGGTGTTAGAGTTGTAAGACCCATGTATCAATTGTAAGATATTTTTATGGGCTTAATTAATTATAAGGTTAGTTGATTCAGTGGGAGTCTAGTTATGGGTAAACCGGTTTAAGTATGATTGGAGATGGACCAATCTGGTCCACTGTGGGACTGGTCCAGGGTTGGGGGTGGTATTATAAATACCAATGGTTAGAGTCCCCACTGCCACGGTGTTATTTTCTTCTCCTGTTCCCATACGCAGAGAGAAGGTCAAGGGATCCCGACAGGCTGTGGAAGACTTTGATCCAAGCTTTCCAACATTCAAAGCATTCAAATCATAGAAGGTAAACGGTCGAAAATCAATCTACAGCAAGAGGTATGTCTCTAATCATCTCTTTTCAATACCCATTGTATTCTAGTAATCTGTGTAGTGTGTTTGTCAGGGTTCATGGGAAATCCCATGAAAAAACCCAAAGATGATCTATCTAAAATGCTTACAGTGGTATCAGAGCCACCTACACAGATCTTGAATCATGGGAAAGCATTGTTAATACTTTATGTTTGAATGAATTCAAAAAAGCGGAGAGATTTTTCTCTCAAAATTCTCTTCGATCCTGTCAAGGGTTTTGACCTTGAAATTTTTTTTTTCGGACCATTAAAAAGCAAAATAAATTATACAGGATTGTAGAACTCGGAAAGACGGAGCCGGCGACATAAAGTTGGTTGTCGGAAAATGTCCCACGCGCCCTCACTCGCCGCCTGAAAAGGCGAGTGAGATCCACGCGCCGGTTGGAAAAGTTTTTTTTCAAAAAAAAAAAAAAAAAAAAAAAAACTCTGTCGGCGCCGAGTCATCGCCGGGTCGAATCAGCGCTAACTCGTGAACCCTAACGGGTTGACTGAGTTGACTCGGGCCGAGTTAACTCAGCCCCATCTCGCCAGGCCCAGTCTAGTCGGGCCAGGGCTGGCCCAGCCCAGGCCCAGTCCGGACAGGGGGTAAACCCAGCCAGGTCAAATAACTAACCCGACCCGTAGACCCGGGATTTTGACTCGATAACCCGACCCAGTGGCCCGATATTTTGACCCGGAAACCTGGCCCAGTGACCCGATATTTTTATCCGGAAACCCGATCCATTGACCCGATAATGTGACCTGATAACCCGGATTATGGTTTGGTTGGACCAGTGGGTGGACCGCCGATTTACGGTTAGGTTTAGGCCCAGACCGTTTTGGTTTGGCCTGGACCAAATTTAAAAAAAAAAAAAAGATTTTGTGGGTTCGGTCCGCCCATAACCGAACCCGGATGAACCGGTTCTAGCCGGTTCAGGATTCTAAAATGCTCAAGTCAACTTTGATCGACGATTGTGAGAGCTAGGAGCGTCGAATTTTGACGCGGTTTTTTGCGTTGGTTTCGTATTTTGATGCTCTACAATTTGGTACATAGTTTGGTACAGTTTGGTGATTTGGGAATTTATTTTGATTAAAAGGTGCCCCAAATTAATCTGATTTGTAGTTTTCTGCTTATTTATCAGTTATTTTTGTACCAGATGCATGTAGAAGGTTATGTGTGCATGAAATTTTATTTAATGACCCACAATGTGCTGCAAAGTAGGGTTTGGGGATATCATTGTGGAATTGGGTGGAACCCACCAAAGTGGTACACCTAGTTTCATCCTGATGTCTTCAAATTCAAAGTTCATGTGTTTGTAAATGCTTGTGTAAGGGCGATGTACACCCAAAGGTGGCATTGTCAAGTTTTAATCAAATTAAGATTTATGGGTGTCATGTGAAGATTGAGTGCAATCCGCCAAAGTGGTACATTCAGTTCTATCATGGTAGTCCTAAAATCTCAAATTTGTACATTTACATATACAATAAAGGATATATTTGAATGCACTATTCTTTATGGTGTGAAAAGCAGCTAAGAAAGTCAGTGTTAACCCAAAGGTGGCATTGTCAAAGTTAAAGGTATGTTCATGCACATGAATTGAAAGGGTTTTGACTTTAGGGAGTCTCATTAACCCAAAGGTGGTGGGATTTTCGAGAGTCATTATTCTTTCGCAGTTATTGCACAGAAATTGAGAAGACCACTGCATGTTTATCCCAAAGGAGAATGTGTAGTTGGTTAACTCTTGGAAAAGGATATTTATTTGCATGAAAGAATTTTGACTTTAGGGAGTCTCATTAACCCAAAGGTAGTGAGATTTTCGAGAGTCATTATTCTTTCACAGTTATTGCACAGAAATTGAGAAGACCACTGCATGTTTATCCCAAAGGAGAATGTGTAGTTGGTTAACTCTTGAAAAATGATATTTATTTGCATGAAAGGGTTTTGACTTCAGGAAGTCTCATTAACCCAAAGGTGGTGGGATTTTCGAGAGTCATTATTCTTTCGCAGTTATTGCACAGAAACTGAGAAGACCACTGCATATTTATCCCAAAGAAGAATGTGTAGTTGGTTAACTCTTGGAAAAGGATATTTATTTGCATGAAAGTTTTATATGGTTAATGCAAGTAAAGGGTATATGTATGAGTCTTCAGTTGTTTGATACTGTACTTAAACTCATACACTGATGTGTTCATCCAAGTATGACTGTCCCAAAGAATGTTTTGATATCTATTTTTTTTTCTCTTCCTGGGACAAAGAATAAAATTTATTATGAAAAGGTTGGAGACTAGTCTAGGATCGTTTGACCTAGATGTATCTTTCATAGTGGTTTACATAAGTTGTGAGGCATTCTACTATTGAGGTTGTGTAGCAGTATTAAGATGAGAAATATTACAAAGGGATTATCTAAGAAAAATCCAAAGGATAAGAATAATATTTTAGAGGGGGTCAGAAGATAGTTTATTTAACCTATTTCTCTAGTACCAGTTATGCTGGAAATGGTAATGTGAGGAAGTATTTTTGGGAGCTGTTAATTATCATTGAAAAGCTCAAGGACAATGAGACCAAGATTCCTATATTAAATGTATTTCATTACTTGATATATTAAATATATTTCATATACATATATATATATATATATATATATATATATATATATATATATATATATATATATATATATATATATATATATATATATATATACCCGGTGGCTTACATTACCAAAGGGGAGAAATAGCTAGTGATAAGATTGTTGTTGCGTAACTCTAAGGTGGATTACTCATAGATGGGTAGATTGACAAAAGATAGGTGGTTTGACCAAGTACTGTTAAGCCAGATAAGTATATCTAGAAAGAGAATGGTTCTAGGACTCCCTAGGTTTTTGGGGTAGGAGGGTCTTGAAGACTGTTGGCTTGAATATTGTAAAGTTTCTTTTACATTCAAATGTTTTTTCTGTTTTTGATTTTACTTTGTTTTATGTTTATTGTTTGACTTAGCATATTGTTCCCATATTAAAATGTAATAATATTATTTGAAATATCGAAATGTAAAGTTTTTCTTTTCAATTAAATTGAAAGAAATTATGCCTATGATGTTGTAAGGTAAATGATTGCATGTAATGTTGATTGTATTTGTTATGTGATATGGTAAATAGTTTTTCATGTTTGACTGTGCAATTTTAGGTTTGACTAGTTGTACCAGTCATAGTTGATCTCTAAGGCAATGTAGAGACAGGTTGAAAAGGTTTTCTTGGAATGATTGAAAAGGTTTTGTCTGTGGGAGTCTTTAGATTCTCTTATTCAGTGGGAGTGTTTAGATCTGCTTGGTTAGTGGGAGATCTGGTAATTGATGGTTTATCTGTAATTGATTATTTTGTCTGTGGTTTAATGGACAAGATTATTAGTGAGCATTCATTGCTTGTATGTATTATTGATTATTTAAGACATGTCAAAATTATAAGGCGGTATTTAGCCAAAGAAGGCGGTATTTAGCCAAAGAAGGCGGTAAGCCAAAGTAAGATATTAATCCAAATTGGAGGCGGTTTGCCTATATAAAGTTGGATAATATCAAAGTGCGTTGACCTATAAGGATTTTAAGGTAACGGGATCGTGGTAATTCGATCATTGGACTCAAGTATTCATCTCAAAGTGATTTATGTCATTAAGTAAACCTCTGTATGTGACTGACAGTAGGGGGTACACCGGATGTGTAGGAGTACTTTCCGCTGTTGTTCGACATTGGTAGGCTTGATAACTGAATCAAAGTAAATGATGGTTTTGGTGTAATTAGATTCCATGGCCACATTGGATCAATGGTGAATTTATAATTAATATAGCCCAAGTGGGAGATTGTAAGATATTTTTATGGGCTTAATTAATTATAAGGTTAGTTGATTCAGTGGGAGTCTAGTTACGGGTAAACCGGTTTAAGTATGATTGGAGATGGACCAACCTGATCCACTGTGGGACTGGTCCAGGGTTGGGGGTGGTATTATAAATACCAATGGTTAGAGTCCCCACAGCCACGGTGTTATTTTCTTCTCCTGTTCCCATACGCAGAGAGAAGGTCAAGGGATCCCGACAGGCTGTGGAAGACTTTGATCCAAGCTTTCCAACATTCAAAGCATTCAAATCATAGAAGGTAAACGGTCGGAAATCAATCTACAACAAGTGGTATGTCTCTAATCATCTCTTTTCAATACCCATTGTATTCTAATAATCTGTGTAGTGTGTTTGTCAGGGTTCATGGAAAATCTCATAGAAAAACCCAAAGAGGATCTATCTAAAATGCTTACATCAATCAGCAAGCCAAGTATTGGGATGCTATTGAGTGATCCTACTTAATTATTTTATCTCTATTTCTTAAATAAAGATAAATATATAGGACAATATTAAGGGGATATAACATTTAAGAGTCCCAAAAATAGTTTTATTATAATTTTTTACGGCCACATAAATAATTATTGTCGCTGCCCTAGTCCATCAAAATAGATTATATAGATCCATGATCACTGATTAGAAGATAAACATTTTCAAAACACTTTTAAAATATGCTTAATATATATATATATATATATATATATATATATATTGACCAAATATGTTACTGAGCTCAGAGTCTCGGTCCCATCACAATCAGATCTCACCCATGATATTCACTTTTTTGGGAAGTGGATTCGATTTTAAGAGTCTTTTTTCATTCATAGACAAACACCATGAATCCAGGATACTGATATATAATATATTAAGGAAGGCATCAACCGTTGGTACACCAAAACACATGATATTTAACTACAATGGCATTTCAGTTGCACAGTTCTAATTCAAAAGTTGGGGTGATTGAATCATTGATATCATATAATTTATCTAATATCCGTCAAGCTGAGAAGGCATTCAACAAATTTTTGGCAACCACCGGGAACAGTTCTTCTTCAGCATTCTCTCCTAAAAGTTATGAACCTACTGTTTCGGTTTCTCCTCAAGATTTTATTAAAATCAATAGGGATGCTAGCCTTCTCTGAAGTCTCATATGGAGGTATCGGTTTGATCTTCTATAATCACGAGGGAGCTGCTGTTAATTAGGCAATCTCTGATACTCTAATGTTTGTAGGGGCCAAGCTTAGTGAAGCTTTGACCATTAGAACTGCTTTAACACACTGCGCTTACGGAGGGCTATACGAAGATTTAGGTTGAGTCCGACTGCAAGGATATAGTCCACTACATTTCCAATCCAAACTGCCTTGGTGATCTGGAGAGTCAGCCTATTATTGATGATATTTTATTTTTTGCTTCCTTTTGTGAGGATTGTACTTTTAGGTACATTCTAAGGTAGCCAATACGGTTGCTCATTCCCTTCCCTAGATGGCCTTAACATCGTTGGCAATTGTCAATTGGCCCATTTCCTTTCCCTAGCTTCATGATCTATGTATGATGGATGCCTCGGCTTATACCAGACCTTTTACTCAATAAATTTATTTCCTACCAAAAAAATTTATAATCTATCTAATTGTTGAAGAAAATATCAAAGCTTACAAAAATCTAAATCAGGATGGTAGAATCAGTGAAGAAGCAGGGGAATCTTCTTTGGCAATAATCTTCTCCTAAGTCCTGTAAACGGTTTGCCAATCTGCACTCCTATGCCTTGTTTCGTTTAGCTACTGATTATGGATTCCTGTAGGAATCATGATTTGGCAATAGGGTGGTATCTCTTGGGAAGATTTTTGCAGCAGTTGTGGAGCGTAGCCAAGTTTTGAAATCCACCTTTGAGGTTAATTATGGAAATCTAAGGGGTCATTCATCCTTCAAGATCTGATTGGTTGTAAGAAAATTAAAATGAAAGAAAATAAAATTTTTAAATTTAAAAAAAGAAATTTTTGTAATAATTAAAGAACATGTCCATCATATGACTACGTAAGTAATTCCAAATCATTCCCTATTTAGTTATAAAATTTCATTTTATTACATTCAAAACCCTTGCATTTAAAAAGTAGCAAGAATTATATATAGTAAAGAATTTAAATAGTTTATACAATCATTTTGGGTAATGAATAAAAAAATTTTCATTGTAAGTTTGAAAATTTTTACTTCCATTCTCTTTGATTTACAACCAAATGGAGCCCCAGTGTTTTCAAATCCAAGTTTTAGTCCATGCATGGAATCTTCCAAGTTTTAGTCCATGCATGGAATCTAAAATCTCATCAGAATCTAAAACTGCATTTGATATGCATTCTACATCCAGAACACATTCTGATATGGCAAAAACAAAGTTAGGGATTCTCTATTTTGGATAATGGAATGTGTTAGAGAAAGCAGCTCATTTGGGAACATGCTCTTTATCCCATTCTCCATTTGATCCTATTTTGGAAATGCCTCACTCTTTAATCTTTTTTCATTCTTTGTCAAGAATGTATTTCGATAATGCATATTTAAGGCATCCTAAGATTTTCAGGATATGAAAGCAAAACAAACGTGGCCATATATATTAGGATTCAGATCCTCTCCAGCCATCAGCCCCGCATGGCCCAGCCCTCCCAGCACCGTGGGATCACGCACTCCCCTAGAAGAGAGAGAACCAACGGTGCTGGACAGGCTGGATAGGGCTGGGGGAGAGGATCCATTTGCCACTCAAAGAGGGGAACGCATCAGAAGTTCAATCATTGAAATTAACCTGCAGGAGAAACTTATGATGGGTTGATGTAAGTGCAGACCTGTGGTATATGGGAGCTTGTGCGTTGTCCATGGCTTTAGACCATTTTGGCAGTAAACCTCCATTTGCTCTTTCAAAGATTCAAGATTCCCCCATTTCTTCCACCTTACAGTTGCCATAGCTTCTTCCATTGTATGAATGTAGTAAGGATGCTTGGATATAGCCATGTCCACATTCTCAGATATAATAAGAGAATGGATCAACAGCAATGGGTCAACCATTAATTGAAGCTTCGCATCCAACCAAATGCTGAATTTTGAATTTGGGAAGAGCCTGTGAACCAAGTGCTTGGGTATAACTCCATTCATGGCTGAATTTTCATATGGAAGCTCACCAGAAACTCTAACTATTCTCCACACCCCTAGTTTATGTTCTTGGCCTTCATTTAAAAGAAGGTTATGAGAGTGAAGATCTTTCAGAGTGATATCATCTATGAACATGATGAAACAAACTGTTTCCAAGGTTTTTGATCCGAGGCCTCTCGGTTGACGGATTTTGTCATGGTTTCCAAATATTGCCGAGACTACCACCACTTCCTTGCAGCTCTCCATGGCTATTCTATCTGAATTGATTTGCAGTAAGAAAAGAAAGAACATCTTTAATAAAAACAGGGTATCTTTATCTTTTCCATTTTATCTTTCTTACTTTCATTTTAAGACCTTTACATCAAAAGAATATAAAACCTGCTTTGATTTCCTAGAATTAAGGATCCCCAAAGAAACCTTGTTCTTTACTACAAGAAAATTGAATTCGTAATTGCCAAGTTTTCTTTTGTTTGTTTTATATATATATATATATATATATATCTTTCCCCAAAAAAATCTTACAAAATTGAATTTTCCACCCTTTGTTTTAAGTCCTGTTTGTTTTGTTGTAAAATATTAATATTATTTACATGATATTTTTTCTATATAATTTTTTTTTTTTTTTTTTTTTTGCATTTTACAGTAAAACAAATCCTAATTTAGTGAAATTTTTTCTTTTTCCACCATTTTACATGAAAACTAACAGAGTCAAAAGAAAATTTTGAAATGAAGCCAACAAGGCCTTCTAGAACTTGAACTGGAAGACTAGCTATGTTCTTTATCTTGAAAGAAATGAAAGAGGATTCAGTTAAAATTAAGCGGATTGATGAGCCAATTCAATAATTGATTTTGGTTTCTTCGGTTCATGAAAAATGAAACTCACCAGATTTACTAACAGGGAATTCCTTCATGAATCCGCAAGGCACCTCCATCTGATCATTTCTGTGATCCAAATAAGATATCCTCTCTTTGGTACTGAAATTCCCTGCAAAGCTGCTTTCGGTCTTCGTGGATAGATAACTCAGACCTGATGTAGAAGATGAGGAATTCTTGCAGATTTCTTTGACATCCTTCAAGACCACGGAATAGTCTAGAGATAACCACAAAAAACCCATCAAGATTAAATCAATATCATATCATAATTATTGATATAAAAAGTGAGAACTAAAAAGGAAAGAAATGTAAGAAATGAAACAAAACCTGAGAAGATTATAGGGGAATTGCAGGAGGATCTGAGAGTTGGGAAAGCATACTTGTGTTCACCATAGGTGGAAGGGTAAGAAAAGAGAGACTTCTGAATTGGATTAAATGGTGAAGACCTGAAGATGCATTTGAGTGAAAGTGAGGGAAAGAGAAGAAGAACCAGGATGGTCAAGAGAGAGAAAAGAAGGAAACAGAAGCATTTGGATTGGAAGAGAAGAGAGGTTGACCATGCTCTCTTTCCCATGAAGAGATTGTTACTTACTCCCTCACCCACGCCCCTGGTTTTCTCTATTTTTTAACTTTATTTCTTCCTCATCAAGGTAGGACCTCATTTAGTGATTGTTTTATGGGGACGGCTTTACTAGGTGAGTAACATAGCAAACTAAATCCTTGTAGCCATGAAATCTTATCATCCGGAAGCTTTTGCTGGCATCCCAAAGTCTCTATAATTTACGTTTTGGTAATTCCATGATTGCCAACATCTCTTTGGTTTGTATTATATAATGTATTATGAGTTATTTGTGACAAATCAATTATGATAATAGATTATGAGTAATAAATAATGATCGTTTGGTACCACTAAACATAATACATTATATAATGAGAATTATAAACAATCACCTAATAGATTATTCTAATAATGATAAACAACTACTCATCTATTTGTAGATAATGAATTATATTGGTTTATTTTTATTTATAAATAGATATTATAAATTATACCAAATAATCATAAATTTTATTATATAATACATTATATAAAACAAACCAAAGAGAGCGTCTGGTTCTCTCCTTGAAGAATAGTTCACCTGCATGTCCTTTTATCTTTTTTAAAATCTTTTCATCTAGTCCATATCTAGTGGGTCCCACCTCACATCAACGATGATAGAATCACTTGAAGAGTATATATACATACATATGAACCAAACTCCCTCCCCACATGGGTAGCCTCCCTGGATCTCTCCATGTCCAGGTCTAGTGGGACCCACAGTCCAGAGGTGGGTTCCATATCCCATGAACCGTGTGAGATCCTGGGATAGATTATTCACATAATCACATGGGGAGAGGATCAAGATACCATTTTTTGGGCTTAGGATTGGATTTGATATTAGAAAAGGCAGAAAGTTCTATGCAGGAGTCACAACCACCCCTATATAACGAAGAACAGAAATTGTCTCCCGCTTGGGTTTGGGCGGGAGACTGGGCGGCCTGGATGGATGGCCGCCACCTGGCACTCGGAGGGATCCGAGCCCTCCATCCGAGCCGGACCTCGGATCCCTCCGAGTGCCAGGTGGCGGCCATCCATCCGAGCCGCCCAATCTCCCGCCCAAACCCAGGCGGGAGACGATGTGGATCCTATAACGAACTGATCTGATTTGGCAACCGTACACACATGCCTTCCTGTCTTGTTTGGGGTTGTTTACCTTGTTATCTTTTATAATTTGGCCTTATTTGTTTTTTTGTAAAATTTTGGATGCACATGGTATACTATGGTCTTATTTGTTTGCAAGTTTTCCCTTGCAAATGATACTCTCATCCACGTAAATTTTCCCTATTTTTTCAGTCCATTTCTTCGCATTTTTTATAAAAGCAAACAATTAAAAATATTTATTTTAGAAAAAATTTTATTTTCTATTATTTTACATAAAAACAAACAGAATCTTTCTGTGTCCTACCATCTTTTATATCGTTAATTAAACAAAGGGAAGAGGTGGGGCAGGATTGTAGTCACTGTAGACGCAGCAACAGCTACGAGTGGCGGTCAGGGATGAGCAGGAACAATAGGAGTTGAAGCCGAGGTAGCAAATACGATTCTGGACAGAAAGGGTGCAGTGCATGACATCGTCTGGACTCTGGACTGGGATAGAAAAACCGTGGGAAACGGAGATGTAGTAGCTCGATCTCATACCATGTGAACTTTGGTAAAAACTTGTATAATCGATTCATGCATGAGAGAATAAATGGATCCAAATCATCTCCTGTTGTTCGAAAAAGCACCAGTCGTGATTCTGATTCACTGGCCTTCATCCGATTCGTGTACCGATGCATGCATGTCCAAGTGGCGCGACTAGCTGAAAAGAAACAATTTTTGTCCAGAATAAATACAAGTGACATGTATCTTTACATGAACAGTCTATACAAGAAAAGACCATACAAAAGAAGAAAATTAATTATACAGCTAACAGAATATACAGCTAATAGTGGTGTGGCGAAGGAGGGAGAGGACAACGTCAAAAGATGGCAATTGATAGAAAATTTGAAAACATCAGGATAGTTTTGATAAGAAAATTATATTAAATTAATGTCTTCATTAGATCCAAGGGTGGATATCTAAACTTCAAAACCTTAGGGTTACAATCCAGGCTGTGGGGTTATTACTCCCCACTTAAAATTAGAAAAAGTTCTTTAACCCATTTAGTAAATAATAATACAGAAGTATCATGTCTCCAAAGAGAAAAAAAAAACATTAGTTTATTTAAAATATTCTATTTAACAATAATCCAAAGAGAAAATTTCATCTACTCCCACCCCCTCTCGTGTACTTTGTTTTTAAGTCACTCAATCTCCAACTTCATCATTAATTTCACGTGCATCCCCCGCCATTAAGTTGGCTAATATAAAATGCAAAATTACATAATTATTGACCCTAATAAATTGACAATCAAATAACAATTTGGGAATCCAATCAAAGGAAAAATAAAATGAATCTTTAAGAAGGTAAATATGTCATTTATTAATGGTTTGAAAAGGTAAGATAATAACTTACCAAATTTGAAAGGATAGTTTTCCTATTATAAAATTATAGATCATTTAACATCATCACTTATCTGTTATGACTGGGTTTGTCTGATACATATTTATTATAAAATTAATGACAAAGTTAGGGATTAGGTGATTTAAAAGCGAAGTACAATAGGGGGGGGGACCAATTACCAAACGTGCTCATTCCATCTAGAATGAGGGGCGTTTTAGATTTTATTTATAATTACTAATGGGTGTTTCATTCACATTGATTCTTTTTCATGAGATGTCGTTGGGTCTCACGAAAACCTCAATATTCAAAAGATATTTTAGTATTTTAGACTGGAAGGGTTTTGGATTTTTACACCATCCTATGGACATTGTCAATAGAAAAAACCTCAACCAAAAACATTACTTAATAGAAAAAACCTAAGGTCAAGGTTCATTATCTAAGATTCTGAGGACTGGGACTTGGGGCCTGGGGGAGGGGGTAACTCTCAATTGATGACAGCAAATGGCTAGTTTGACGGGGTTGTTTTGTTGTTCTTTAAATATTAGAATCAGCCATCACTGATTCAATCGATACTCCTGATGTCATCCTTGTCCATAATTAAAACCTTGGTTCTCCAATGGAAGGAACTTATTTTACAGCGTCATTTAATGAAGCAGCAATATTGGAATTGGGATTCTTGTAAGTGAGTTCACCCTTGTAGTGAGGTGTAGTGAAAATTTCATCCATTCAAAGTGCATCTATATATATTTCGATACACTTTGAGTAGATCGGAATACGTACTCATCCACTTTGAATGGATGAGATCCTCACTACAATATAGGTGCTTCACTACAAAGGATTTTTTTGGGCAATATCATGTTGTGTGCACTTGCTTGTGGTTTTAGTTTCACATCAAGTGTGTGAGTTTGAGTGCATAAGACAATTCGTGGGATCAAAGGTTACTTAACCCTTTTCTATTGGCGTTAAGGGTGTTAATTAAAAATGAACTGAAATCGTTTACTGAAATTAAACCCAATTGGTTAAACCAAGACCGTTGAACCAATTATTAGACTGTTTGATTCTAGATGAAACTGTTTAATTTAACTGTTCGATTCTGGTTTCTATAATGAAACCGTTTAAGACCGATGGTTTGAAACCGTTAAAACCTATTAAATTCTTATTTTAATCCCTTAATGTTGAAGGTATATTCATAGAAATAGATTAAAATTATAAATCTTAATCCTAATTTAAGGCTTTCTCTGCCTCACTCCTCTCTCCCCTTTATTGTGTTCCAAACTCTCTATCGTCTTTCCCTCACACAAATAGTTTAAAAATTGGATAATCAAAACCGATTAATAATCGATTTTGGTAAGCATTTAGAAACCGTTTAATAAAATGTTCCATTTTGATTTTATCTCGTTTGCACTGAACTAAAACTGAATCAAACTATTAGACCAAAACCACACCATTTAACCCTATTAGTTGATGTACATCTTCCCTGCTAATCGATCGCATAGAAGGAAATATTGGGGAAATGAATAAATCGGATTTTATCGATCCCAAGCCTACCACAATTGATCCCAACAATTGAACTTGACAAGGTTAATCATAACCCAAGATGATTTAAGGATTTACCCAAAACAAGCACGGGGGACATGGACTCAGTCCTAGGATCGGCCCCAACGGATCATGATCCGTTCTTGAATTTGATCAGCCTGACTCAGCCCAAAAAAATAAAAAAAGAATCACAGTCGTAGTCTAAAATGGATCGAACTTGAAGCGGCTTTACATGAATACTGATTTTGCCACAGTTTCGTTTGGTTGCAAGGGGGAATTGAAAAGAAGGGAAGTAAATTTTTTATACTTTAAATAAAAACTTTTGTTGTGATTTGTTGCAAAGGAAATTGAAAAGAATTTTACATCTTATACAATCATATTGTATTACCACTGTAAAAGCTTCCATCTAAAGTAAACAAATTTTTCTTTCATTTTTTTCAATTCTCCTTACAATCAAACAAAGCCCAGAAGAAGATCCAAATTCAAACATTATATTATTGATCCCCAAACAATTAATGGGTCAAAATCTGACTTAAAACCCAATAGAACTGACCTGGAGATTTGAGCCCTAACCTAATAGAAACCCAACTTACCTTCTGTAAGTTGCTTTCATTTGTGTGTTGGTCTATTAATCCTCCAATAATGGTCTCTGGGCTCTTTGGTCGAGGAGCCCGTCGTATTGAATTCTTTTTTCTGGGTTTTTAATATATGTTTATTTAGAAAAATAATGATTAAAATCCAGAACAAATGGATGTCGATTAAAGTATACCTTGGATTGGACTAAACCCATTTTCCATCTGAAAATTCTTTATCTATGCATTTTTTTAGTTGCAAAAATTTTCACGAAAATAATATTTTATATAAAATTTTTTCTTCATGTGGTTTTTTTTTTCAATGCATTTCTTTACATTTTTTGTAATAAAAAATAATAAATGAAAAAAATAATTTAAAAAAAAATCTTTTTCCATCATTTTTACATGAAAACAAGCTAAGCTCTATGAACAATTGGATGTTTTTTTAAGGAAAAGGAGGGACAAGCTAAATGATTTGATGATAGATGTATTGAAAGAAAAAATAGTTTATCAACTAGAAATTTTTTTTAGAGTATATAGGAATACTACTGGGGATATAAACTTACCAACATGTGTCAATATCCAGGAGGTAGCCGAATGTCTTTTTTTTTACCAACGAGAGCTTTCCCACCCCCCGCCATTATCAACGTGCCTTAAACGTCACGAAAATGCCCATATCGAGCATTTTTAGCAATTACTAATTCATGATCTGGCATGTACAAAATGAAAACTTCATTCTCGATTCTATGAGTGCAACACGTTAAGGCTCGCACTTCTATTTTCTGGTAACGCGAATCTCTCTTTACCTCATTCCGGGTAGGCAAAATCACTAAAAAAAAGCAAATTGAGTTCCTGAGCACAAATGGAGAAGGTCTTTCTTCAAATACCTTATATAAGCTATTATCAAAAATACCTGAACGCACTTCGATAGCATGATCATTAGAGTGCCTTTACCCAAGAGCTTCAGCATGTAGCCCGTGGATACCTACGATGGATCCACCGACCTAATTGAACACTTAAATCATTTTGTGAGAGCCATGAAGCTTCATGCCAATCCGAACGCAATCATGTGTCATGCCTTTCCTTTAACTCTGAAGGGAGCCGCACAGATATGGTTCAACAACCTCCCCCTGAGGTCAATAGATGGATTCCAAATGTTAAGCAAGTCGTTTCGGAAGCACTTCCAAGGGAGCCGAGTGTAGAGAAAGACAAGCGCACACCTCATGAATCTAAAGCAGCAATCGGGGGAGTCCCTACATGCCTTCCTGGCCAGATTCAACCTGGAAGTAGTACGAGTCAAAGACATCGAGGATTCATTTCATTTTGCCACCTTAAGAGCAACGGTCACTGATGAAAAACTTCGATACTTCACCGCCAAGAAGGAACCAGTCGATCTTCAGGAGCTCCTGGTTCGCTGGGAGAAATTTGCTACCGCAAATGAAATTTATGCGGCCAACAAGGGCGTGCATAATACCCCAGGCAGAAAGGGAGATGAAGCAAAGGAGATTGTACAACCTGGTGAACATAAGCAGTCTATGAGAGAAGAGGCTAGAGCCAGGGGGATACTGAGAAGATTTGATGATTACACCCCCTTCAATAGGCCGCTAGGTGCTGTGTATATATTAATTGAAAAAGATGGCTACCTTCAGAAGCCGCCAAAGATTGTGATCGAGGCTCGAAGATGAAATCAGAACAAGTATTGTCAGTATCATCATGAAATCGGACACACCATTGATGAGTGTCGGTACTTACAAGCTGAAATCGAGGACCTCATTAGAAGGGGATGTTACGGTTAATATGTTGACCGCGTCACTCCCAGGGTGCCAGTAGCAGCTCAGGAGGATGCACAAGCACCACCACTGTCCCCTCTGGAGAGATCCCCCATGCGAGAATGATAGAGAGAAGTAGGAAGGGGCGACTGACATGGGACATAGGAGAGATGCTCGGCAAGAACCGTTGGACAACTGAAGGAGAGAAGAGGGAAACGAAAGAAGACAGAGAGACTGACGGGTCGAAGATGCCCCAAGGCGCAACGAAAGACAAGACAGAGCGCCTACTCCAGCACAAAGGGTAGTCGGCGTCATCTGAGCCCAATTTGCCCTAGCACTTGATCTCAGCAAGTGCACAAAGTCGAAAAAATCCTCAACACATTGGAGACTAGGGGGTGACCGCTTATGCATACCAACCCCAAAATATCCTGGCATTGGCAAGACCAGAGAGGCCGCCTCTTCCCCATTTAGTGTTAGATCCCCCCGAGCAGCTCATCGACTACCCCTTCGACCTTGTCAATGTTATTCGAGTCATGCCGCCGAATTACATCCTCCTCGTAAGGCCGCTGAATTTAGAGGCCATTGGTATCGGCTAAGTCATCAAAAGCCAAGTCACAAATGACCAACTTGCATTGACCGCAGTGGCCGCTTAGGACTCGGAGGACAGTATTAAGTTTAACCCCGCGCGTGAAGGACAGAAGGCGATGACCATCACCGGCGGCCCTGCATTGGGCAACACATCCTCCAAGGCATAGAAGCCTTATGCAAGGAGTGTAAAGTCCACCGAATGGCTTGGTAAAAGGATGAGAACTCAGGATTTGGGCTATTTATAGTGAATAGTGCTTTTTTAGTAAATACTGATTTTACCCTTCGCTATATTTGATGCCTAAGATGTCCTTATAATAGCTCGGGAATGGCGTTTTTAACCCTTACCCATTGATTGGATTTATAGGGATGCCCTCTTATACCCGCGCAGGAATGTATACGTGGATGATTGGGTCCTAGTTGTTTCCATTTCATTGATGACATGGGAGATTCCCCCAACACTTGTTTCGTTGCTCTACTGCAAGGTTCGACTGAGTAGGTAAAAGATAAGAATGGGAGATTCCCTCAACACTTGCATTGTTGCTCTGCTGACTCTGCAAGGTTCAACTGGGTAGGTAAAAGATAGGAATGGAAATTCCACCTAATCACTTGCCTCGTTGCTCTGCTGAATCTGCAAAGTTCGGCTAAATAGGTAAAAGATAGAACAGAAATTCCCCCCAATCACTTTCCTGATTGCTCTGCTGACTCTGCAAGGTTTGGGTGAGTAAAAAATAGGAGTCCCAACGTTAACGCTAGCCCCTGAGACCATTTGTTGTGGCTGGTCTGCGGGGGTGGTCTTTGAATGGGATGAGGCTATCATGAATTTGACCCATGCGTACGGCCAATGTGAGGGAGGCCAATGTGATCGGCACGGCCATGTCACATCAGTATATCCACATTTTGACCTATGTTGGTCACGGGATGTGCACGTGACCCTCTTCCTCTGAATGGGGATAGATGTGATGGGGTCGATGTGGACGGCGCGGCCAGTACACATCGGTCATCTTGGTAATCTTGATCGATGTCGGTCATGGGATTTGCACGTGACCCTTTTCCTCTAAATGGGGACCGATGTGATGGGGCCGATGTGGGTGGCGCAGCCAATGCACATCGGTCATCTTGGTAATCTTGATCGATGTAGGTCACGGGATTTGTATGTGACCCTCTTCTTTCAATCAGACCAATGTAATGGGGCCGATATGATGGGGCCGATGTGGGCGACACGGCCACTACATATCGTTGCCTTGCAGAGTCAGCAGAGCAACGTGGCAAGTGATTGGGGAGAATTTCTATTATATCTTTCACTTACTCAGTTGAACTTTGCAGATTCAGCAGAGCAACGAGGTAAGTGATTAGGAGGAATTTCCATTCCTATCTTTTACCTACTCAGTTGAACCTTGCAGAGTCAGTATAGCAATGAGGCAAGTGTTGGGGGAATCTCCCATTTTTATCTTTTATCTACTCAGTCGAACCTTGCAGAGTCCGCAGAGCAACAAGGCAAGTATTGGGGGAATCTCCCACATCATCGATGAGATGGCGATAGCTAGGACCCAATCGTCCACGTATACATTCCCGTACGGGTATAAGAGGGTATCCTTATAAATCCAATCAATGGGTAGGGGTAAAAGCATCATTCTCGAGCTATTATAAGGACAACTTAGGCATCAAATATAGCGAAAGGTAAAATTGGCATTTACGAAAAAAATATTATTTACTATAAATAGCGCAAATCTTGAGATTTCAGGTACGTAAACATTAATTACTTATTCTTGGAATTCTCGTTCTAACACTATAGACTCGGAATTTCTCTCTTGCCCCACCACATAAAAGGTAGGCTGGGGACTATTCACAGATTCCTAACTTCGGCATTGGAGTGAACCTGGGGCCATAAGGCCCACCCCTTTCTTGCCTCTTGTTTTTCTCTTGCAGGCCTAGACATCATCGCGGACTTCGGATACGAAATTTGGTTGAAACAGTTTACCCGACTGACAGATCCGAAGTTCAGCATTAGCAATAAATACTACCAGGGTCTGGTCTTATTGATATATACCACGTGAACGCATGATTCTCTATTCTCGAGGTTTTTCCTTGGTGTTTTATAAATACGGGAGGTGGGTCTCCTTTTTCCTCACATTGAAGTTTGAAGAGCCAAGGCAGAGGCACAACATTGGTATATTCTTGGTGTGTTTTTCGACATCGGCTTGAGATATTCGTAGTCTTTTATCAATAAGTTTCATGTCCCTCATACTTGTTTATTGATCGTACTGCAATTTTGAATGATGTCTGGTGTCGGGGACGATACCAACGTGGAGGTAGAAGTGGACAGTAGATGCAGAAGGTCCTAAGTTGAAGTCTGCCTCCTTTAGCAGTGGGTCGACCTCCTCCAGCAGCAGGTCTAGCGACAGTACGTCATCTTCCAAGAAAGGGTCTGCAGGCCATGTCTTTGAGGGTGGTCCAGAGGTGGAACTAAGAACAAAACCATTCGAGGAGCGACCCTCCGTTTTCTCCTTGAGAAACATAGGGGCGGGTCCGTCTTCATCCGCCTTATCTAGGCAAGAGCAGGCAACTGGCATATCCACTCATGGCCTAGGAACCGAGGTGATCCACGAGGCTAGGGAAGGAGCTGACCCTCTTCCTGAATTTGATGGACGGGGGGAAGTTTGCTAACTGAACTCGGCCAAATTCTTTAGACTTTGCGAACGGTACCAAATACCCCTTGATGTTGAGATCCGGATGCCTGAATCGGGTGAGAGGGCCCTTTGGATTCAGGAGTCAGATTTGTGTGTGAACTTAGAGATGTTCAAGGTTGGTTTTCCTATCCCCATACAACGGCTTATGGCCACCATCATTGAGTACTATAAGGTCGCACTGATCCAGCTAATGCTAAACTCCTAGAAGAACATGATAGCCTTCATTATGTACTTTCGACAGATGGGGGGGAAGCCCACTTTGAATATGTTCAGGGCCATGTCCACTTTCAACGACTACTGCAAGTTGGGATGGTACTATTTCGCCAAAAAGCCTGAGTATGGGGACATTCTAGCGGACAAACCCACGTCTATCAAGTTATGGAAGAACAAATTCTTCTATGTCCACGGCGACAAGGTCATATTGGTAAATATTTGGGTGAAATTGGATGCCAAATCCCTTAACACCGATGTAACGCTTCGACCTTTTGAGTCTGAGCTGTTGCAACCTGCCAGACGGTCTGAGGGGACCCCAATTTGCATCGCTAATTTGAAAAACTCTTTCTTTTTACATGAACAAAAGCTTTGTGAGTATTTGCACGTTATTCTTTTTTTATTCGAGCTCTAACCTATGGCTGATTTTGTCTTTGCCTGCTGTAGTGATGCTATCGAAGAATTTCTTGCTAGAGTTTCGCTGAAAGGAAGAGGCCAAGGAGTGCGAATCTAAAGAAAAAAGGCTTAAGGCCGAGCAGAAAAAGCAAAGGCTTCAAGAGAGGCAGATGGTCGAGGGTGAGCCTTCAAGGAAGACCTTGAAGAGACCACGTAAGACATCTCCCGATTCAGCTCTTGCCGATGCGGCCCGCATCTATGCCATGCCCCTGATTCCTCAGTACCTTGTTCTTGACTTTTTAGGGAATGGGACCACCACAGTGACCTCCAAGGCCGTGCTTGCCCTTGCGGAGTCAACTGGTACCAAGGCGGAGCGGCATCCTACCCCAAGTCCGTCACAACGGCACTCAACTCCCCAATCATCCCAGCTGAAGGACTACACATCGATGGGGGGCGATATGAACCATATCCGACAGATTCCACTGATGGGCCCCTTACCTAGGAAGAAAACTGGTAATAAGCAGGTCTTCTGCCTAGACTAGGCTCTGACCGAGGACAACACAACAATGGGTGACATCAGCGGTGCACGAGTTAATGAAGGGAGCCATCCTCCCTCATGACTGGGAGTTGGTGTCTGAATTGCCTACTTCGTCCTTGATATCCATCGTAGACACCCTGGGCAATGGGGTAAATTGTTGTGTGTTTTTTTTTTGTTGTCGCTTTTTGTATGAATTATTTTTTATACTGATGTGTGTAATGACTTAGCCTTTGATCCTTTTTTTTTTGACAGCTTGGGGTGTATATGGAGATGTTGAAGCAGCGTACTGAAAAGACGACAAATGATTGGGTGAGATGGACCAGAAGATGCATCTGGTGGAGGAGCAGCGGGATGATGCTCGGGCGCAACTTTATGCCAAGGAAAAAGAGGTCAGCTCTATGATAGTCGAGAGCGTTCAGCTCCGATCCTATGTGGAAACTTTACGAAAGGAGAAAGCTGGTCGATAGGAGGCGGATCAATAGACCCGAGCCCACATTGTGAAATTGAAGTCAGTCAAAGAGATCTCTCGGGCTTGCACAACCAAATACAAGGTTGCCTTCTGCAAGGCCAGATCTATTGCTGCTAGGGCCATTCGTCTGTACAAAAGAAGTCTGAGGCGTTTAAGGAGCTGGTGGGGAAACATTCACTTTCTAGCTTTACCCGGGGTGTTGAAGCGCTAAAGGATTAAGTAGATGAGAGGGTCCTGGGGGTTGACTATTCTGATGCCGAGTGTCTAAAGCTGGTGAAGGTTTCGTTAGAGGAGGTGGAAGAGGATGACCCCGAGATCCTTCGATTGCTGGCAGAGGTGTTCAAAGGAGAGGATCCTCCACCATCTCTTGATGCTGAGGTAGAGGATTCTCCTACCTGTGGTCCGTCTTCTGGAGGTGGTGCAGAGTCTCCTTCTACACTGCAGGTCGATATTTCTCATACTACGGGGCTTCCCATTACCCCTGACAGTTCTTTCCCCATTGATGGCACGGCTTCTTGTAGCGGTGGTGGGTTAGCCCATGAAGGAGACGGTGGCCTTTGACTTTGCATATTTTCTCTGTTATATGTTTATATATTTTTTTTGAAGTGCTACAGGGTGCCCTCAGGTTGGTTTTTGTACGAGGGGCCTTGCTTTTGAACTTTGTAATTTCCTTTGGCAATATATAAATGACTTTCGTTCTTATTGCCGACTATAAGCGTTATTCCATATTGAATTGTTGTTGAAGTTGGTTGTACTTGTGTTTTTCAATGCATGGCGGTACTTATAGCCATCTACGCTCCTCGGTCAATCTTGTTTGTGGAGCAGACGATGTTGGCCAAAGTGGTTTCTTGCCTTGATTTTGTTTCACAGATTGTGTTACTTTCCTCGGCCAAATGTGTTTGCATGGGGAACTCTTTTGGTCGAATGGATCGCTTTTGGATGTAAGTGTCACACCATAATTCCGATTGAACTAGAAGTATGAGTGAACCGTCTCCAAACTATAGCTCACACCAGGATCTCAATAGACCGTGTCAACAAACCATTCCAAGCAAACTAACCATAATCGGAGAAATATACATAGCAGGGAAATCTAATAATAAATGAACTAGGTTTCTAATTGTAAATAAATAATTATTCTAATTATGCCATCATTCACAATCATAAATAATAATTTAATACATCTTCTATATCCAACTGAAAGAATAAATAAATAACCCTAAAAGAACACACAGTAAGAACACTCGCATGAGGCATCATGCTCGTCCTCTATTGCCTGTGTGTTAATAACAGCCACTATCCCATACGCTAGGGCAGCCATGAAGTCCCCAACGGCGTAACCTGCATCAACATTTGAAAAAGAGTATATATATATACGGGTGAGCTCACAACTTAGCTCAGTAAAGCACAAGACCAATGCAACATACAAAATGCATGAGATAACATTAGAATTGTGTCAGGTATAACTTGCAATACGCTATGGTAAGGCTTGGCAGTGACCGCACCTCTATACACGACAGTGTGAGCACACCCAACAGTCAGGCTCCGATCCATACTACTGTTATTGCCCCACATCACTCCCTCTGGTATAGAGATAGAGCTAGAGTCTGGCGGGCAGGCAAAGCCACTATCCTACGTGCTTCCCCTGATACCCTACACCGCACCAATACCTAAACCCCTATTGGCAAGGGCTTGCAAGTGGGTTTCGTTTCTAACCAGTCCTATATGTCATTATCGTATATATGGCCCTACCCTTGCACAGCTCCCTGCGACATAGAGATAGGGCTCGAGTCTGGTGGGCAGGCGGAGCCACAATCCCACGTCCTCCCCCTAATACCCTATTTGCACCAAGCTCACTAAGGTAAACGGTGATACGAAAATGTGTCAGTGTGAGGATATATCCAGAGCTACACTCCCCTTCACATTCCACACACACTAACGAAAATATTTACATGCCTAAACAATCACATTCCGGTATACAAGTATGCATGAATAGATAATGAATTTAAATAACAGATGACATGTAAAATGCACATACAACAAATAATAATCACAGATACAATTATGATCACAATGGTTTACTGTCTATTATTATTTAATTAAGGTTTGGGGTCTTGTCCCTTACCTGACGCGTGATTGCAAGTCCGCTCTGTGTCACAGAGTCCACTCACGCCGTCTATAATTCCTACATGATCATATTTTTATATTAGGATTAAATTATTAGGGTTACAGTTGGTCAGAACCAAGTTTGGCCAATAACCAGACTTCGGTAAGCATATCAGTCGCGGTACCAGTCTCACTATAGTGAGACCGGTATGTGCCTGCGGTATATACCGGTCTCAGTACTAGTCTCACTCTGAGTGAGTGAGACTGGTACTGAGACCGGTATATACCGCATGACTTATGGTCCAGTCGGTATACCAGGCGGTATGGGTCTGAGAGCCCAATCTTAGACCTCCCTCTCTCGTCGATCGTCGACTTGGTTTTTAGGATTCTTCCCAAACCATTTTAAGGTCGAGATACCTGTTTGGTCACCTAGGTTTAGATTATTTTGTCGCATCCCTCTCATAATAGATTTTGATGAGAACTAGGGTTTTACAGTTCTAGGGTTTTGAATCATTACGTCGTTTCACAGCTTTGATCTGTAATCCTAACTTCAATACAGATGTTAAGCACTTATCGGTGTTTATTGAATCGTGGTCCTCTCCTCCAATGGAAAATCTTTCCTCCTTGCTCCTTCTCAGATCTCTTCCAAACGGCTCTAGGGTTTGGGAGTGTTTGGAAGGGATCAAAAGAGAAGGAATGATGCATATATATAGTGGGAGACCATTCTAGGAAGGTCTCTTACATTTAAAAGGTTTCCTAAATTCGAATTCGGAGTGTGGGACCTGTTGGAGTCCGTCTCAACTCTCGAAAACATATCGATTGCACATACCAGTCTCACTCAGAGTGAGACCGGTACTTAGACCGATATGGGAAAATTTGATTTTTAAGAATTGTTTCTCATACCTAGATGCCGTAGTTTGTCACTCGACCTTGTCTTCCGGTCCTGTTATGATTGAGATACCTGTCATGACATAAACCATAAGTTAAACTGGGTTTTCGGAGTACGGTTCTTTCAACTCTAACACCCTTAAAAGAAATTTCATCCTTGAAATTTGAATATAAGTCTCACAATTCCCCTACCCTGAAAGGAAATTTCATCCTCAAAATTGTACGCACCTTCAGAGTCGAAATGATGAGGGTATTCTTCTCGCAAGGCATCATCCTCCTCCCAGGTGATTTCTTCTACACCCTGGCTCTTCCAAACTACCTTTACATAGTGTATAGCACGCCTTCAAAGATGTTGTACCTTCTGACTGATTAACTTAATTGGTACTACCTCAAAGGTCAAGTGTTCTCTCAAATCTAGAGGGTAATGCTAGTTGGTAGGCCACGTTGCCACATCTGGACAGAATCTCATATGGTCCCACATATCTAGGACACAATTTTTCTTTCCTTCTGAACCGCTTCAGGCCTCTTACTGGTGATACCTTCAAAAACACCTTATCACCAACAGTGAATTCGAGGTCTCGACGTCTGTTATTAGCATAGTGCTTCTGACGTACTTGAGTTATCTTCACTCTTTCCTTGATTTGGACCACTGCTTTAAAGTTTTCTCAACAAATTTTGGTCCTACTATCCTTCTTTCTCCAACCTCATTCCATAACAATGGTGTCCGACATTTCTTACCATACAAAGCCTCATATGGAGTCATCTGGATTGTGGCTTAGTAGCTATTGTTGTAGGCAAACTCGATGAGTGAAAGCTTCTCATCCCAAGCTCCCTTGACTTCGATAGCACATGCTTGAAGCATGTCTTCTAGGATCTGGATAGTTCTCTCTGACTGACCATCTGTTTGAGGGTGAAAGGCTATACTGAACTTTAATTTTATCCCTATGGCCTTCTGTAGTCCATCCTAGAACTTAGATGTGAAGCGTGGATCTCTATCAGGTACTATACTCTCTGGCACGCCGTGGAGTCTGACTATATTGTCCATATATAATTTTGCTAACCTGTCCATGGTGTATTGCAGTCTGACAGGAATAAAGGGTGCGGTCTTGGTGAGGCGGTTTACAACTACCCAAACCGCATTCACTGACCTTGGAATCATAGGCAGGCCAGTGACGAAGTCCATGGTGATGCAATCTCATTTTCATGCCGGCTCTGGTAATGGCTGCAACAAACCTGCGGGCCTCTGTCTCTCCGCTTTAACTTGTTGGTAGTTTAGACATTGAAAGACATATCTTGCCACATCTTCTTTCATACCCCTCTACTAGTACAACCTCTTTAGGTCATGGTACATCTTAGTGCTTCTAGGATGTACTGAATATGAGGTGGAGTAAGCTTCCAAGATAATTTGATTTCTGATTTTTGAATCCTCATTCTCAGGTATGCACAAACGTCCATGATACCTGAGTACCTTATTTGCATCCAAGGTGAATTCAGGATTGGCTTGACCCTTTTCCAAATCCTCTTGCACTGTCCTGAGGTACGGATCCTATAGGACTATTGCTTTTACCTCCTCTGTCAGGTCAGACAAAATCTTCAATGCTGTAAACATCAGGGTAAACTTCTGTATCAAGCCTTGCTTTACTGGATCTTCTGTCAACTTTAGTAAGAGGTGCTCTTTATTCTCCGTTGAGCCAGAAACTGTAGTACACAATGCAGCATTTGTACTCAGCCCGACTGTCACACCTCAATTCCGCACTATTCAGAATGGTGTGATGAACTGCTAACAAACCAACGGTTCAATCAGGATCTCGAGTAGGCTGTATCCGTGTTATCTAAACTCCATACATCCATATTCATAATCAGAGTAAATATATAATAGCGGAAGTCTTATAGTAAAATGAAATGAGAATCTACTGTGATATTAATATTTAAATAGTAAAATATTCTGTATCAAGTGAGACATAAATAAATATCAAATACATGTCCATAATAAATCCAAGTAAAGAAAACTAAGAAAATATCTAATCAAATACACATGAGTTGCACTCGCAAGAGGAGTCATGTGTATCCACTTCAGCTTCAACTTCTATCGCCGCTACATTCCCATATACTGGAGCATTTACATAATCTTCAACAGTATAACCTGCATTATCAACTAAAAATATTCGACGTCGAGGGGTGAGAACACATCATGGCTCAGTGAGCAAACAAAACAATGCAACAGTACATATGCATGCAATCAATTCATATCTTTGGTGTGGTTTATAGTTTGCAATGTGTTATAGAAAGGGTTGGAGGTCAAAGGTTAACGTTTATTGACCCCGCCTCTATACACAGGGTGTGGAAGTCCGCCCAAAGGTTAACGTTTATTGTCGTCCCCATCCACCCTAATCATGAACATTATACAACAAAGGTTAACGTTTATTGTTGTATAGTGCCATACCAACACGTAAGCCGCTACTGGGGAGGACTTGCAAACTGGGCTCACAACTAACCAATCCTAATGTCAAACAGTGTATCCAAGCCCTCACCCCAGCATCTCTCAGAATGTCCATAGAGATAGAGCTAAGGCCCCCCGGTAGAGTCAGAGACTACAAGGACCGAGACCACCTCCCCTGATACTCTACGACATAATAGTTCTGCTAAAGTAATGGCGATACGACGATGTTAATGCACAAGACTCGAGTTAGAAATAGAGCTAAAGTTCTGAAACCCGTCAAAGGTTAACATTTATTCACGTTCTCATCACACATCCCCTGATACTCGCTCGCATCAAGTACACCAACCACACATATACAATCACTTGCCTATTCCTATCATCATCATCATCATCATGTTATAAACAATAAAATAAATATGCATAAACAAGTAATAGAAATATTATATGACATGTTGTATGCACATTACGAACATAGTCGCATAGAATCAAGCATAGCATTGGACTCAAGAAAAGAGAAAACAGTTTGTTATTAACTAATTAGTTTAGAGTTCTGTTTTCTCACCTTAGCTTGCTAATAGATACTCTTCCAAGCTTTAGAATCATCTTTATAATGTTATTATATTTCTAGAAGACCTAACAAAGTCGATAAAATTTAATTAGAATTTATTCTAATTTTTAAAACCATTCTGTTAACTGAGGGTCAGAGGTTGGGTCAGAGTCATGATCGACCCTGGGTGCGACCCTCCCCAAATCTGGATTTCCAGAACCCTGAGGGTCGATACTCAGGATCACATAGGGTCAGATGGTCATTGACCCTCTGTGCGACCCTCGGTGGTTTTTGGTCAATTTTCCCCCTTTTTGTCCATTCTTCATGTTTGAGGTCCTATGGCTTGCTCCTACAGTCCATTCAACATGCATTCCATGGTCTAGAACCATGAATCACGCACCTAAATAGCTTTCATGTATTCTCCTTAGGTTTTCCATGCAAACCTAACCATGGGTTGATGGTTTGGGTTTTTCCGAGATCACACTCTCATCATTATCTAACCTAAGTCCTGTAGAAACTCATGGAATTAGTATCCATACCTTAGAAGAACACTTCTTCTCTGCAACTCTTCTCCTTTTGCTTTCTTCTCTACCTTGTTTCTCTTCTTCTTCTCTTCCTTCTCTTCTCTTTCTCTCAATTCAATTAGGATTGTAAAAGGAGTGAAAGAGGCTTAGAGACGTCCTTTAAATAGAGTAGAAACATCCTAAAATAAGTCCCTTTGAGATTAGGAAAGAATCCTAATCGAAATTATGGAAATTTCTTAATTTCAGTTTCGGCGGCAACTGAGGGTCGATGATCCCGTCGACCCTAGGTTTCCTAATGTGTCTGACCCTCCCTGTAAAACATAGGGTCTGACTTTCTGTCTTGGGGGGGTCCGACCCTCCCTTGCTGGGTATGCGACCCTCCCCATAATTTAAGTGTTTTTTAGTCGATTTGATACCTGGGATCACGATCTCCTTCACGCCCTTGGTTCATTTGACTCAACCATGATGGGTAAACCTGGTTCAAGGTGGTAAGACCGGGTTAGTTTGATATGGGTCTTACACCAACTTCAGGGTTCGACGCCCATTTCCTACTCAGAGCATCTGCTACAACATTTTCTTTACCTGAGTGATACTGAATGTCACAGTCGTAGTCTTTGAGTAATTCTAATTACCTCATCTGCCTTATGTTTAGGTCATTTTGGATGAAAAGATATGTCATGCTTTTGTGGTCTGACTTAATCTGAAATTTCTCACCATATAGGTAGTGCCTCTAAGTCTTGATAGCATGAATGACTGCTGTCAATTCTAGGTCATATGAATGATAGTTCTCCTCATGCTCCTTCAATTGTCTTGAGGCATAGACAATTACCTGCTCTTCTTACATCAATACCCATCCTAGTCCCATACTCGAGGCATCCGTGTATAGTGTAAATGGAAGGCTTGAAGTAGGAATAGTCAATATAGGTGCCGAAACTAGTCTTAACTTCAGTGTCTAAAAGCATTTCTTACATTCTTCCGTCCATATGAACTTCTCCCCCTTCTTGGTCAACCTGATGAGTGGAACGATGATCTTGGAATAATCCTCCACAAATCTTCTATAATATCCCGCTAGGCCCAGGAAGCTACGATTCTCAGCAACTGTCTTCGACGCTTCCCATCCTACTGTAGATGCAACATTGCTTGGGTCCACCTTGATTCCTTCAGCAGATACCACGTGACCCAAGAGGGCCACTTCATCTAACCAAAACTCACATTTCTTGAATTTTGCATAGAGCTTCTCTTTTCTCAATCTCTGTAATGCAGGTCTCAAGTGCATTACATGAGTCTCCTTATCCTTGGAGTAGACCAAAAAATCATCTATGAATACAATAACCAATATGTCCAACATGTCATGAAACACTCACAGTTCATCATTTCCATAAATGATGCAGGTGCATTGGTCAACCCAAAAGACTTCACCAAGAACTCGTAGTGCCCATATCTTGTCCTAAAAGCTATCTTGGGAATGTTCGCCTCTTTGATCTTGAGTAAGTGATACCCTGAACTCAGATCAATCTTTGAGAACACACTTGCACCTTGCAGTTGATCAAACAAGTCATCTATTCTAGGTAGTGGGTACCTGTTCTTGATAGTGAGCTTTTTTAATTCTCGATAGTCCATACAAAGACGTACGCTTCCGTTTTCTTCTTGACAAATAGCACAGGTGCTCCCCAAGGTGATATACTCGGCCTTATGAATCTCTTGTCCAATAATTCTTGCAATTGGGTCTTCAATTCCTTCAACTCTGTAGGAATCATTCTGTAGGGTGCTCTAAACACTGGCGCTACCCTTGGCAGAAGATCTATTACAAACTTAGTCTCCCTATCTGATGGGAATCCAGGTAGGTCTTCTGGAAACACGTCAGGAAACTCCCATACTACCTCAATATCTTCCATCTTTGGCAAGTCAGTGGTCACATCTACAACTGATACGAGGTATCCTACTCCCCCCCTTCTCTAGGTACCTCTTTGCTTTAAGGGCAGAGAGTATGAGCTTTCTCTTCCTAGGCAACTTAGTCCTTTTGAAGTTGAACTCCTTCCTTCGCTATCCTTGAAGGCTAGCTTCTTTTCAGCACACAATAGGCTTGTTGCGTGCTAGGATAACCAGTCCATTCCTAGAATGACATTGAAATCCGACATCTCAAGCTGGACTAGATTGGCTTCCAAATCTCTCCCTTCAATATCTATTGGGCAAGGTCCATAATATTCTTCTAATACTACTTCCATCCCCATGGGGGATCGAACTAACATACTTGCTTCCAAAGTCTTGATGGGTTGATCTAGTCCTTTTTAAATGATACTAATACAAAAGAATGGGTGGCCCCTGAGTCAAATAGGACTCTAGCGGGTACCCTTGCTATGTTTACTGTACCTGAGATTTTTAATTAGCCCTTAGTTCTACATGCTTATAAAAATAATGTGGTAACTAAAGGAGTAAGTATAGAATCATACCAGTAATCACATCAGGTGATGTGGTTGCTTCCTCCGTGGTACTAGCATACACCTTGCCTTGTTGCGGTTGCTTCTTTGGTAGTGGGCACGTCCTAGCATAGTGGCCCACTTATTGACAGTTGAAGCACTTTACGTTGGTGTTTTGTCCCATTGTCTGCTGTGTCATTGTAGGAACAGAGTTAGGTGGCACAGTGCTAGCTGGTGGCCTAAATGGACGATAAGGTTTGTTGTTTCTTCCGCCTTGAGCCTCAGGGTTAGGCCTCTTCAGACCCTTATTTTATGCAAAGAAACTGTCTCTCTAGCTTGCTTCAATGACTCAAGCCACCTATACAGCTTCATTATAAACCCTCACTCCACGCCCCAATATATGCTCTCATATGAAGCCTCTAAGACCCATTGTAACGGGTCTTAGTTTCTTCCTCCTACATGCTGGTTAGAGCGAAGAAAAATAACTCTTCATACTTCTGTTGGTATTCCTCCACAATCATTTGAGACTGTTGTAGAGTGAGGAACTCCTTCTCCATTTGGTCACGAAAGCTCCTTGGAAAGTAATTTTCAAAGATGGCCCCTTTGAATATGGTCCAAGTGATGATACCATGCTTTGTTTCTAAGTATACCCTGGTCGAGTTCCACCATCCATTGGCGTCTTCCTTCAGCATATGAGTGGCATACAGTACCTTCTCTTCATCAAAACACTCCAATAATTAGAAGTTCTTTTCTATTTTTGCTATCCACTGTGCTAGCCATAGTGGTTTTCCTGACCTCCCTATAAAAGTTGGTGGCTTCAGCTTCAGAAATCCATCCACCGCTTTAGAAAGGCTAATCTATGGTGCCTGTCCATACCATGGTGGCTGGTATGCATATCCACCCTGATATCCACCCTGATAAACTCGTTGGTCTTGGTTGGGGGTGGGTGTCCTTGTAACCTACTGAGGAAATGTGTTGTGCTGATTTGGCTACTGTGGTTGGCCCTCAGTAAATGTACTACCACCCACTGGTACCGTATTTGCATTTTCTGTGGTTATGGGTGGCATATTTGCAGGTGCAGGCCCAGGTGGCCTAAACATCTTCAACATTTCATCGAAGAACTTCTTTTGCTGTGCCTCCATCTGGTGACCAAATTTGCCACTATGGTCTCAGATTTTGTGTGTGTTTGGCTTGGCAGTGGAGCTTCTTCATTGCTTCCCGCCTGATTTTTACTCCCATTGAGAGGGTTGTGCTCTTCTTCATTTTCCCTCTCTTTATTTTCTTCAAAGTTTTATGTTCCTGGATCCCTTTCCATAGGAGGTACTCTTGAGTGACGATGTCTACGAGGAATTCTGCGACCATTTCCTCTTACCATTGCAGACTACTGTAATTTAACGATATCAGAATACATTGAACACACATGAGACGAATGAAATAATTAGCCAAAACGATGTTATTCAATCTCAATATATGCACAATAGAAAATTATTCATCACTAGAAAAGGATAGAACAAAAATTAATTTTTTTTTTGGAATTTTCTAGGCAAAATTGCCTATTCCGGTCTCACCATACCAGTCGAGGAACCTGTAGGAATGGCCCCGCCGGTATGGGAAACGGTATAAAATTTCCAGCTTCCCAAGAGGTACCGGTCGTGGTACCGGTCTCACTTTGAGTGAGATCGGTATGCTCTGTGGTATATACCGGTCTCGATACCGTAGGGGATACTGGTTTGACTTCCCAGACCATGAGTGAGATCGGTATGACCAAAAAGGCTTAAAAATCGCAATTTTAGCTGGTTTCTCACTTTTCTCTTTTGGTTTTCACTCCGGTGGCTATTCTTCTTGGAGTTGTTGAGTCTCTACAGTCCAACCGATGTTCCTAGGAGCGATTCCTCTCGATCAAGCATACCAAACTCGATTCCAAGGTGAGTTTTTTTTCTCTTCTTCATCCCTTTTGGGAGAAATCTCATCGTCTTTCATGCCTAAAACTTCATTTTTCTTGATTAAATAAATTCCAACCATTGAAAACTTCTTTCTTTGTTTGAGGGTCTCAATGAGAAAAACCTCTCAACCTATTCGAAGTTCCATCGGTTGGTTTGGGAGAAATCCCAAAATTTGAATTTTCTTTAACCTAGGTTTTTTAGGTTTTCAAAATTTTTGAAAATTTGTTGATATGCATCAATTTTCCTTGCCTTATGTAAAATTGTTTGATCATGTAACGGCATTGTGTCACTACGTAAGTCCTCCTACCCATATGTGAGTTTGAGGCTTTTGCTCCAGTTTCTGTCGTTATGCTGCTAAAATTTCAAAAAATTTCTCTAACTTTTCTCTTATTTTTCTTCGCTTCATAGTTTACAACATGTCTGGGCATCGTGGTGAGGGTAAACAATCTTATGCACCTGGTATGCACAAGCCACACCCTCCTCCCCGCCTCTATGATGAGAGGTTGTTTCGGTCAGAGGCTGCAGAGGCACGCTTTCCATGGTTCCAAGGCAAAAGCATTGAGTCCAGCCTCTTTGTAAACTTGGAGCATTTATACTAATTTGATGTTGAGGCCGCTTTTGGGGCAATGGGATGGTTTCCCATTATTCAATATGAAGAAACCACACGCCCCAATTTGGTAAAACAATTCTTTGCAAATCTAGAGGTAGAGGGGAATCCGAATGATTGGGAATACGCTAGGGATATCTAGATTACTAGCTTTGTGAAAGGGGAGAGGATTTCTTTCAACACAACTGAGTTGGCAGCCATTCTCGAAATCCCAGATGGCGACGACCTTGTCTATTGTCCGCCCAGAGCAAAAGGGTATCTCACTGAGGAGATGAGGGTAGAAATCGTTGATCAGATTCTGTTACCAGGTAAGATCATGCTAGCAGTGAACCTTTACCCAGTACCTCGCTTATACTTCCGCATCATACAGCATGATATCGTCCCCCAGAGGGGTCATTATGGGGAGGTGTTCCAATTGACCCAGTACATTACTTACTGTGTTACTACCAGGCACCGAGTCTTCCTGCACCTAATTATCCATACAATAATCCGTATTGCAAGGCCCAATGTAACGAGAAATCTTCCCTATGGTAGGCTGATTACCTAGTACATTACTTACTGTGTTACTATCAGACATTGAGTCTGCTTGCCTTACCTGATTATCCGTACAATAATCCATGTTGCAAGGCCCAATGTAATGGGTAATCTTCCCTATGGTAGGCTGATTACAGTATTACTGCGATGTTTGGGGGTAGACATGCGTGGCGAGACTAGTTATGAGGACACCATGACCTCTGATATAGATGCGGAGGCTATCCACAAGATGCAGATGGATGGTCTGGAGTTTAGCGACGAGGAGCTACAGGCTCATCCTCTTTCACCTAGGAACCAAGCGACAGCCGCAGTAGTAGCAGCAGAGGTAGGGGGTAGCGAGGATGCACACATGGAGGACATCCCTGCACCTGCACCCCATCCCATTCTAGTAGCAGGACCATCTCAACCTCCTCTAGATATAGTGATGAGCACATTCATGGAGATTCGAGATGCTCAACGTGAGATGAATCATGACCTGGGGCCTCTAGCTTGCAGCCTACGGATCACTCAAGACCAGGTGTACTGGCTCAGGGAGGCTTACGAGCGTGATTATGATATCACTGATCCGGTTCCACCCAGACCCCCAACTCCACCATAGTTAGATCTTGTCTCATTCACTTACATATATACGGTTTATTTTGTTAACAGAGTAACTGTCCGGCTTGTGGACTGTACTCTATTGTACATCTTATATTTCCTTTATTTCTCTGTTATTACATGTTTATTTGGTTTTCTCCTTAGACATCAGTGCTTATAAATTTCTCTTTCCTTAAATAATATGTTATGCATCTTTTCTTAAGTCTCAGACATCAAACAAGCTTATGGTATGTTTTTATTAAAAATTTTTATTTCCTATCTCAGTTTACTGGACGCAGTTAGATGCCGAATGGTTAGCTAGACAGAGCCTAGGAGCTCTTATACCAAGTTGTCACACCCCAATTTTGACTGAACCAGAAGTGTGAGTGAATCGTCTCCAAACCATGGCTCACACCAGGATCTCAATAGACCGTGTCAACAAACCATTCCAAGCAAACTAACCATAATCAAAGAAATATACATAGTAGCGGAGTCTAATAATAAATGAACTGAGTTTCTAATTGTAAATAAATAATTATTCTAATTATGCCATCATCTACAATCATAAATAATAATTTAATACATCATCTTTATCCAACTGAAAGAATAAATAAATAACCCTAAAGGAACACACAGTAAGAACACTCGCATGAGGCAACATGCTCGTCTTCTACCGCCTGTGTGTCAATAGTAGCCACTGTCACATATGCTGGGGTTTCCATGAAGTCCTAAACAGTGTAACCTGCATCAACATCTGAAAAAGAGTATATATATACGGGTAAGCTCACAACTTAGCTCAGTAAAGCACAAGACCAATGCAACATACAAAATGCATGAGATAATATTACAATTGGGTCAGGTATAACTTGCAAAATGCTTTGGTAAGGCTTGGCGGTGACAGCACCTCCATGCACGAGAGTGTGAGCAAACCCAACAGTCAGGCTTCGATCTACACTACTGCTATTGCCCCACATCACTCACTCTGGTATAGAGATAGAGCTAGAGTCTCGCAGGCAGGCAAAACCATCATCCCACGTCCTCCCCCTGATACCCTACACTGCACCAATACCTAAACCCCTATTGGCAAGGGCTTGCAAGTGGGTTCCCTTTCTAACTAGTCCGATATGTCATCACAGTTTCTATGGCCCTACCCCAATACAGCTCCCTACGACATAGAGATAGGGCTCTAGTCTGGTGAGTAGGTAGAGCCACAATCCCACGTCCTCCCCCTAATACCCTATTTGCACCAAGCTTGCTAAGGTAGACAGTGATACGAAAAGGTGTTAGTGTGGGGATACATCCAGGGCTACACTCCCCTTCACATTCCATACACTAACGAAAACATTTACATGCCTAAACAATCACATTCCTAGCATACGAGTATGCATGAATAGATAATGAATTTAAATAACAGATGACATGTAAAATGCACAGACAACAAACAATAATCACAGATATAATTGTGATCACAATGGTTTATTGTTTATTATTATTTAATTAAGGTTTGGGGTCTTGTTCCTTACCTGACGTGTGATTGCAAGTCCGCTCTACATCACAGAGTCCACTCATGCAGTCTATAAGTCCTACATGATCATATTTTTAGATTAGAATTAAATTATTAGGGTTATAGTTGGTCAGAACCAAGTCTGGCCAACAACCAGGCTTCGATAAATGAGACCGATATGTGCCTGTGGTATATAACGGTCTCAGTACCAGTGTCATTCTCAGAGTGAGACAGGTATGTGCCTACAGTATATACCACAGGATCATGCTACAGGACTTATTGTCCAGTCGGTATACCCAACGGTTACAGTTGGTCAAAACCATGTCTAGCCAATAACCAGGCTTCGATAAATGAGACCGGTATGTGTCTGCGGTATATAACAGTCTTAGTACCGGTTTCACTTTGAGAGAGTGAGACCGTATGGCCCTGCAGTGGTATGTGCCTGTGGTATATACCGCAGGACTTATTCTCCAGTCGGTATACCCGATGGTTACAATTAGTCAGAACCAAGTCTGGCCAACTACCAGGCTTCTATAAATAAGACCGGTATGTGCCTACGGTATATACCGTAGGACTTATTGTCCAGCCAGTATACCCTATGGTATAGATCCAAGAGCCCAATCTCAGACCTCCCTCTCCCCTCGATCATCGGCTTGGTTTTTAGGATTCTTCTTAAATCATTCTAAGGTCGAGATACCTGTTTGGTCACTTAGGTTTAGATTATTTCATCAGATCCCTCTCAGAATAGATCTCGATGAGAACTAGGGTTTTATCATTTTAGGGTTTTGGATCATTACGCTATTTCATGGCTTTGATCCATAATCCTAACATCAATACACAGGTTGAGCACTTACCGGTGTTTGTTGAATGGCGGTGCTCTCCTCCAACCAAAAAATCCCTCCTTGCACAGCCTCCTGCCTCCTTGCTCCTTCTTAGATCTCTTTCAGACGGTTCTAGGGTTTGAGAGTGTTTGAAAAGGATATAAAGAGAAGGAATGATGCATATATAGTTGTCTTCTATGTCTAAAAGGTTTCCTAAACTCAGATTTGGAGTGTAGGACCCGCTGGAGTCCGTCTTCACTCCCAAAAACATACCGGTTGCACAGAGTAAGATCGGTACTGAGACCGGTATGGGAAATTTGATTTTTAAGAATCGTTTCTCATACCAAGATGCCGTGGTTGGTCACCTGGCCTCGTCTTCCAGTCCGATTATGATTGGGAGACCAGTCATGACATAAACCATAAGTTAAATCGGGTTTTCGGAGTATGGTTCTTACAGTAAGAGCTCGATCTACCCTCCTCGGCCAAATGTATTCTCATGGGGAACACTTTTGGCAGAATGGGTCACTGTTGAATGGTGGGGCAGATGCAGTGATGGAAATGAGGAAAATTCTCACTGACTGTAGTCATTACATTTTTGCAAAATGTGCTATATAGGCTACAATATGTTACTTAATTCTGAGGAAACTACTAGTAAAAATTGTAGAGGTGCTCTGCGTTCCAGGCGCGAGGTCGGGGCTTGCCTTTCATGTCATCAAGATGATAGCCCCGCATTGGAGTTTCTGTGTCACCTTGTATGGCCCTTCCCAGTTGGGAGCCAGTTTGCCCTGGTTAATGGGATCTGATGCAAGGGTGTTGCGAAGTACCATGTCACCGACGCAGAACATCTTTTCTCAGACGCTCTTGTTGTAGTGCCAAGTTGTCATCTGCTATTGGGCTGCTATTTTGATCTGTGCCTGGTCCCAGACTCCTTCGATTAGATCTAGCTTCATCCATAGGCCTTTGTTGTTGGTTGCTAGATCATAGTACATCACCCTATGGGACGGTACACGGACCTCAAGGGGAATTACAGCCTTTATTCTGAATGCTAGCATAAAAGGTGACTCACCCGTGGCTGCTTTGGGGGTGGTGCGGTCTGCACATAAAATATGTGGTAGCTCATCCAATCATCGTCCTTCAGCTCTTTCCAAGCATTTTTTAATTCCATGCACAAGGATTTTGTTGGTGGACTCAGTTTGTCCACTGGTCTTGGGTTGCTTGACCGCATCGTGCCTATGGTTAATGTTGTTTTCAGAGCAGAACGTGACAAAAGCTTTGTTGGTGAACTGTGTGCCATTATCAGTGATCAATACGTGGGGATGCCGTAGTTATAGACGACTAATTTTTTTGAAGAATTCCCAAATTATACTCTCAGGGATGCTTGATACCGTCTCTGCCTCATCCCATTTTGTGAAGTAGTCCACCGCTACAATGACGTAATCCACTGGTATCGTGCTGGTGGGAAAGGTCCCATGACCCCATGTGGTAAATGGGATAGGTGAGGAGATCGGCCTTGGAGGTGCCACTGGTAAGTGAGGGACTGGGGCGTATAGTTGGCATTTTTTACACTTTTTGACATAAGCATTCTTCTCGTATCTTAGGCCAATGAACCCCTATCTAAGGATATTTTGTGCTAGGGCCCAACCACCTAGGTGTGAGCTACAAATACCCTCGTGTATGTCCTTTATTGCTAACGTTGCTCCGAAGGGTCGCAGACACCTAAGCAACGGGAAGATGAAGGCTTTCTTGTACAAGATGTCGTGGTCCAGTATGTAGTGTGATGACTTCGACAGGATCCTTTGGGCTTCTGCTTTTTCATTGGGGAGGGTCCTACTTTCCAAGTACGAGCAGATTGTGTCCATCCACGAGGGTTCTACCTCAGTGACCATTACTATGTCCAAGCTTGGGTCAACACTTGACTTGTCCAAAGTTTCAATATAAACTGAATGGCTCAGATCGGATAGGTCTGACATTGCTAGTTTGGAGAATGCATCCGCCTATGTGTTTTGATCCCTCGAGACATGCGCTAGGGTAAAACTATCGGAAGTTGATGTCATTTCCCTTACCTTAGCTAAATAGGCCACCATATTGGCCTTGGGTGCTTTCTATTCCCTGTTGACATGCTTGACTACCAACTGTGAATCGCTAGATGCATTGATCCTTCTAGTACAGATGGCTTTGGCCAATAGCAAATCCGCGAGGAGTGCCTCATACTCTGCCGCATTGTTTGAAGCAAAAAACTTGAATCGTAGAGCATATTGGATTTTGAAACCCTTAGGGCTTGTCAGGATGAGGCCGACGCCACAGTCGCCCTTGTTGGAGGCTCCGTCTATGAACATGGTCCATGGGGACTGGGGTGCCTCGACTGTGCGATTAACATTTTCTTCATTTTCAGGTTCCTTTGGTAGTGATGTCTCAATCAAGAAGTTTGCCAGAGCCTGCGCCTTAATGGCTGTCCGAGGCCTATACATGATATCAAATTCTCCCAGCTCTATGGCCCAATTGACGACTCATCCCGATACTTCCGGCTTGGTGAGAATCTTCTTCAAAGGTTGGTCTGTGAGAACAACTATGGAGTGTGTCTAGAAATAAGGGTAGAGTTTTCTCGTCGCCATGAAAAGGGATAGGGTGACTTTTTCGATGAATTTATATCAAGTTTCGACGTCTAGTAGTATCTTGCTTACATAGTTTATTGGTCTCTGTACATTATCGATCTCCTTGATGAGGACGTCACTGACTGCTCGTGAAGATACAGGTAGGTACCGCTAGAGTATGTCGCCTATCTCAGGCTTGGTAAGTAGGGGCAGGGATGCCAGATATGCTTTTAGCTCCTCAAATGCCTTCTGGCATTCATCTATCCATTCGAACGTTTTAGTTCCTCTAAAAGTTTGAAAGAATAGCAGGCACTTATCGACAGATCTGGACATGAATCGGCTCAACACAACAATCTTCCTTGTCAACTCTTGTTCATGTCTCCCCCTGGTTGGGGTTGGTATATCCAATATGGCCGAGATCTTGGCAGGGTTGGCTTCTATCCCACGACTGGACACCATGAAGCCAAGGAATTTTCCAGATGTAACGCCAAACACACACTTGGCAGGATTCAACCGCATATGGTACTGTCGAAGCATACCTAATGCTTCATTTAAATCCTTCAGGTGGTCATTCCCAGCTAGGCTTTTGACCAGCATGTCGTCCACGTAGACTTTGACATTTCGGCTGATCGGCTACTCGAAAACCTTGTTCACCAACCTTTGGTATGTTGCGCCTGCATTTTTCAATCCAAAGGGCATGACGTCATAGTAGAACAGACCCTGGTTAGTCACAAATGCAGTTTTTTCAATGTCTACCTTGGGCATCCAGATCTGGTTGTAGCCTGAGTACGCGTCAATAAAGTTGAGCTGCTCATGTCCTACTGTAGCATCGATCAATTGGTCAATTTGTAGGAGAGGGAAGCTATCGTTAGGGATGCCTTGTTGAGGCCTAAGAAGTCGATGCAAATTCACCACTTGTTGTCTTTCTTAGGAACCATTACGACATTGGAGATTCATTCCAGGTAAGTAACTTCCCATATGAAGTTAGCCTTAAGCAGTTTGTCGACCTCCTCATCAATGAGCCTCTACCTTCCAGGGGCAAGTGATCTTTTCTTTTGACGCACGGGGCAATATTGAGGGTCGATGCCTAGGCAATGTTCCGCCACTTCCCTTGGAATGCCTGGCATGTCGGATGCCAACCACGCGAAGACGTCAACATTGTTAAACAAAAAGGTGATCAGCTCTGTCTTCTGTGGTTCTTCAAGAGTTGAGCCTACCTACACGGTCCATTCTAGGCTTGTCTCACACAGGGAAACCGTGAGAAGGTCCTTGATAGGGACCCCTCTTCATTGATTGGGGTCGCCCCTTAGATCTTCGAATTGTATTGGGAAGGCTTGAGCTGGTTTTTTATGGTCGGTTAGTTTGGAAGAATACTACTTTCAGGTGACTAATTGATCTATCTTGCATTCTCCTATGTCTTTGGGGTGGGAAATTTTATCACCAAGTGGTATGCAAATGGGACAGATCGTAGGGCGCAAAGCTCGGGTACACCGAGTAAAGCATTGTAGGAAGAGGGCACGTCGACGACCAAGAAGCTCATCATGACTCGCGACACCTTGGGGTAAGAACCGGTCTAAACCGACGACCGGATTTAGCCTTTGACTATCACTAGGTCTCCGAAGAAGCTAACCACTGGGTAATCCACCGACAAAAGGTGATTTTGAGGTATTTCCATGTGCTGGAAGGCCTGCCAATATATTATGTCTGTAGAGCTACCAGTGTCGGCCATAATCTTATGCACGTCACTATCGTCGATGTGCAGAGTGATAACGATGGCGTTATCAAGAGGGACTTCCAGTTCACTATCCGTAGTTCTTGCTTTTTTCCCTGACTACTTGCTGGACTTTACACTCCTTGCGTAGGCCTTTTGTGCCTTAATGGATGTGTTGCTCGATGCGGGGCTGCCGATGATGGTCTTTGCCTTCCGTCCTTCACGCCCAGGGTCAAACTTAATACTGTCCTCTGAGGTCGAGATGGCCACTGCGGTCAATGCTGGTCGGTCATTTGTGGCTTGGCTTTTGATGACCGAGCAGATGCCAATGGCCTCTAAATTCAGCGCCCTTACGATGGGATGTAATTCGGCAGCATGACTTGAATAGCGAGGACAAGGTCTAAGGGGCAGTCCATGAGCTGCTTGGGGGGATGAAACACTAAATGGGGGAGAGCGGCCTCGTCCGGTCTTGCCGATGGAGGTCAATTTTAGGGTTGGTACGCACAAGGGGTCGCCCCCTAGTCTCTAATGTATTGAGGATTCTCCCGACTTCATGCACTTGCTAAGGGACTGGATTGAGTGCGAGGGCAAATTGGGCTCAGATGCCCTTTGACTACCCTTTATGCTAGAGTTAGCACTCTATCTTGTCCTTCTTCGTGCCTTAGAGCATCTTCGACCTGTTAGTCTCTCTATCTTCTTTCGTTTCCCTATTCTCTCATTCCGTTGTCCAACAGTTCTCGTGGAGCATATCTCCTATGTCCAACATCAGTTGCCCTTCCTACTTCTCTCTGTTGTTTTTGCACGGGGAATCTCTTCGGAGGGGCCGACGGTGGTGCTCGTGCATCCTCCTGAGCCGTTGTTGGCACCTTGTGTCACACCCCAATTCTGGTCTAACTAGAATGGTGTGATGAACCGCCAATAAACCAATGGTTCACCCAGGATCTCGTATAGGTTGTACCCACCATATCAAACCACACACACATTCTACATTAATAATTAGAGGTAATAAACAAATAAGTAAAAGTCTTAAAGATAATGAACTGAGAGTCTAATAGTGATAAATAAGTATTTAATATAATTATCTCCAAACCATAAGACATAAAAATAAATAATCAATTACATATCTGATGTTCAAATTATAACTAAACTTAAGCAAAAACACATTGGTTGCACTCGCATGATAAATCATTAAATCATGCGCATCTTCTTCAGCTTCTATGTCCATTGCAGCAACATGTCCATACGTCGGCGCATTCATATATTTTTCTACAGTAGGACCTGCATCATCAACTAAAAATATTTGACGTCGAAAGGGTGAGCATACATCACGTCTCAGTGAGCAAACAAAACAATGCAACAAATATATGCATGCATTCAATTCATATCTTTGGTCTGGTTTTTAAGTTTGCAATATGCTAAAGAAAGGTTTGGTGGCCGCCGCACCTCTATACACGAGTGTATGAATCCGTCCAATGGATCAAATACCAGTCGTCCCACATGCACCCACCATAGAATAGAGATAGAGCTAAAGTGCCTGGATCAAACACCGCCAACACTTCCCCTGATGCCTTACCCATATCAACATGTAAGCCCCTATTGGCGAGGGCTTACAAACTGGGCTCACAACTAACCAATCCTAATGCCATACAGCGTATCCAAGGCCTCACCCCAGCATCCCTCAATACGTCTATAGAGATAGAGCAAAGGCCCCCCGGCAGAGTCAGAGACCACACAGTTCGAGACCACCTCCCCTGATGCCCTACAACATAGTAATTCTACTAAGGTAATGGCGATACGACGATGTTAGTGGGCAAGACTTGAGTAGAGATAGAGCTAGAGTCTGGTAACAAGGTCAAAGACCACCATGCCATGTCCTCCTCCCCCAGATGCTCCACTCGCATCCAACATACCAACCACATACATACATTCACATGCCTATTCCTAACATCATCATCATCATCATGTTATAAATAAATAGAATTAAATATGCATAAACAGTAATAGCAGAAATATTGGATGACAGTATCCCCTTGGCTCTAGCCTCTTCTCTCCTAGACTGCTTATGTTCACCAAGTTGTATAGTCTCCTTTGCTTCGTCTCCCTTTTTTTCCTGGGGTACTATGCATGCCCTTGTTGGCCTCATAAATTACATTTGTGGTAGCAAATTTCTCGCAGCGAGCCAAGAGCTCATGAAGATCAACTGGTTCCTTCTTGGCGATGGAGAATCGAAGTTTTTCATCAGTGATTGTCGCTCTTAGGGTGGCGAAATGAACTGAATCCTCAATGTCTTTAACTTGTGGTACTTCCAGGTTGAACCTAGCCAAGATGGCACGTAGGGACTTCCCCGGTTGTTGCTTTAGATTCATGAGGTATGCGCTTGTCTTTCTCTGCACTAGGCTTCCTTGGAAGTGCATCCGAAATGACTTGCTTAACATTTGGAATCCGTCTATTGACCTCGGGGGGAGGTTGTTGAACCACATCTGTACTGCTCCCTTCAGAGTTAAAGGAAAAGCCCTACACATGATTACGTTCGAATTAGCTTGAAGCCTCATGGCTCCCACAAAATGATTTAAGGGTTCAATTGGGTCGGTGGATCCATCATAGGTATCCACGGGAGGCATGCTAAAGCGCTTGGGTAAAGGCACTCTTATGATAATATCGGAGAGGGGGTTATCTGTTGAGTAATCCTTCTCCATATCCATGTTATGACTGGCTCTCTCCATAACTTTGATATTCTGCTGGAGCTGAACCAACTGTTCTTCAGTTCGCGCAGCCGCCTCAGTGTACACTGGGGCTCTTACTCTATCATTAGGTTGTACGACGGCCTCCAGTGGTAGAGTGTGGTCTTCAACGCCTTCGTCCTACCGGTAGATGTTCAGGAGTGGTCCGAGCCTTTCCCTAATGGGTATCCGACCTCGCTAAGCAGTGGAGCTGGTCCCGCTTTCTTCTTAATGGGCGCAAGCCTCTCTTGCTCCTCCCTCAACTTGGGATAGTCTGGGCCTACCAAGCCGAGGGGGCTCTAGAGGAGGATCGTTCTGAGGAGCTAGGCGATATGGGGGAATGACCCCAACAGGGGGCCACAAGGTGACACCTATTGGTGGGTGCTAGGCTGCCTGCAAAGCCCTTATTACTTCTTCCAACTGTTGCACTATGGCAACAAACTGTTCATAGGTGACATAATCTTGTGGTGGTGACTCAGCCGCAACCCTTTTTCCTTTCCTCTGTACTGGTCTTCCTTCAGGCCGGTTGGCATCATGAATGTACATGGGTGAGTTACGTAGGTTGAGATGGACCGTGTGGCTTCTCGTCCTCAAGGGACTCATGCTTAAAAATTTTGTTCCGACTTTAACCTTTTGATTATGGATAGCCCAAGGCCCCCATGGTGGGTGCCAACATACCAAAGGCTGGTAAACAAGGTTTTCAAGAAGCAGATTAGCCAGAATGTCGAAGTCTACGTAGATGACATGCTAGTTAAAAGCCTAGCTAGGAATGACCACCTGAAGAATTTAAATGAAGCATTAGGTGTACTTCAACAGTACCATATGCGGTTGAATCCTGCCAAGTGTGCGTTCGACGTCACATCTGGAAAATTCCTTGGCTTTATGGTGTCCAACTGCAGGATAGAAGCCAACCCTGCCAAGATCTCAGCCATATTGGATATGCCAACCCCAACCAGGGGGAGACATGTGCCAGAGTTGACAAGGAAGATTGCCGCGTTGAGCCGATTCATGTCCAGATCCACCGACAAGTGCCTTCCATTCTTTCAAACTTTTAGAGGAAATAAAATGTTCGAATGGACAGATGAATGCCAGAAGGCGTTCGAGGAGCTAAAAGCATATCTGGCATCCCCACCCCTACTTTCCAAGCCCGAGACAAGAAACGTACTCTAGTTGTACCTAGATGTATCTTCACAAGCAGTCAGTGCCATCCTCATCAAGGAGATCGATAATGCACAGAGACCAATAAACTATCTAAGCAAGATACTACTAGATGCCGAAACTCGATATAAATTCATTGAAAAAGTCACCCTAGCCCTTGTCATGGCTGCGAGAAAACTCCGCCCTTATTCCCAGGCACACTCCAGAGTTGTTTTCACAGACCAACCTTTGAAGAAGATTCTCACCAAGCCGGACGTATCGGGACGAGTCGTTAATTGGGCCATAGAGCTGGGGGAATTCGATATCATGTATAGGCCTCAGACGACCATTAAGGCGTAGGCTCTGGAAGACTTCTTGATCAAGACATCACTACCAGAGGAACCTGAAAACGAAGAAAGTGTTAATCACACAGTCGAGGCACCCCAGTCCCCATGGACCATGTTCGTAGACAGAGCCTCCAACAAGGGCGACTGTGGCGTCAGCCTCATCCTGACAAGCCCTAAGGGTTTTGAAATCCAATATGCTCTACTATTCAAGTTTTGTGCTTCAAACAATGTGACGGAGTATGAGGCACTCCTCATAGGTTTGCGATTGGCCAAAGCCATCTGTGCTAGAAGGATCGATGCATCTAGCGATTCACAGTTGGTAGTCAAGCACATCAATGAGGAATATGAAGCACGCAAGTATGGTGGCCTATTTAGCAAAGGTAAGGGAAATGACATCAACTTTCAACAATTTTACCCTAGCGCATGTCTCGAGGGATCAAAATACACAAGCGGATGCGCTCTCCAACTAGCAAAGTCAAACCTATCCGATCTGAGCCATTCAGTTTACATTGAAACTTTGGACAAGTCAAGTGTCGACCCAAGCTCGGACATAGTAATGGTCACTGAGGTAGAACCCTCATGGATGGACCCAATCCGCCGGTACTTGGAAAGTAGGACCCTCCCCGATGAGAGAGTAGAAGCCCAAAAGATCCTGTCAAAGTCAGCACACTACGTATTGGACCATGGCATCTTATACAAGAAAGCCTTTACCTTTCCGTTGCTTAGGTGTCTGCGACCCTCCAAGGTAGTCTTAGCAATAAAGGACGTACACGAGGGTATCTGTGGTTCACACCTAGGTGGTTGGGCCCTAGCACAAAAGATCCTTAGGCAGGGGTACTACTAGCCTAAGATGGAAGAATAATGCTTATACTATGTCAAAAAGTAAAAAAAATACCAACTATACGCCCCAATCCCTCACCTACCAGCAGCACCTCTAAGGCCGATCTCCTCACCTTTCCCATTTGCCTCATAGGATATGGATATCATGGGACCTTCCCCACCAGCACAATACTAGCAGAAATACGTCATCGTAGTGGTGGACTACTTTACAAAATGGGCTGAGGCAGAGGTAGTATCAAGCATCCCTGAGAGTACAATCTGGGAATTCTTTAAAAAATCAGTCGTTTATCGCTACGGCATCCCTCGCGTATTAATCACTGAAAATGGCGCACAGTTCACCAACAAAGCTTTTGCCACATTCTGATTTGAAAACAACATTGACCATAGGCACGGCACGGTCAAGCAACTCCAGGCCAGTGGACAAACCAAGTCCACTAAAAAAATCCTCATGCAAGGAATTAAGAAACTCTTGGAAGGAGCCAAAGAACGATGGTTGGATAAGCTATCACACATTTTATGGGCAAACTGCACCACCCCCAAGGTAGCCACGGGTGAGTCGCCTTTTATGCTAGCATTCGGAACAGAGGCTGTAATTCCCTTTGAGGTCCGTGTACTGTCCCATAAGGTGACATATTATGATCCAGCAACCAACGATGAAAGCTTACGGACGAACCTAGGTCTAATTGAAGGAGTCCAGGACTAGGCACATATTAGAATAGTAGCCCAACAGCAGATGACAGCTTGGCACTACAACAAGCGTGTCCGAGAAAGGACGTTTCGTCGGTGTCATGGTACTCTGCAACACCCTTGCATCAGATCCCACCAACCAGGGAAAACTGGCTCCCAATTGGGAAGGGTCATACAAGGTGACACAAAAACTCCAAAGCGGGGCCTATCATCTTGATGACATGGAAGGCAAGCCCCTACCCCGTGCTTGGAAGGCAGAGCACCTCCGCCGTTTCTACTAGTAGTTTCCTCAGAATTAAGTGACATATTGTAACATGTACATCACCTTTTGCCAAAATGTAATGACTACAGTCAATGAGAATTTTCTACATTTCCATCACTGTGTCCGCCCCACCATTCAATAGTGACCTATTAGGCTAAAAGAGTTCCCCATACGAACACATTTGGCTGAGGAGGGTAGATCGAGCTCCGACATCTAAAAATGACCCATTAGGCCAAAAGAGACCCATGCGAACACATTTGGCCAAGGAGGGTAGATCAAGCTCCTACATCCAAAAGTGACCCATTCGGTCAAAAGATTTCCCTTGTGAACACATTTGGTCAAGGAGGGTAGATTGAGTTCCCACATTCAAAAGGGATACATTCGGCCAAACGAGTTCCCCATGCGAATACATTTGGCCAGGGATGGTAGCATAATCTACGAAAAAAAATCAGGGCAAGAAATCACTTCGGCCAACATCGTCTGCTCAACAAGCATGATTGATCAAGGAGGGTAGATGGCTATAAGCACCGCCATGCGTTGAAAAACACAAGTACAACCAACTTCAACAACAATTCAATACGGAATAACGCTTACAGTCAGCAATAAGAAAGAAAGTCATTTATATACTGCCAAAGGACATTATAAAGTTCAAAAGCAAGGCCCTTAGTACAAAAACCAACCTGAGGGCACCCCGTAGCACTTCAAAAAAAATATATAAACATATAACAGAGAAAATATGCAAAGTCAAAGGCCACTGTCTCCTTCATGGGCCTACCCACCGCCGCTACCAGAAGCTGCATCAACGGGGAAAGAACTACCAAGGGTGATGGGAAGCCCCGTAGTATGAGAAATACCAACCCGCGATGTAGAAGGAGACTCTGCACCACCTCCAGAAGAAAGGCCAAGGGCAGGAGAATCCTCCACCTCAACATCAAGAGATAGTGGAGGATCCTCTCCTTCGAACACTTCTGCCAGCTACCGAAGGATCTCGGGGTCATCCCTTCCGCCTCCTCCAGTGAAACCTTCACCGACTTCAGACACTTGACATCGTAATAATCAACCCCCAGGATCCTTTTATCTACATACTCCTTCAACGCTTCAGCACCCTGGGTAAAGCTAGAAAGTGAATGTTTCCCCACCAGCTCCTTAAACGGCTCAAACTTTTTGTACAGACGGATGGCCCCAGCAGCAATAGATCTGGCCTTGCAGAAGGCATCCTTGTATTTGGTCACTCGAGCCCGAGAGATCTCGTTGACAGACTTTAATTTTGCAATGCGGGCTCGGGTCTACCGATCCATCTCCTGTCGACCAGCTTTCTCCTTTCGTAAAGTTTCCACCTTGGATCGGAGCTGAACGCTCTTGGCTACCATAGAGCTGACCTCTTTTTCCTTAGCATAAAGCTGTGCCCGAGCATTATCCCGTTGCTCCTCCACCCGATGTAGCTTCTGGTCCATCTCACCCAAATCTTTTGCCGTCTTTTCAGCACGCTGCTTCAACATCTCCATATACACCCCAAGCTGTCAAAAAAAAAAAAAAAAAAGGATCAAAGGCTAAGTCATTACACACATCGGTATAAAAAATACTTCATACAAAAAGCGACAAAAAAAAAAACACACACACACAACAACTCACCCAAGGGCCCAGGGTGTCCGCGCTTGATATCAAGGCAGAGTAGGCAGTTCAGACACAAACTCCCAGTCACGAGGGAGGATGGCTCACTTCATCAACTCACGCGTCGAGTTGATGTCGCCCATCATTGTATCGTCCTCGGCCGGAGCCCAGTCCGAGTGGAAGACCTGCTCATCACCAATCTTCTTCCTAGGCAAGGGGACCATCAGTGAAATCCGTCGAATATGGCTCATATTGCCCCCATTGACTTGTACTCCCTCGGCTAGGATGATTGGGGAGTGGGGTGCTGTTGTGATAGACGAGGGGTAAGATGCCACTCTGCCCTAGTACCAGTCGACTCTGCAAGGGCGAGTACCGCCTCAGAGGTCACTGTGGTGGTCCCCTTCCCTGAAAAGTCAAGAACACGGTACTGAGGAATCAGGGGCATGGTTAGATGTGGGCTACATAGACAAGAGCTAAATAGGGAGATGTCTTACATGGTATCTTCAAGGTTTTCCTTGAAGGCTGGTCCTCGACCCTCTGCCTCTCTTGAAGCCTCCGCTTTTCCTACTTGGCCTTAAGCCTTTTTTCTTTGGCCTCATGCTCCTTGGCCTCTTCTTTTTGGCACAACTCTTGCAAGAACTCCTTCGATAACATCACTGCAGCAGGCAAAGACAAAATCAGCCATTGGATAGAGCTCGAATAAGAAAAGAATAACGTGCAAATACTCACAAAGCTTATGTTCATATAAAAAGAAAGGATTTTTTAAATCGGTGATGCGAACTGGGGTCCCCTCGGACCGTTTGGCACATTACAACAGCTCGGAATCAAAGGGCGGAAGCGTTACATCAGTGTTAAGGGATTCGGTGTCCAATTTCATCCAAATATTTGCCAATACAACCTTGTCGCCGTGGACATAGAAGAATTTGTTCTTCCATAACTTTATAGACGTGGGTTTGTCCGCTAGAATGTCCCCATACTCAAGCTTCTTGGCAAAATAGTACCACTTCGACTTACAGTAGTCGTTGAAAATGGACATGGCCCTGAACATATTCGAAGTGGGCTTTCCCCCCATCTGTCGAAAGTGCGATAAAGGCCATCATGTTTGGCATTACCTGGATTGGCGCGACCTTATAGTACTCAATGATGGTGGCCACAAGCTGTGGTATGGGGATATGGAAACCAGCCTTGAACATCTCTAAGTTCGCACATAACTCCAACTCCCGATTCCAACAAGCCCTCTCACTCAGTTCAGGCATCCGGATCTCAACATCAGGGGGTATTTGGTACCGTTCCAAAGTCTAAAAAATTTGACTGAGATCAAATAGCAAACTTTCTCCCTTGCATCAAATTCAGGAGGAGGGTCAGCTCCTTTCCTAGCCTCGTGGATCACCTCGGTTCTTAGGCCTCGTGGATCACCCCAATTCTTAGGCCATGAGTGGATACGCCAGTTACCTGTTCCTGCCTAGATAAGGCGGACGAAGACGGACCTGCCCCTATGTTTCTCAAGGAGAAAACGGAGGATCACTCCTCGGATGGTTCCATTCTTAGTTCCACCTCTGGACCACCCTCGAAAACACAACCTCCAGACCCTTTCTCGGAAGATGAAGTACTATCGCTAGACCCGCTGTTGGAGGAGGTCGACCCACTGCTAAACGAGGTAGACTTCAACTCAAGACCTTTTACATCTACTGTCTCCACATTTACCTCCACGTCGGTATCATCCCCGACACCAGACACCATTCAAAATTACAAGACGATCAACAAACAAGTATGAGGGAAATGAAACTTATTGATGAAAGACTGCTGATATCTCAAGCCGATGTCGAAAAACACGCCAAGAATATACCGATGTCGTGCCTTCTGCCCTGGCTCTCTCTTCAAACTTCAATGTGAGGAAAAATGAGACCCACCTTCGGTATTTATAAAACACCAAGGAAAAGCCTCGGGAATAGAGAAGCACGCGTCCATGTGACGCATACCGATAAGGCCAAACCATGGCAATATTTATTACCAACACTAAACTTTGGGTCCGTCAGTCGGGTCCTGCCTTATGGGATCCATGCATTTGACCAGACCCGCCAAACCCAAATCCAAGATGAACTCCAAATAGAAGTCACGTAAAAATACCGTTACCCACATCGGAGAATATTTTCAAGATGACCGATATGTATTGGCCGCACTGCCCACATCAGCCCCATCACATCAGCCCCCTTTTCAAAAGACAAGGGTCACGTGCGAATCCTGTGACCCACATCGGTCAAGTTACCAAGATGACTGATGTGCATAGGCCACGTCGCCCACATCGGCCCCATCACATCGGTTCCCATTTAGAGAAAGAAAGTCACGTGCAAATCTCGTAACCCATATCGGTCAAGATTACCAAGATGATTGACGTACATTGACCGCACCACCCACATCGGTCCCCATTCAGAGGAAGAAGGTCACGTGCAAATCCCATGACCCACATCGGTCAAGATTACCAAGATAACCGATGTGCATTAGCCGCACCGCCCACATGGGTCCCCATTTAGAGGAAGAGGGTCACGTGCGCATCCCGTGACCCACATCGGTCAAGATTACCAAGATGAACGATGTGCATTGGCTGCTCTGCCCACATCGGTCCCATCACATCAGTCCCCATTCAGAGGAAAAAGGTTACGTGCAAATCCCGTGATCTACATTGGTTAAGATTTTCAAGATGATCGATGTACATGACCACGCCGTCCACATTGGCCCCATCACATTGGTCCCCATTCAGAGGAAGAGGGTCACGTGTGCATCCCATGACCCACATTGGTCAAGATTACCAAGATACCGATGTATATTGGCCACGCCGTCCACATCGGTCCCCATTCAGAGGAAGTGGATCACGTGAGCATCCCATGACCCACATCGGTCAAAATTCTCAAGATGGCCGATACGTAATGGCCGCGCCACCCACATCGGCCCCATCACATTGACCCCATTCAAAGGAAGAGGGTCACATGCAAATCCCGTGACCCACATCGGTCAAGATTACCAAGATGACGAATGTGCCTTGACCGCACCGCCCACATCGGCCCCATCACATCGGTCCCCATTCAAAGGAAGAGGGTCATGTGCAACATCCTGATGTGACATGGCCGCCCCGATCACATCAGCCTCCCTCACATCGGCCCTACACATGGGTCAGATTCAGGACAGCCTCATCCCATTTAAAGACCACCCAAGTAGACCAGCCATAGCATATGGTCTCGGGGGCCAACATTAATGTTGGGACTCCTACTTTTTACTCACCCAAACCTTGCAGAGTCAGCAAAGCAACAAGGCAAGTGATTGGGGGGGATTTCTATTCTATCTTTCACCTACTCAGTCGAACTTTGCAGATTCAGCAGAGCAACAAGGCAAGTGATTAGGAGGAAAGATGAATTTCCATTCCTATCTTTTACCTACTCAGTCAAACCTTACAAAGACACAACAGAGCAACGAGGCAAGTGTTGGAGGAATCTCTCATTCCTATCTTTTTATCTACTCAGTCGAACCTTGCAGAGTCAGCAGAGCAACGAGGCAAGTGTTGGGGGAATCTCCCACTACATCAATGAGATGGCGGCAGTTAGGACCCAATTCTCTGCGCGGGTATAAGAGGGCATCCCTATAAATCTAGTCAATGGGTAAGGGTAAAAGCATAATTTTCGAGCTATTATAAGGACATCTTACGCATCAAATATAGAGAAGGATAAAATCTATATTTACGAAAAAAAAACACTATTCACTACAAATAGTCCAAATTCCAAGATTTTAGGTACGTAAAACATTAATTACTCATTCTTGAGATTCTCGCTCTGACACTTCGAACTCTGGATTTCTCTCTTGCCCCACCATGTAAAAGGTGGATTCGGATCCCGATGCCATTGACTGTTCACAGATTCTTAACTTTGGCAACGGAATGGACTCAGGCCATAAGGCCACCCCTCTCTTGCCTCTTGTTTTTTCTCTTGTAGGCCCCGACATCACTGTGGACTTCGGATACAAAATTTGGCTGAAACAATGGTGAATCTATCTGTCCAGAGATAGTTCGAGGGAAACATCCCTACAAAGTCATCATTGCCGAGGAGAAGGGTGGCAAATTTTGGTGCCTACATAATGCTCCTCTTTGACTGAGGGTGCGTATAGAAGAATGTCAAAGAAACTGACCACCATTTTGCTCCCAAAGCACAACATACTGTCGTCATCTTGCTCAAGGATAATGAAGGTGCAAATGCAAAAAGCAGTCACTTAAACCAATGGGTCATAAAATGATAAAACCAAAGGGTTAATCGAATAAATCGGATATGGTGCAAAAAACACTATAAATGATAAAGAAAAAGAAAACGTTTGAAAGTATGTTGTTTGGTGACTTCCCAAAAAAGAGAGGAAAAAAGACAAAGTAAATCCGGTGTTCAGCGGATCCAGTGTGGATCAATTTAAGACGTTGGAGGCACTGTTTGCCGCTCACTAAGAAAGGAGAAATTTTGATAGCATTTTGTCATCCAAAGGATAAAAGGGACTACACGTAGTGTTCAAGGAATGCCAATAGGAATGACTTTGGAGGAGCGTTGTTTGGTAACTTGAGAGAAAAAGGATTTTGAGGACATGTTCAAAAGTGGAATAAGAAAAACTTTTGAAAACAGTTCATCGAATTCAAAACAAAGAAAGAATTTTGAGAGCATATTGTGATGCAATCAAAACAAAAGCACATTATTTTAGTAAAAAAAAAAAAATAGCACAAAGGAGAAGAAAAAGGAATTCTTGTATGACAAAAAATAAAAAAAAAAGGGAACATTTTTGAGAAAAACTGGAGGTAATGATAAATAGAAACTAAAAGTAGCCTTCAACACAATCAGTACAGATAGAAAAGGTCAGCGCAGTCAAGGTGATTGTAAATCCATGAAATCATATTATCTAATGAAGTCAAAGGCAAAGAAAAAGAAGACCCTGTGAAATGTGTTCTTCAACCCTCAAAGTAATCCATGAAATAAATCATATTGTCTAATGAAATCAAGACAAAAAGAAAAGGAACAAAATTCTGAAGGAGTTAGCATGGTAAAAGGGATAAGAAAATAGGACAAAATCCCAAAAAAGTTAAGCAAATGAAGGGATAAAATCCCAAGCCACAAGCTTGCTTGATAAAAAGAAAATGAAAAATAAGTGGGACAAAATTTAAATAAAGATAAAATTTTTAAAAATATAGATTTAAGGATTAGAAAACCTAACCATCACCAAGTTAGACAAGTTGAAAAAGACAATCTGAAGGGATAAAAATCCCAAGCCACATGATAAAATCTTTAAAAATATAGATTTAAGGATTAGAAAACCTAGCCATTACCAAGTTAGACAAGATGAAAAAGACAATCCTAAAGATTGAAGGATAAAATCCATCAATAATAAACATAAGGGTTATGTAAAACCCACTTGGAAAAAGTTGAACAGGAGGAAAACCACAAAATGCACTCCTTAGATAAATATTTTAAAAGTTCCATGTAAAGTCCAACCTGATGAAAAAGAATGAAAAGCACAAATACACTATGGGACAAAATTCTAAGAAAGACAATTTTTAAATGAACAAAAGGAGAGCCATGAATTGGGTTTTTTTGAATCTTACACATGTTCTATGTTGAATGCTGAAGTGCTCTACAATTGTAATTTTTTTTTGCTTTTTTTTTTTTTTTTTTTTTTTTTTTGTGGGGGAGGGGGGGTGGGTGTTGTGGGGTTTGGTTAAATATATACATTCTGAGTCTTCCTGAATATCTTTCTTGACTCTAATCAGTGATAAATTGATTTTTGAGGTGTCCTGAAGATTGAAGGGAGAGAACGGGTAACAAAAGCTCAGGTATTTTTATAATATCCAAAACTCAATTTGACTGGATACTTTTGAATCTGAAATTTGACATGTTATCTAAAATTTATATTTACCACATCACTTCCACATGACAATAACGCTACGTCTGCTGCTAAGAAATTCAATCCTAAATAGTTAAAATAAAGAGAATTTTCCTTTTATTTTTAAAATAAAATAAATATTATTAGACCCAAAAAATATAATTACTATTACTAAATTGGTTTTTTCTTCCCACAACTGTAGAGTGAGAAAAAGACCACTGAGGCTGGGTACAAAGGGTTTCTTTCCCACAATGCCCCAACATTGTGGGAAAGAAAAAGGAGGTGGAGCTTGGAAAATTTTGAAAGTTCAGTAGTAAAATCCAAATAAAAAATACAGCTGCTCAGGAATGAGGAGACTAAAGACAACTTTCAAAGTGAACTGCATGCATCACACATTAAGAAATGACGAAATTTTCATGCTCCAACAAGTCATACGAAAAATGGATTTGTTTTTCTTATTTTCTGCCACTAACTAACGAGTATACAATAACATTGGCAATAGTAAATGGAATATAATACCTCTGACAATAAACAAAATATAATAACAAAGTCGATTCAAAGGCCGAGACCAAAAGCAGCCAACCCGATCAAACCGGTCAAAACGAGTACAACCTCATGCTTCGTCTTCGACCCTGATTGGTCACTCAGAGGACTCTGTGCTGTCTCCGGTGATAAACTCGCCGTCCCCGGGCTTGGCAAACTCCCTGTAGGTGAAACTTCTGGAGCCTTTGCCGGTGTAGCAGAAGTTGCAGGAACGCTTGGACTTGTCGCAGGTGGTGATGTTTCCGGCGCAGTCTCTGGAGGAGGTGTGGTGGTAGGCGGAGGAGTAACGGGAGCAACGACGGGTGATGGCGGAGGAATAGCTGGTGGGACGACTGGTGAAGGAGAGGGACTAGGTGGTGATTGTGTGGGGGTTTTGGTTGGAGGAGCAACAGGGGGCGATGTTGGAGTCGGAGTCGGAGTCGGAGTAGGAGAGGCTTTTGGTGTGGCTGTCGGAGGAGAAGGTAGAGAAGAATTGGGCGCCATTGATGGGGTTGTAGATGGAGTAATAGTCAGAGAATGGCCCGGAGATATCACAGGCGATGGTGATGATGATGAACTGGACTGTGGTGCGGCTGCCGGAGCCATTTGTGCACCGCTGAGTTGGTAAAGGGAAGACAATAGTAATGCATGTACGATAAGGCAATACATTTTGGGAGGGAGAGAGAGGGAGGGAGAGGGAGAGAGAGAGAGAGAGGTTTGAGAAGTGCGAAAAGAAACGGGAGGAGTGACAGAGGTATAAATAAGGGTCGGAGTATTGGAACGTTGGCGTCCATAGCAAATGCGACTGTTGGTTGGTGGGGTCGACAATGTAGCCGTTGTTATTTGGCATATGCTGGTTGACCCAGGTAACAGCATTATCTATCTGGTTCGAATACTTGGAATTTTGAATTTACCTGAGGCTTCATTGCCTTCTTTCTATACAGCGTTAGCATCCTCCATATCACTCAACCTTGTATAACTTTGGGAAAAAAAAAAAAAAAAAAAAACTCTTGTATAAATTGTATTTCAGGATTCATTTTGACAATAAAGGGAGTTGATAGACTAATCAAAACCTTTGGATGTATAAAATAATGGGAAAATTTCACCCGTACTCCTTGTACTCTTCTTTTTGTATCACCCAACTCCCAATTTTGGCCAATAATATTACGCACTCGTCCTCAGTCGTCAAATATGTATCACATAGATCCTTACTTAACAGACCTGATGTGGCAAGGTTAAAAACATTATAATGACAAAATTACCCTTTCAATAATAGTGAGACATAAACATTGGGGTTGAGATGTCGTACGATGGTTCCATTTTAGTACTCTCTATGTCTACTATACTGTGTTTTGGTTTTTTCTAGGATGAATTTTAGTTTTTTTTTTTATGTGAAGAAGATTTTTTATTTTGATGATGAACAGTAATGTTTTAATTAAGAATTTTGGATTCTTCTGCATCCATAAAGATGTGACCTTCATCGGTCATTTATGGCAGACCAAGATTGAACAGACAATGCAATCTAGGTTTGAACAAAACTGGACAACAGATCCTAGGATAATCTAATAGACCTTTAAGGAGACCTAGGATAGAACCATCACATTGGATTCCTGTATAAGCTAGACCTTTATGGGATTCTCCGGATGGAGGATCCGGATGTATAACTGCATTTGGACATGCTTTAGACCATCACAGTAGGTTCTGAGAATTCTAACCTGTTCTCTGAAGCATCCGGATGGATGTCCTATCACAGACTCCTGTCGGAGTATTTACTACCGAACATCCCTAGGACTTCCGAGCCAAACCTAAATACCTAACCTTTGGCTACATACCCTAGCCTACTTACCTAAGAGTTGTCTCTCGACATTCACAAAGCCTAAATAAGAATAAGCATAGATATGCTCCACCTAACAAATAAGAACATTGTTACACCCCAATTTTGGACTAACCAGTGGTGTGATGAATCGTCATAAGAACCAACGGTTCAAACCAGGATCTCGCAAGACCATGCCAATAATCTAAACCAAATACGCATTCCACAATAATAATCAGAGTAAATAAATAAATTGCGGAGGTCTCATTAATAATGAACTGAGGTCTAACATGATAAATAAATATTTAACAGGTTATCTCCAAGTAACTAAAACATATTTAATACATATTACAAGTATCAAAATATAAAAGTTAACCACTAAGCATAATCATAGTTGAAACACTCGCTTGACGAGTTTTATTCGTCCTCAACAGCTTGCATATCTATAGCCGTCACTTGTCCATACATTGGCGCATCGATATAATCTTCGACAGTAACACCTGCAACATCAGAAACTAAAAAGAATTATGCACGTGAGTGTCAGCTCTCTAACTTGAGCTCAGTGAGAAAACAAAACAACGCAATAAACATACGTATGCATTTAATTCATATCTTTGACCTGGTTTTTAAGTTTACAATGTGCTAGAGAAAGTTTTGGAAGCCCCCGCACCTCTATACACGAGTGTGTGAATCCACCCAATGGATCAAACATCATTGTCATCCCACATGCACCCACCATAGAATAGAGATAGAGCTAAAGTGTCCAGATCACACACCGCCAACACTTTCCCTGATGCCCTACCCATACCAACACGTAAGCCCCTACTGGCGAGGGCTTGCAAACTGGGTTCGCAACTAACCAATCCTAATGTCATCTAGTGTATCCAAGGCCTCACCCCAGCATCCCTCAATACGTCCATAGAGATAGAGCTAAGGACCCCCGGCAGAGTCGAAGACTATACGGTCTGGAATCACCTCTCCTGATGCCCTACGACGTAATAGTTCTGCTAAGGTAATGACGATACGACGATGTCAATGGGTAAGACTTGAGTAGAGATAGAGCTAGAGTCTGGTGACTAGGATGAACCACAATGTCATGTCCTCCCCCTGATGCTCCACTCACATCCAACACACTTACCACATACACACAATCACATGTCTATTCCTAGCATCATCATCATCATGTTATAAATAGACAAAAATAAATATGCATGGATAGTATTAACAGTAATATTGGATGACATGTGAGATGCACATTACAAGCATACAAGCATAGAATCAATCATTGCATTGGACTCAATAAAATAAAATAGTTTATTATTAGCCAATTAGTTTAGGTCTTATTCCCTCACCTTTGATCGATGTTTGTTCCTCTCCTAAGCTCTAGAAGTCACTTTAAATCTATTAGGAACCTAAACAATTAATGTATGTAAGTTAGGGTTCAAGTTTACCAAGTTACAGTAGTAAAAAATTTTGTTTGGTCTCATAATATGCTTGCTGTTAGCGTGTGGTCGCACATGTGGTCGAAACTGTGGTCGCAATATATGAAACCACACACTATGTGGTCGAACCTTGTGGTCGCAATATATGCGACCACACCCTGCGACTACACCTTTCCTGGGAACTTCCTGAATAGCTGGGTCGATCCTTTGGTCACCCTGTGGTCGACCATAGCTGCGATCATACAAAGTTTTGGTTGATTTTACTTCTCATACGAGCTCTTCCTCATGACTCATCAATGGGATTCACCCTAAGATCATTTTATGGCCTCTAATCATAGTTTTTCCCTCATCCATTATCCCTAACCTATTCTCTATGGTTTCCCATGGAAAACCTATAAGCGGATCATTGTATTGGGTTCCTCACATCAACTTGAAAAGAACATATTCTCTCTGATCTACCCTACAGAGTCAAGTATATACCTTAAGCTTGCTATAGAGATGGAATTCTTCTCTGTAACACCTTCCTCAAGCTGTTCTATCCTTCTCTTCTTCTTCTTCTCTTCTTCTCTCTTTCTCTCTTAGGTTTAGAGTTTCAATTTGAGTTCTAAAAGAGTGAGAGAGGCTAAGGGACATCCTTTATATAGAGAAAAACCTCCATATAGTGTCCCACTTCAATTAAGAAAGAGTCCCCCTCAAATTAGGAAAGTTTCCTAAACACGGAGTCAGTTCAGCATCGTGTGGTCGCACGTGTAGTTGCAGAATCCGTCAACCACAAGTCCAAATATGTGACCACACGTTGTGTGGTCTCATGCGTGTGGTCTCATGTTGTGTGGTCTCATGTGCGACCACACGTATAGACCATACCCCTCAAAACTGCCACCACACTTTCAACATTTATTGGGTTTTAGTTTTTGACTGATTGCTTCCACACAACCTAACCAGTCAACCACACCAACTAAATTTAACTTGTTGCTTGATGAACACATTTTATGTATGAATTTAGGGTATAAAGTATGCATCTCTTATTCTATTTATGATCTTTCTCAGGTATTTAATGTTGATTTTATATTTGTAGGGTGTAGGTAAATGAATAGAGAAATTTGGGCTTGAAAAGACTATTTTATGAATTTTTGGTGATCTTGTCCAATTAACTCACCAGTTAACTCAGTAGTCGAGCATATGGATGAATTTTATAAGGAGAGCCACATATTTTTTGCATAAGATTAGTCTTGGACCAAGTCAAAGAGTTGCCCAATCTCATGTGAAAGATTCTATTCTCTTGAGAAAATATTCCTTACTTATTTGAAATCAAATTTACAAGATTGACATAGCATGAAAGAATGGAAAGCTCCAATGGATTATGGAAGTTTTCAAGAAGAGATAATAATGCTAAAGATATGATGAGTTGGTGCAAGATTTTTTTCTATTCAAAAATTGTCCACATACAATGAACCTACAAGATTGGAATTTGGTTACCAAAATTATCTTTACAAAATCTCTTGTAATCCAATTGTAAAGATTGATTATGATCTTTACTCACTTATATATATGCGATGCTCAGCAATAGAAAAATCATCCAAGAATTCTATTGTAAGCTTTTTTTTTTAGTTTTGAAAATTTATGAGAGAGTTTGAGATTTTTAATTTCTTCTTTTCAAGTTGTGTTCATCTTGCTTAAGTTTATTTTTACTTTTATTTTTTAAGTTTTAATTTTAGATTTAGAACTTTGTTGTAAGACCCGCACTCCGTGAACCCGATCTAAACCTTTAATTCATGCCGTAACAGGTCTTCCAATCATCATCGGGCCAGACGAAACGAGCAGGTGATAATCAGGTACAAAAATAGACCAAAATTGATAAAAATTATCGTACTGGTCTCACCATATCGGTCTATATACCGGTTAATCGATATGTCTGTGCGGGTAGACTAGTTAGATCTAAAAATTGATCTATGTGGGTCCCGCTTGTCAAATCTCAAGCCTAGAGACTTTCCTAACCTAGGGAAACTTCCTAAACTCTATCCTAGTCTATTTAAGGACCCTTAAACCTCCTTAAAACTCTTTGATTGATCCTCATAAACCCTAGAGAGGAGAAAGAGATCTGAAGAGGAGAAAGAGCTAAGAAAGGTGGAAGTGGAGCCGCCGTTGGATGAAGAACGCCATAGTTGTGAACCAACGGTAGGTGCTTGAACTTCTCTCTAAGTTAAGCATTATAGATGATTGATCATGACTGATTAATACCTTGCAAGGCTAGGTATCAATCTAAAACCCTTATTTTTCTGTTAAACCCTAATTGTTCGTTAAACCCTAGATTCGAATTCTAGGCGATGAATCATAGGAACTAGGACTTGAATGGAACATGAAACAATCCTAACTCGTTGCTCAGGCTTAGAATGCATAGAAGAAACCCTAGAACCAATAATGGGTGACCGACGGAAGGCGAATACCAAGATTGGTGGTCTTCTGGAGGCATACTGATCGACCATACCGATCGCACCATATGTGTCACACCCCAATTCTGGATGAACCAGAAGTGTGAGTGAACCGGCTCCAAACCACGGTTCACACCAGGATCTCAATAGACCGTGTCAACCAATCATTCCAAGCAGTCTAACATAATCAGAGAATAATAAATAGCAGCGGAATTAATAGATAAATGAACTGAACTCTATATTGTAAATTAAATAATTATCCAAATTATTCCATCATTCATTAACTTAAATAATAAAAATATTACAATGTATTGTTTAAAATAAAATCTCCTCTAAAGGAAAACACAAAATAAGCACTCGCATGATGCGTCATGCTCGTCTTCTACTGCCTGAGTGTTAATGGCAGCAACTGTACCGTACGCTGGGGCAGTCATGAAGTCATCAACTGTGTACCCTGCATCAAAATTTGAAAAGAAGAATATATATAATCGAGTAAGCTCACAACTTAACTTAGTAAGTATAAAACCAATGCAACATACAAAATGCATGAGATAACATTACAATTTGGTCAGGTATAACTTGCAAGGTGCTATGGTAAGGTTTGGCGACCACCGCACCTCCATGCACGAGAGTGTGAGCACACCCAACAGTCAGGCAACAATCCACACTACTGTTGTTGCCCCACATCACTCACTCTGGTATAGAGATAGAGCTAGAGTCTGGCGGTCAGGCAACAATCCACACTACCGCGTCCTCCTCCTGATACCCTACACCGTACCAATACCTAAACTCCTATTGGCAAGGGCTTACAAGTGGGTTCCATTTCTAACCAGTCCTATATGTCAATACAGTATCTATGGCCTTACCCCAGCACGACTCCCTACGACATAGAGATAGAGCTCGAGTCTGGCGGGCAGGGTGAACCACAATCCCACGTCCTCCCCCTGATACCCTATTCGCACCAAGTCTGCTAAGGTAGATGGCGATACGAAAAAGGTATTAGTTGTGGATATATCCAGGGCTCACTCCCCTTCACATTCCACACACTAACTAAAAACATACACATGCCTAACATCCAACATCCTAGCATATGAAATGCATGATTAGATAATAGCAAAAGAAACAACTACATGGCATGTTAATATACACAAACACCAAGCAAATACAATTTACACATAGATTTAATCACAAAGGTTTACTGTTATTTAATTAATTAGAGTTTGGGGTCTTGTCCCTTACCTGTCACGTGATAACAATTTCGTACAGCGTCACAGGATCTACTCACGCTGTCTACAAGTCCTACATAGCCATACCTTTAAGTTAGAATTCATTTATTAAGGTTAGAATTTATTTATGAAGGTCACAGCTGGTCAGAACCATGTTTGGTCAAGCAAACAAGGCTCGGAAGGCATACCGGTCTCAGTATACCGGTCACAGTAGAGTGAGACCAGTATGGTGCCACCGGTATATACCGGTTGTGGTATATACTGGTTTCACTCAGTGAGACCGGTATGTGCCTGCGGTATATACTGCAGGCCCATACCGCATGACCTTGAATCCAACCGGTGTGTCCCACGGTTTGGATCCGAGAACCCAATCTTGGATCTCCCTCCCTCGTCGGTCTTCGGCTTAGTTTCTAGGTTTTCTCTTAACCCATTCTAAGGTCCAAGTATTCTAATGGCCTTCTGGTTGTGACTAGAACGTCGTATCAAACCAGATCAGATCTAAAAGAAAAACTAAGCTTTAAATCGAAGTCCTAGGATTTTGGATCGCTGCGCGGCTTCACGGCTCCGATCTGAAATCCTATCATGACTAAGAGGATTGAGCACTTACTGACGATGTTCATCGATTGACGGTGTGGTCCTACGACGGAAACCCCTTTCTTGAGCGGCCTCCTCCTTCCTTGCTCATTCTCAGATCTCTTTAAACGGCTAGGGTTTTGAGAAGGATCAAAGGAGTGTCCAAGCCTTTATTAATAGTAGGAGACTGTTCTTAGGAAGGTTTCCCACGATTGGAAACTTTCCAAATTTCAATTCGGAGTGAGGGACCCGCTGGAGTCCATCTCCAGCTGATATTAAACATACCGGTCGCACATACCGGTCTGACTGACTCAGATTGGTATAGTCAGACCGGTATACACATATCGGTTGCACATACCGGTCTGACTGACTCAGACCGGTATAGTCAGACCGGTATGAAGTTTATACAGTTTTTCATAGGTTTTCATACCTGAACATTGAGTGGTTCGTCACCCAGCTTCGCCTTCCGGTCCGGTTATGATTGGAATACATGTCACCATATAAAATCATGGGTTAGGCCCGGTTTTTAGAACACGGTTCTTACAATATGTGACCGGTACCTCTCGGGAGCTGGTCTATGGGGGACTGGTTGACCATATCGGTCGCACCTTGCCCCACAGTGCTGCGATCGATACCTGCAATCGGTATGCATTGTGAGGGTGTTTTTAATCCCAGTTGGTTTTCGACCAATGTAAACCCTAATAAACTAATTCTAATTCAACCCTAACGTCGTGTAGGACCTTGTGATAGCGAGTTTGGATTCTGTGATGCGGAGCAAGCTAGCAATCAAGCGTCAGGTAAGAGAATCGGTAAGAGAATCGGACCTAAACCCTAATAACTTAATAACAGTAAAATGTTGTTAGTAATTATGATTCTGTGGAATGGTGGTTATGCATACTTGCATGCCATCTTTACTTTCAGTTATTATATTGTTCATGCATACTCGCTATGCTAGGATGTGATTGTTAGACATGTGATTGTTTTCGTTGGTGTGTGGAATGGGAAGGGCCTGGGGTCTTGGATCATTCCTCACACTAGCACCTTTTCGTTGATGTTGTGCATGCTTGGTGCGGGTAGGGTATTAGGGGGAGGGAGTGGCACTGTGATCTTCGGCCTGACCACTAGACTCGAGCCCTATCTCTATGCCGTAGGGTGCTGTGCTAGGATAGGGCTTACTGTAATGACATATAGGATTGGTTAATTGTGAGCCTAGTTTGTAAGTCCTCTCCAATAGGGGCTTATGTGTTGGTATGGGTAAGGCATCAGGGGAAGTGTTGGCGGTGTGTAATCCGGACACTTTAGCTCTATCTCTATTCCATGGTGGGTGCATGTGGGATGACAGTGGTGTTTGATCCATTGAGCAAAATCACACACTCGTGTATAGAGGTGTGGTGGCCGCCAATCCTTCCTATAGCACATTGCAAACTTAAAACCAGACCATAATGTGAATGTTATTCATGCATGATGTGTGTTGCATTGTCGGATTTTCCTACTGAGCTAAGTTGTAAGCTCACCCTTGTACATATACATGTTTTTAGATGTTGATGCAGGTTACACTGTCGAGGACTACATGGATGCTCCAGTGTATGGAGGTGCTACTGCCTTGGAAATGCAAGCAGGGGAGGACGAGCATGACGCTTCATGGTAGTGCCCTTTCTACGTGTACCTCTAGGATATGGATGATTTGATTATTTTATTTCAGTTGGATTTTATAAACGATGTAAAGCTATTTATTTACGTTTTGATATTTTGAATAATTGAATAATTTATTTATCAATAAAAATACTCAGTTCATTATTATTAAGACTTTCGCTGTATTTAATCGTATTTTGATTATGGTTATGTGCAATGGTTTGTGTTAGTGGATACAGCCTTATTGAGATCTTGGTGTGAACCGTTGGTTTAGTGGCAGTTCACCCACACTTCTGGTTCAATCGAAATTGGGGTGTGACATCTGTAGTAGGGTAGATAAAAATAGGTTGTACCCCATTACTAATTTAATTAGGGGAGAAGGCTCCCTTTGTAATCATTTGCACATCGCCTTGGAGTGACAACAAGACGACGAAAAATGACAAAGGAATCTTCTAACAAGATAAGTTTTTCTTACATTCTTTTATTTTTAATTTTATTCCCTTCATGCAATAGATCTGTGTTACTCTATGGTTAATATCGTGGTTTCGTAAATTTTCATGCTGTTAGGAATTGATAATTATTGCTTTTGTGGCTTGATTAATTTTTATTAGAAGTAATTATGATGGTTAATTCTTTCAAATCCCTTTGGTACACTTTGTCTTATTTGAGTTAGGATAATAATGATTCCTCCCTGAGATCGATCTGTTACTGCACGATACCGTGCACTTGTGGTTACATACACATTTAATTTACATCATGTTTTTGGCACCGTTGTCAGGGATTGAACCCGGGTCACCCGCGTAACAGGCCAGAATAATTGCCCAAAATGCCCAATGTTCCAATTCGATTGGTAGATGGCAAACTTTCTCGTACACCAGACGGTAAGGGGATTTATCAAGAATGGTCTTGAAAGCAGTTCTGTAAGCCCACAAAGCATCTACGAGGCGAATGGACCAATCCTTACGAGTCAGATTGACAGTTTTTTTTCAAAAACTGCTTGATTTGTCGATTGGACACTTTAACTTGTCCACTGGTCTGAGGATGATAAGGGATTGCCAATTTATGGGTAATACCATATTTTCGAACAAGGTTTGTCGCATAAGTGTTTTCCCCTATTGCTAATGATAGCTCGGGGGTACCAAATCGGGAGAATATATTCTCCTTTAGAAATTTAAGGACTACCTTGTGGTCATTGGTCTTAATAACAACAGCTTTTATCCATTTGGATACATAGTCCACAGCTAACAAGATATACTCATTCCCAAAAGACTTTGGGAACGGACCCGTAAAGTCTATGCCCCAAACATCAAAACTTCAACCACCAGAATTAGGTTGAGCGGCATCATATTTTGTTTGGTACTGCGGCCTAAAGACTGCCAAGAAGGGCATGCCTTACAGTAATTAAAGACATCCTTAAAAAGACTAGGCCAGTAGAATCCAGACTATAAAACCTTGGCCATGGTCTTATTTGCCCCAAAGTAACCGCTACACGCCTAATCAGGACAATAAGACAGCACAGATTGTTTTTTCATGATCAAGTACACATCTCCTGATAATCTGATCAGGACAAGTCTTGAACAGATATGAATTGTCTCAAAAATAGTACTTGACTTGGGAATGGAATCTATACCTATCTTGGGCAGACCAATGGGAAGGGGTTGCACCCGTTACCAAGTAATTTACAATATCAACAAACCAAGGTTTACTAGATACTGCAAACAATTGCTTATCTGGGAAAGACTCGTTGACTGGTAAATCAACAATCAAAGAATTAGGCAGTTAAGTGGTTAGCAACCATATTTCTATTCTTGGTTTATCCCTAATCTTTAAGTCAAACTCTTGTAAAAGCAAAACCCATCTAATGAGACGAGCTTTGGTATCCTTTTTCTGCAAGAGATGCCTTAGGGTAGCATGATCCATGTACACAATGACATGGGATCCTATCAAGTAGGCACGGAATTTCTCTAAAACAAATACAACAGCTAATAATTCCTTTTCAGTGGTAGTGTAGTTAAGTTGTGCATCGTTTAGAGTTCTACTTGCATAACAGATTACGTAGGATAACTTATTGATCCGTTTCCCAAGGACAACTCCTAATGCAAAATCAGAAGCATCACATATAAGCTCAAAGGGCTCTGTCCATATGGGTGCCTGAATGATGGAGATAGTGGTCAAAACCTTTTTGAGTTGATTAAAACTCTCAAGGCATGCATCATTAAAATCAAAGAGCTAGTCTTTAACAAGTAAAGAGGTGGGAGGACGAGCAATCTGATTAAAATTCTTAATGAACCTCCGATAAAAATCGGCATGTCCTAGAAAGGAGCGAATGTCCATAATAGATTTGGGAACAGGTAGCTTTTCAATCAGTTCTACCTTGGCTCTGTCAACCATGATCCCCTCTTTGGAAATGCTGTGACCCAACACTATGCTTTGTTTTACCATGAAGTGGCATTTCTCTTAATTTAAAACTAAATCTGTTTCCGTACACCTGGCAAGAACTAAGGAAAGATTATGTAGGCAATCAGAAAAATTAGACCCATGCACAGAAAAATCATCCATGAATACTTCTAAATATTACTCTACCATATCTGAGAAGATACTCATCATGCACCTTTGGAACGTGGCAGGGGCATTGCATAGCCCAAAAGGCATGCGTCGGTAAGCATAGGTTCCATAGGGGCATGTGAAAGTGGTTTTGTGTTGGTCATCTAAGGCAATGAGGATTTGATTATAACCGGAGTATCCATCTAAGAACCTCTCTAACATTTGGTCAATGAAAGACAAAGGAAAGTGATCCTTCCACGCTGCCATATTCAGCTTTCTGTAGTCTATGCACACTCTCCACCCTGTTTGGATACGGGTTGGAATCAATTCATTGTCAGCGTTAGCAACTACAGTGACTCCTGACTTCTTTGGTACCACATGTACCAGACTTACCCACTCACTGTCAGATATGGGATATATGATCCATGATCTAAGCACTTTAAAATTTCTTTCTTAATGGCTTCCTTCATCACAGGATTTGCCCATCTCTAGGTTCCCTTGAGGGGTTGGTACCTTCCATAAGGTGTATATGATGCTGAACAATAGATGGACTAATACCCTTGATGTCAGCCACAGTCCAACCTAAGGCTTCTATGTAATTTTGTAAGAGTTTGACTAACTCTTCTTCCTTATTAGAAGTCAAATTAGATGCAATAATAACGGGAAGAGTCTAGTCAGGTCCTAGGAAGGCATACTTCAAGTGGATTGTAACTCCTTTAAGTCTAAGCTAGGTGGTTCAACCATTGAGGGATTGGGAGTGAAAGTGGATAGAGGTCCTAGAGGTTCCACAGATGTGTAGATACTCCATGTCTCTGATGAGAAAGTGTCCTCTACTCCTCCCAACTCTTTCATACACTGTAAGAATTCTGAATTAAAGTCAATGTCAAAAGTGGTCTCTACATGGTTAGGGAATTCTTGGAGCATATATACTTCCTCATTTGGTTGCTTACACAACCTAAATACATTTAAATCAATAGTTTGGTTGCCAAATGATAGTTTCATGAGACCGTTCCTGCAATTTATCAGTGCATTGCTTGTAACCAGAAACGGTCTCCCCAAAATGATAGGGATTTGATCCCCATTAGAGACAGGATGTGTTTATAAAATAATGAAATCAACAGGAAAAAGAAATTCCCCTACCTTCAATAAAACATCCTCTACCATTCCTTTAGGAGTCTTTACAGAGCGATCAGCTAGTTGAAGCGAGATGGACATTGGTTTCAACTTTCCCAATCCTAATTATTGGTAAACATGATAAGGTAGAAGATTTACACTTGCACCTAAGTCTAGCAGAGCATGATCAATAAAGGTGTTACCTATGATGCAAGAGATGGTAGGACAGCCAGGGTCCTTGTATTTGACTGCCACAGGATGGTTTAGAAGAGAACTTAAATGTGCAGCCAAGAATATCTTTTTGGGAATTTGACTAATCCGCTTTTGTGTGCATAAGTCTTTAAGGACTTTTGCATAAATAGGGATTTGATCAATTGAATCTAAAAGTGAGATGTTCAATACCTGTTTGAAGACCTCTAAAATTTTATCAACTAAAGAAATCTTTTTTTGATTTACTAACCTATTAGGGAATGGGACTGGTGGAGTAGAAACTCTATCCGATACAGTCTCTTTGGCTCTTTCAGGTACATCAGACGAACCTAAAGAAAGAGGCTCAGTAGCTGCCTCAGATTGGGGAATGTTAAAGGGAGCAATTGTGGGTTTGTTCTTTGGTGCTTCATCCCGTAGGTATTCTTGGTCACTCCGTAATGTATGGACTACATTACATTGTTTAGAGGGCCCTAATTGATTATCTATGCCATTCACCTGAGGGTTTGACCTATTTGGTTGTAGGTGATGATGTGGGTTGATCTCTGGTTGGCTAGGCAGAATACCCTTCTTCTTTTTACATAAGGGGATCTGTGGAACCCATCAATGTGGTTGAACCACGTGTTTCAAGATCATGAGGATGGGCTATCATTGATCCATATGATGAAAAACTACAAGAGGTATGCAAAGACTTATAAGCCGTGCCAGAAGCATGCTCCAATCCCACCGCCTGTGTTCTCAACTGCAGCCCATCCCCGTGTCTATTCCCTTCGCAGTTTGGGTTATAGATATTCTAGGACCATTTCTACAGGTAAAAGGGAAGCTCAGATTCATCCTGGTAGCAATCGACTACTTCACTAAATGGATCGAGGTAAAGGTAATGGCAAAGGTCACTGCCCCTAAAGCAGTAGGGTTCTTTCGGCTCGACGTGCTCTATCGGTATGGAATTCCACAAGTATTGATTACTAACAATGGTCCCCAATTCTCTAGCTGGGTCTTTCGAAAGTTCTGATAAAATCATCGTATCGGCCATAGATTTGCATCAGTGACGCATCCGGAGGCTAATGGGCAGACTGAGATCACCAACTGCACCTTGTTGCATGGCCTAGCTCGACAAATGGAAGAAAAATGAAAGTTATGGGCTCAAGAGTTACCTAATGTGGTCTGGTCATACTAACCAATAGAGAGGACTGTTATAGGAGCAACTCCCTTCAAGCTAGCTTTTGAATCAGAAGTTGTTATCCTGGTTGAAGTGGTGGAGAAGCGTTCTTGGGTGATGAATTTCAATGAGGATACCAACAAAAACATCCTGTTGATGGATCTTGATCTTCTAGAAGATGTCCACGAGACGGCTCGAATGCATTGCGGCATATCAGCAAAAGACAGTCAGGTATTAAAATTCAAGGGTGAAGGAGAACTTGTTTCAAATGGGTGACTTGGTCTTGTGCTCAACGGTAGTAATGAAGCCTACACAGCAAGGGAAGCTAACTTCTAACTAGGAAGGGCCATATCGAATCGCCAAAGCCACCAGGCCAAAGTCGTACTACCTAGAGACAATGGGGGGGGATCAGCCATACCTCATACTTGGCACTCCAAGAATCTCTGAAGATATTTTGTGTAAAGCCTCATTTTCTCTTCAATGAAAAGTTTTCTTCCCTATAATTTGTCTTTATTCAACTAAGAAAAGAGTGAGAAAACAAGCAAGTAGATAGCCTTAGATGAAGACTAAGCCCATCAACTTATGGGGTAGTCTTTGACTTTGGCTCGAAAAGAAAAAAGGCCTAAGGGCTCGAAAAAAAATGGACCAAGGGCTTGAAAAGAAAAAAGGCCTAAGGACTCAAAAAGAAAAATGGCCTACGAGCTCAAAAAGAATAAGTAGATAGCCTTAGCCGAAGACTAAGCCCATCGACTTAAGGGGTAGTCTTTGACTTTGGCTCGAAAAGAAAAAAGACCTAAGGGCTAAAAAAGAAAGTGGCTTATGGGCTCAATAAAGGTATTGCCCAAGGACAGATTGAGAAATCGACTAAGAAAAGAGATAAAGTAAGTAGATCGCCTTAGTCGAAGACTAAACCCATCGACTTAAGGGGTAATCTTTGACTTTGGCTCAAAAAGAAAAAATGGCCTAAGGGCTCGAGAAGAGCATCACCCAAGGGCAGACCATCGAGTTCTTTGGAATACCTAATAGCAATAGACAGAGGCTAATACTATCAGACAGAGGGGTAGTAAGTAACTAGTGTGTACAAAAAAAGAAAAAAAAATAAAATAAAGAGGAATGCAATAGTTGGACCAAAAAAGAGCTCTATTCATTCATAAAAAATAAAATAAAATAAAAAAATAAAAAGGGGGGGGGGGGGGGGCAAAGGGCTTACATAAAAAAGAAAAAAAAAGAGAGAGCCAAAGGGCTTACAAAAGAAAATAAAAATAATAATATATGATTGGTTTCAATTGTGTTTTTTTGGAGGGACTTCTAGAATTCCTTCTGAGGGGAGTCTTCGAGTTTCATCCGAAGTTTCTGCAAGGGAGGCTTCTGAAATTTCTTTTGAGGGGGTTTCTGAGGTACCTTCTAGAGTAGCTCCTAGGATCCCTTGAGGCTGAACTATTAGAGGAAGAGAGGATGGCCCTGGAAACACAGACACAGGAGGAACTTCTCGGGGAGAAGTTATCACTATTGACAAGTCTGTGTAAGGAACTATCAAAGGTGGAGGAGTGGACTTCTGGGGTAGCTTGTCCCGGATTACCTTCTTCATAAAGGCACTATGGGAGAAGTCGTAGTCTGGGAGATCTATAGAAAGCTCCAAGTGAACCAGAATAAGAGCCTCCCGAACTACTCGAGCCCTTTCTTTCCTGAAGAGCTTTTCCATATCCTCGGATTCCATCAATGCCATCAAAGTTTTCTCCTTGTCTTAGGCCTAGGCACTTTGAACCTGCACCAGTTCCTCTATCAAACGAGCCACGGCAGCCAGTAACTTGACCCCATGGTTCTTCACTGCAACCATTTTCTCCTTAAGGATTTTCTCCCTCTTTGTCGATTGGGCCAAATTAGACTGTAGCTTTTCGTTCTCTGCCGATAGATTGGCCTTTTCACCCACCAGTCCATCTCGAACCTCTTGAAAATTTTTCACCTCCCCTTCCAACTGATGATTGTGGGCGTATACTGACTCGAGCTAGGTCGACATGACCTCCTTAAGTAATTTTATCTCTGACAGTTCCTTCTGACTCGTGTCGAAGATCTTGGCCTGGGTAATAAACTATTCCTTGAGCCTCCTTTATTTGCTTCCCCCGTCAGAGAGCCATCCTCAGTTCAAGTTCAAAGAAGTTTTTGCTGACTACTATCTAAATTCAGCATCGATAGCATGGGTTTCAGCATCATCTCTCTCCTGTTGAACAGTCTCTAGTTCAGATTGGAGAGTGTCCTTCTCCTCAGCCTAAATCTGCTCAGCCACAGTGCGATTCAATATAACGGTATCCCGATCACTAAAGGCTTGGTCGAGTTCCTCCTAGGCGGTGGTAAGTTGGCTTCAACTCTGTCGCATAAGGGCTTGACTCTTCTTCAGTTCATTTACTAAGCCCACTACTGTGCCCGGGTAGTAGTTATTACCACACATCAGCTGCAACATGGATAAAGAAAACATAAATTAGTTCGAGCCAAAAAAAAAAAAAAAAAAAAAGAAGAAGAAAAGAATGAAGAATATATGAAAGAGCAAGAGTATGCTTACCTGGTACAAGGCCGCGCATTGGCCTTGGTCTATCCCATTGAGCATGACTTTCTTGAATGTGTCTATGTCCGACTGTAGGCAGGCATGGTGGATTATCTCTTTAGCCATGGGGTGGTTGCGAAGGCCAATGTCTGTAACGAAGACATTCCATCTGGGGATGAAACGAGCTGGCTCTGTAGAAGGGGTTGAACCTGAAAGTGTGGACCCACTGGCTGTGGTCAGACTCTGGCTGGCTGGGAAACCAAGGATGGATGCCTGAGGAGACGAGGGAGCCGGACCCTTGCCTTTAGAAGGGACATTTATAGGAACTGCTGAGGAGGAGGACTGCACAGGTATGGACCTCATGGATATCTGGGGGAAAGTCGAGGGGGCCAGAGATACGTGGCTAGTTCCCCTTGAAATTGGCTGGATTGTGGTCACCACCGTCGAATCCAGTGGAACAGAAAGAGAAGCCGATGAGGCAGAAGAAGCCGTAAGAGTGCTTGTAGATTCTGACACAGTGCCCGGTGGTGGAAAGATATTGGAAGGTGTCACACTTGCCGTCAAAACTAAGTCTACAGCACCAGAATAGGCAGCCTGAACACTTGGTGCACTGACTATGGAGGAACTAAGAGAAGCAGTGCTTGAGAGGGTGGAAGGAGTAAAACTGACGATCGGTTCAGGTGGCGGGACCGTCTGCAGTGGCTGAGGCCCTAAAGGGATCCTCTGAAGAATGTCTTGAGGGGTGTCCTCAGGGTAGATCATCCTCGTGTCTTCAGGATTAATCTTCCTTCTCTTCGTACGGCATAACGTCTCAGTGGCAGTGGCTTAGTCATCGTCCTCTCCAAAGTTGGAAAGCATAAGCATTAAGAGACACTTGTAAAATTTTGGAAAAGATGAGTCAAGAAGGCAAATTTGAAGGTCTGAAAGGATTTACCATCGTCAGTGATGGCGATTGTGGGGAGGCCGAAGGGTTCCTCAGTCGAAGCTGGAGGGTCGAAGGCCGTTGAGGAGGGTGGCTCAACCTCTGGTTCTGGTTCAAGGGCAGGAGCGGTCTCTGGTTCAGGCTCGAGGGGTGGAGGGGAGATCTCCGGGGGGAGAGCAGGAGCCACATTGGCAGCCCTATTGAGGGCCTTTAACTTCTTCGCCACGGTGATGACTATCTCCTCCTTCTCTCTTTTTTGCTGATGGAATAGGTTTGTCCCCATCATCTCCTCCCACATATTGTCATCAAGGCTCTCCACTGCAAAAAGAACAAAGAACAATTATGGTTGAAACAAGGAACAAATGTATAAGGCCGAACAGTGTATCAGGGTTAGCGGTGTTCGAAATAGTACTTACTCAGTCCATACAGGTACAAGAATTTGTTGTCGCTCAGGTCCTTGTACTTGACCACTCTCACCTTTTCTTTTACCCTCTAGAGAGTCTCCATTTCGAGTGATATTAAGATAGGAGCAACCCCTATGGCTGAGGGGTCAATAAACTGCTATTGGTTGCCAATGGAAAGGGAAGACATGCCAAGAAGACTGTGTCCTTGTTTTACCATGGCATCGAAAAATCTCTCCTTCCAATGGGGAATAGAGGAGGCAATAAAATCAACCATCGCCAGAACTTCATTTAGAAACCTACGATGGAAATAGTAGGTCCTGCTGGGCTCGGATTTGTTGTTTCGAGGGTTAACCTAGTTGATAATGCTGATGTCAAATAAATATTGGAAGAACCTCAAGGTGGCTCATTGCAGTAGAGGAAGAAGATGATGAAAGAGTGGATGTGAACCCAAGAATTGGGCGGAAGCTAAGTCGGGGCAAGGCCGTAGTAGCCCAAAATTTCATACACAAGGGGATGGCATGGGAAACGGAAACCAAAAAGGAACATGTTATAATTTACAATCATTCTGTGAGAATAGGGGTGGCTGGCAGGATCGCTCTTGTCCGGAGTTATCAACTCGATGGACTTGGGGACGAAATAGGAAGCCCTAATTTCTTAAATCTTGGCCTCAGTCATTAAGGATTTCAGTGCAGAAGCGACACAGTGGGGGCCTGCTTTGTCGGGGGTACCAGAAGGGGCTTTATCATGGTTATCTAGATTTGTTCCTGAACTGCTTTCACCTCGGGTGGACCATCTAAGGTCCGGTCGGCTGAGAGTTGGCTCAGATGGGCAACAAGTAACAGACTTGTCACGAGCCATGGCCATTAAGGTTAGAATGCAAAAAATCCAAAAGGAAAAGACTCGGGACTTACTTTGAGCAAAGAAACAGCAGCAGAAATTGTCTATAAAGTTGAAGAAGCACCAAACTTATAAGCAGATGCACCAACGCAAGCAGGTGATGCGGATTCTAAATAAGCAGAGGAATTGCAGCGAGAAGACGGAGACAAAAGACTGAGCAGTAAGGAGTAAGGAAGAAGAAGAGAGGGAAAGGATGATATTTATAAGTTTGCAAAAGAGTGCATCCCCATAAATTATCATGATGAATTTCGAGCGGCGCAACTGAAAACCCAGCTTTGGATGCGATGTTTTGCAGAGAAGTGACACGTTGATGGTCGGGATGCACGAGAGATTGGCGGGATTCGTGCAACCTTTTAAGAAACGATAGCTCAATCAATGGCGGAACGTCACAAAGAGAACATGTGCATTCTAGTCACCTGTAAGTGGGAAAAAGATCAGCGGAAGGTTGTTGTAACGTTTCAAGCCCTCAATGAGATATACACAGGTGCGGGGAAGAAGCATTTTTCCCCAAAAGGATGGTCTCCTCGAGTCAAAATGACACAGAGGAGGCAAAGGGGTTCTGTTGGGGCAAAATAAGTCTAGGTTTAAATCAGACTGTTGATGAGGGATCAGTAAAAGTGTCTTTGAGGCATTACACATGGCACTCATCCAAGCTAGGAGTGTACAGACAAGGGAAAATTTGTTCTGACAATTGTTGGGGGGATGAGATCTAATTCGACCCCCCTTTGGAAAAATGAGTGGTGATAGGACAGGAAGGAAGGAATAGCTGGATATTAAATGCTCTGTCATTAATGCTCATAAATACCGACAACAACCATAAATGCAAGGTATGCTGACTTGGCCAACCACGTCACCATATCATTGACCGAATCAGCAAAAAGAAAGATTTCTACTCGATAAGTGAGAAATGACGGCCACAGCTGACAGAGAAAGTAGCTAATGTGGACATAAGGGGGTCAGAGAGGGTCGAATGGGGGTCGAAAAAGGCAGACAAGAAGTATAAGCACCACCCTAGAGGGTCATAGCTGCCTAGTCTTAATCCTCTCTGTCTGATGCGATGGAGATGGTGGTAAGTGGGGAGAAGATTGTCCAAGAAGCTTCACCATGGTTCTATAAATACTAGAGAACTATCGATTACAAGGAATCAAAACGGACCCTAACCCAAAGAATTCTCATCCTGAGGTACTCTTGCTGTGCAATTCTCTTTACATTTCACTTTGATACACTGTTCATCTTCCTCATTGGAAAGGAGTTAAAGTTTTCTAAAACTCCCGTACCTCAGTAGCCCTACCCTTTAAGGAACTCTGGTGTTTCTTTATGAGTTCCATTCTGCTTGTCTTGGATTCTTACTGATTTTGGCATCGGAATGGCATTGGGGTAAACCCCGCCCACCTCAATATCTTGTTTGTGTTGTAGCTATGTGACATCATCTGGCACACTGAGCAGAATCCATCGACAACAATGTCCTCATGTTGACATGAGGAATATCCATTGGTTGTCATCTACTGTACGCAGTTATCAATGTATTGGTATACGCACACAGTGGATGACAGTCACTAGATATTTCGCATGTCAACATAAGGACAAAATGAGGACATGAGAGGATTATGGTCCCAGTTAGATTCCTCTACGGTCGGGATAATTGTTGAACTCATTGCGGGGGCACGTGTCTTCTGCTGACCATACTATTCCCTTATTAAATATATTTCAAGGTTTTGGTTTAGGATCGAGTTATCGAGGTGATATCATTTCCTGTAATGGTAGTATTTTATGTTTTTTATGTTAATTGGGAACGTTTAGATTCTCCATTGCAGGTACTGATTTCGCATTTCTGATCCAAGTTCAGGTACTACGATTTCCAGAGAGAAGAAGAGTTGCAGGGCTCGTCTCTCCATGCCATTCAGTGATGAGTTATTTTCTTACTCTATGGAAAGAAGATGTGAGAGCAAGGTCGAGGAAGCAAGCCGAAACAGTGAACCGTTACAACGTTCCATGAACAATGCTAAAGTCCCACAGAAAAAAATCCCACAATTTTTCTTGGGATTTTGTGGAGGGTGGGGTGGGAGAAATATAGGAGGACAATCCTCTAACAGGAATTCTGTTGAGCTTGGAATTCACTATTCATAGGGAGATCCGTACCATAATCCCATCCCAGGAAAACCCCCGTAAACAAACATAGCCAAAAGAAAACAATTTTTTCCCATTCCCTCCTACCTAATTGAAGCCTGAGTTCGGATTAAGAGTCCTTATACATGCATCAGCATTTATCTTCAATTGTTCATATTTGAAACAAGGAACAAGGTTCATTGAACATCAAGGCACGGAGGAGGAAAGAATTAATTAACACCAAAGAAACTCAAGAACTGGTTTTATCATTTTACCGGGTTGCTTACAGAAAGTTAAGTTACATATTCCAGTGTGAATTTTACAATGTAACTTCCATTCATTTCCATGTGAAAAAAAGGCAGAAAAAGAAAATTTTCTCGTAGAATATGATCTTTCACTGTTTGTTTTACTGTAAAATGAAGAAATGCAGCAAAATAGGAAAATTTTACAAGGAGAAAAATGTTCATGTAAAATCATTTACACGGAAAATTTGTTACAACAACAGAAACAGGGCTTCAACTTTTGAATATTCATAAAATGATTATCTTAATTAAAATCCATATAATGTACATAAGCCCTCTGCTGTGGTCCAATTACCTGCATACAGTGAAATACAGTCAGAAATCACAGCTACTTTGCTCGCTTTAATTCTGGAGTTACTGAAATCATTTTTTTTTTAATATAAAACATTGAACCATGGCAAAGATGAGTATTTTTTATTTTATTTTATTTATTTATTTATTTATTTTATTTATTATCCAACAGATGAACATAAAATCCATAACTTGACAATGGTTCAAAATCAACAATGTCTTATCCCAACCAAATGGGATCGATACATGGATTTTTGCCCTCCAATCAGCTGCGTTCCATGTCATATTTGAAACAAGACCTAAGCTATGCTTGTTTTTCCTCACCGCCTCACCTATAGTCATCTTAGGTCTGCTCCTAGCTCTTTTAGATCCTTCGATTTGAATCAAATCACTCCTCCATAATGAAACATCTAAAGGCTTCCATTGAACGATCACCTAAGTCCACAAGTATTGGATGCCGGTCACTTAAATGGTGCAAGTAGAAAGAGGGAGAAATGCATAGACACCACATGGCATGACAAAGAATGAGAATATATTTAGATTTTCAATTGGAGGACTCTCATCCAATCAGTGAGGGGTTTATTAAATTCTTGTGAGATTCCCAATTACAGCTAAAATATGCATTCAGTTGTCCAGAAAAGCATTGTGGAGTTAATTCTTTTAGATTGTTTACTCAATCAGCAACTGGTGATGTTGCCCTATGGGAATCTCAAAGCAGAAACACGAAAACCCAAATGAAAAACTTGCTAAAGATGATTCACAAAGTCACATGGATGAGGAAGACATCAAGGTGATTTAAATTTAATGCAATGGAGTGGAATGATATCTCCTACAGCACACCATGGACATGTGAATTCATTTGAGAGCCAGAAGGGAGGTACAGTTTGCAGGAAATCATAAGCAATGGAGAGAAATAACATTACATTAACAGCATAGAGAGAAATACGCTCAAGTGTAAAAAAAAAAAAAAAAAAAAGAATCAAAGATGGCTTGATTTAAGGGATGGACTTTGTAGAGCCAGAAAAAGCTTCAAGGTCTATAAAAAGTGGAGAAGATGACAAGTAAGTTGTATTGTCAGCTATGACGAGTGAATACTAACTAGCATGAGTGCCATGGGTGGACAAAGACTAGCGTGTTGAAATCTAGATGAGGATGCATGGATAATAGAAAACATAAGTAAATAATAAATGGATTAATGCAAGTATATATGTGTGCTTGTTACTGGATGTATGAGACATAGTAATCATATACATAGGGAAATGGTATTCTTGTAAGGTTACCAAAGTTTTAACTCAATTTTAACCACCTCCCCTACTCGTTTCAGGCTGATTTGAAAAGCAAGATGGAGGTGGGGTCCATTATCATATGGATCCACGTACATCCATCAATGTATTCCACATGGCAAGTGGTGCCAAGTCTAAAAGCCACAAGCCATGAAAAATATAAATAAGACAAGGAATAACAACATATGCAAAACAAAGACCCTAATAATGTAACATCTGATTATAGGGCTTCATTTCGGTGTCATGACTTCGAGTTTTCATGAGGACCATTTAGTTTGACTTAGGGTGGCATGACAAAGCAAATAGAACCTCTCAGTCCATGTCCTTTGTTCCCTTCTCTTCTTGTTTCTCATGATCATTCCAACCATAAACAGGCCTTTATTTTCCCTTTCCTTCTCTGTTCATGGTGGATTTGGTTAATCTATCAAGGTTGCCTTCTTCTGGCACTTCCTCTTTTATCAATTTCCCTGTGTTCACCCCTCTTTGCGGCTGCTTTTATATCTTCTTCTTGTCCTGCCCCCTCAACTTATAGCAGCCCCTTCTGCCCAATTTTCTTGGGTAGACATATCCATGTCTCCTTTTCCACATATGGATAAAAGGCAATCTATGTACACATCCAACAAATCATTAACTGCCAGTACAGGGGGAATGAATTTAGCCATGGAACATGGTACCGGCCAAATTGTTTCCCAACTGCCCAGAATTGAAAGAGATGGAGTGTGGGTTCTTCCACCACAGTGATGACAGATATAACACCAGGCATTCCATTTGAATTTCATGTTGATGATATTGCTTGTAGAAGGGATAACGTGGATGAAGAAGGGAGGAGGAAAAGAAGGGGAAAGTGATACAACATGCCATGTGTGTACCTAAAATGTAAGATGCTAAGGATGTTCAAGTAGAGCTCTTGAATTGAGGGCTAGGACACTAAGGGACCTCTTCATCTGACCCTAGGAAACATGTATTACAATAAAATTGATTAAGTAAAAGAGCCATGGATGTTTTTGTCCAAACATATAGATTTAGCAACAGAAACAGCTGGTAAATTGAAGTGCTACCTAAAGGCAAGAAAATGCGAGTTTGTAAGCTAAAGCAAATATTCTACACTCCTTTAGTAAATGAATCCACAAAATGACAGCATTTTAGTAAGTTTTCCAGGAACAGAATAGCATTCATATTCATCAAGACTAAAATCACTAAACAATACATATTGTTCACAAAAATTTAATTTTATACATTATATAAAGCACAATAGGTAGGGTAAAAATGATTAAACGACGGAGTTTGAGATTGAATTATATGCATTGACTTGGAAAAAAGGAACTTTCTATGACAAATTGCAGATGATTAATTATTTAGAAAGCTTCAACTGATTCAATGAAACTTATGAACCATGAAACGATGAGATTTCCATCTACTTCTGTATTAACCTATTTTAGAATTTTGGTCAATAATTAAGGCAGGCAAAAAGTAATAAGAATCAGCAAAGCTGCCAGATTCCTCCTTTCTCGTTTGCCATGGATTGCTTTTAAACCGTTAAAGGATTTAAATTCAATGTCCCCAAGGTTGCAATTTCTTTCTAATGGAAATTCAAGAGTATTGCAACCTCATTCAACCACAACTTGCAACAAGTAAAGAAAAACATACTTACACCAAAGCAGGGGTATTATGCACAAGGACAAAGTCTCCTAGTATGCCGATGTGAACCATCACATGAAAGCATAGCTTGTGTTCGAGTATACAAACATGTTCCTGGATTCTGAAAATGAAAGGCAAATACAATTAGCTCAGATTCATGATAAAACTGATGGATCTTTGATAACATATCTTTGTTAGCTTGTTATTCCTAACTATTCCTTGAGATGAAATCAGGTGAGAACCTTTGACAAATTAGATGACAAATGGAATCTCTCATTCTATCTACCTAACCGCTATACTGGAATAACTCTCTTGTTCTTAATGCAATAGAACAGAATACAGATTTACCCTTCAAAGGGAAAAATACAGTACAATCCCATGATTTAATTAAATTGGCCAATATAACCAATGATAATGACTTTATGGTAGCTATGAACTATAACCTATACGAAATAATCTAAATCTTTCTAAAACAACAGCTGTTTCATTGTGGGGGAGGCAACTGTTCTTACTGGCTTTACTGTGGTTATTTAGGTCATTGGAAACACTTAACTATTATTTTACCTTGATATATGACACACAGAACACTAATCCAAGAAATATAAAAAAATATACAGCCACACGACCCACATCATTTAATGGGATTATGCTGTTACAAGTCAAGCTCCTTCACCCCCCCCCCCCCCCCCCCCCCCTTCTCTTTTTTATTGTGTCAAACCTTCGCATATCAGCTGCAAAATCTTTTCAGAATTGAAAGTCCTTTTGGCACCCAAAACTACTGCTACAATATTATGAGATGAATTTCCTTCAATTGAATGTTTTGGGGATTACTGTATCAAAAATAATTTATACATAAATTTTTACACACACATGTACACGCGCATGCACACACCCACACACATACGTGCGTGCATACACGCGCACACATGTGCACCCACACACACCCTTCCCCCCACCAACCCAACCACCCCCCCATAGAGAGAAAGAGAGGTATACCAGATGTCTAGGAGCATCATCAACAACTATTGCAGGTTGATCTGATCCAATGCTGGCTAAACATGCTCCTTTGCAGCTCATATATTTCTGCATACTATTTGGAGAAGTATTAAAAAACAAATAATGACAAATATGAAAAATAACAACTACATGTGTGTGTGTGTGTGTGTAAAATCACAACTACATGTATGTACGTGCGTGTGTGTGAGCAAGAGAGATGGGAAGTACTGGGCATGCTTCCTACACAATCAAGTTGAGTCATGCATATTCCACGGTCACGTGAATGAGTAATAAGACCTCACAAAATATATCGTCATTCCAAGGAGCTTTGGCTCCAAGAACAAAAATTGAAAATATCAACCCTCAGTAGAAATAGCCCAAATATTGGAAATGACAACTTTCCGAAGTCAGAAGCTTAATCATTTGGAACCTAAATTGAAGTACAATCTTACAGTTCACATTTATTCAACACAGAAAGCTTGTTTGGAACACATGACTGGCCCTTTGACCTGCAAACTGAGTTGCATGATTCCCCTTGCCTGCCCAAATTTCAAGTGAATTTAATAAAATCACCTCCACTAAAAAAAATTGAGATGTTGAAGTCATTAACAATAATACCAATTCCTCACCTTCCAATTACAACATTGATGCCAGTTAATCTTGCTTCCAGATTGAAAAACATATTCCCTGATATGGAGGATATTTAAACAATCAAATATTAAGAATCAATAAGGTATGATATCTGGCTTCTAAAGTAGGAAGGATTACTAAGACCGAAAGAGAAGCAAAGTCACACATAAAATAATGAGATCATTTCATATTTTTCTTCTTACAACTTCTCTATTGAACAAGATCCCTGTCTTGCATTATACACCCAATTTCAGTGTTTACTGTTACTGAAACAAAATTTTAGCGCAAAAGGTTTGTTGAGATTCTTATGTTACGGTAATGTTTAGTATGCTGCTTAGTCTGTCTCTAGTGTTGGTGCTGTTTAATAACTAATCATTTTATGTAAGTCATGATGGGGTGGGGAGGAAGAAGAAGAGAAGAGAATAGAGAGGGAGAAGAGGGAAACTTCCAATCAGTGAGAGAGTTCCATTTTTTCATTCATTACCTATATTTTTTACATAAAAACAATGGCCTTTAAAGGCCTACAAGACCAAACCGTAAAGGGGTGGGGGTGGTTAGATGTTTTGAAACTGCCTATGGGCAGTTACAACTTCCCCACATCTCCTGCATCAACTCTCCCTTACTTTAAAAGAGAAAAAAAAATATATAAATATAAAATAAAAAAAGAACACCTCGACCTCGAGTTTGGATAAACCAAGGAAACCAGTCCATGTGATGTTCATCCATGACGTACAAAAACTCCAGTAATTCACGAGAGGAGATGAAATTTGAATCTACACGTCCTCCTCTCAATAATATTGAGTGGAATGTCGAAGTCATATGCCATTATTGCTGCAGCATCTCTAGTGTTGTTCTTCATTCCATAAGATGGAACGGTTGATTGTTGCAATCGTGCAGGTAAAGGGGTTCAATGGATGTTACAGTAATGGAGATAAAGTAGTTGCATATGGGTATTTGGAATTTTGGATTGGAAATTCCAAAACAAAGAAGGGACCAAGATAAAAGAAAGATAGGAGAAGAAGGATAAGAGGGGCAAAGGGAATGAAAGGTAGACGAATCTGAGAGAGAGAGAGAGAGAGAGAGAGAGAGAGAGATCTCGCAAGAGGGTGGGGAGGCAAGCTTCAGCCACAAAGGAAAAATAAGAAGCAGAGAGAGATTCACCCACACTGGCTCTGATACCAACATGATGGGGTGGGTAAGAAGAAGAAAAGAAGAGAATAGAAAGGGAGAAGAGAAAAACTTACAATCAGTGAGAGAGTTCCAATTTTTCATTCATTGCCTATGTTTTTACATAAAACAATGGCCTTTAAAGGCCTACAAGGCCAAACTGTAAAGGGGTGGGGGTGGTTGGAAGTTTGGAACTGCCTATGAGCAGTTACAACTTCTCTAACTAAAGAAAATTAAAAAATGAACAGCGCGAGGGGGGGGCAAAGCTCGGCGAGATCTCGATTTTCTCGAAGATATCGAGGGGATCGAGACGAAATCTCCCCTCGATACGGTATCTCAACCAACTCGACTGGTTCTCGAGCTGATCTCGACTGGTCGAGTCTCGACCAACTCGAACCAATTTGAGTTGGTTTTCATTATAAATAGTAAGTCTCGGTCGAAATTTCGACCGAGACCTACTATTTTGATTCACTCCACCACCGAGACTTACTCTTCTTCCCCAACTTCCTTCTCTAAGCTTGGATTCCAGCTGTTCTTGCCAAATCACTCCACCAAAGTTTTGTTGGAGCTTGGTACAAGGGCGGAAATCACTGATTCATCATAGAAACTACAACTTAAGGTAAGGTTTTTTCCCAAAACTTACTTTTTTGATCAATACATGTTGGAATATGATGAATTTTTATATGTGAGACACATGAGCCCGATCTACAAGCTCACCCTTTTGAAATTTTTTTCATGCATATATATTTATTATCTTGATTTTTCTGTTAAAAAAATCTATTTTTCAGCAATTAAAAAATGAAAAAAATATAATAAATATTTATTAGATGGTGTTCAAAATAATATATGATGAACACCGTTGGCCAATCTACGCGGTCACAGTTTCATTTTTGTTTATATATATATACATATATATATTATTTTCTGTTTAAAAAAATGAAAAATACATTTCGTAAATATTAATTGGTTGACTTTCAAAATAATATATGTTGAACACCGTTGGCCAATTTACGTGGTCATGGTTTCATTTTTTTTTTTTAGTACATATTTTTATTTTTTTGGATTTTTGATTAAAAAATCCTATTTTCAGCAATTAAAAATTAGGAAAAATATTATTTAAACTTATCTGTTGGTGTTCAAAATAATATATGTTGAACACGATTGGCCGATCTACGGTTCCATGGTGTCAGATTTTTTTTTTTGGAAAAAAAATTATTTTTATGTAATATCCAAAATTAATAATAATATCCAAATAATTCTGTAAAATATTGAAAATTAGGAAAAATATTTTGTTTTCTTATAAAATATGAATAAAATTTTGAAAAGTAATTTCAACGTGTTTGGATTTGTATTCGTATATTTGGTGTTTTTTATGTTCTTCCATTTTAACTTTTATTATATTAAACCTATTGATTTAAGTTTGTTTATTTTATCATTTTATGTAACAGTGCTAACGAGAGATAATGACTACTTCGGGGTCTGGTGATGGAGGTGATGGTAGCCGTACTGATATGGCATGGTAGTATGGGATTGCCATTGACGGTGATAGACGGAAGACCCAATGTAAATTCTGTGGAAAAGGCTTATGTCTGTTGGGATCACTAGACTTAAGCAACACTTGAGTGGGACCAGTACAGATGTGGCAAAGTGTCTTATGGTTCCTGTGGAGATTTCAGCCAAACAAATAAAAGGAGGACAACAGAAAAAGGCAAAGTAAGAAAAAAACTAAGATGCAATTCGAGGAGACAATTCGAGGCACAGTGGGAGGTGGTATGGATAATGACTCTTCTGATGATGATGGCATGGATACTACTGGTATGACTGAGGCTGAGGCTAGAGATGTGAGATGGGCAGTAATAGCTAGTAGAGTCTCCCTTGATACTGACCGGCATAGGATGAGGGCCATGATGGGAGTGGCAAGTGGTAGTGGTAGTGGCAGTCAGCAGCCTCAGCCACAAACATAGAGTTAAGGGGTTGGCTTCCATGTTTAGAAGATCAAAAGTACTGGAGTACAACCTCAATCACCACCTGCTAGGGATGAGGATTATGTTGAGATCCTACGCTAGGATCCAACAACTTTTAGGAAGCCTAGGAACAAACAGAAGAAGCTAGAGTCAATGTGGAAGAATACAAAAGAATATATTAGGGATTCCTATGCTAAGTGGTCCTTCTTTCTTGGTATCCCAACACATGCCAACACAGGCCCATACTTTCAGACCATGCTTGATGCAGTTGCTGAGGCTGGTCCTAAGGTTAAAGGCCCCACTGCATATAAAATCATGAATGTGTATCTCCATAGACAGAAAAAAGAACTACAAGATTGGATAAAAGATTTAAAGAGGTCTTGGAATACATATGGGGTGACCATTATGTGTGATGTTGGACTGGTCCCACTAAAAATTCCATCATCAACTTTATGGTCTATTGTGATGGGAAGAAAACATTCCTCAAGTTTGTGGATGCATCTGCTATGACAAAAGATGCTAATTACATTTATGGACTACTGTAGACAATGGTGCATGAAGTTCGGGTTGAAAATTTGGTCCAGATTGTGACAGACAATGGCAGCAACTACAAGAAGACAGAAAAGATGATGATGGTTGATATGGACTACAATCTCTTCTGGACTCCATGTGCTGCTCATTGCATTGGCTTGATGTTAAAAGAGATGGGCAAGCTCCAGAAAGTAAAACAAGTAGTTGAACAAGCTAGACAGATGACAACATTTGTATACAACCATAGCTATTCTTTGAACTTGCTAAGGGAGAAATGTGTAGGGGACTTAGTCAAACCCAACGTTACCAAATTTGCAACCAATTATATAGCGCTGAAGAGCTTTGAGGCAAAGATGATAAGCCTCAGATCGATGTTTGCATCTGAGGACTGGTTTCCCTGGAAGGAGTCCTGAAGAGCTTTGAGGCAAAGATGATAAGCCTCAGATCGATGTTTGCATCTGAGGACTGGTTTCCCTGGAAGGAGTCCAGCCCTCTTAGTGGGGTTCAAACACAGCCTACCATAGCTTCAGATGAATTTTGGAGAACGATGAAGGACGTAGTAAAAATTCTGGAGCCAGTGGTGAATGTGTTGAGATTGGTGGATACATCATTCAAGCCCACCATGCCACATTTATATGCTGTCATTGATATGTTGAAGGAGCGTGTTCGTGCTGTGCTTCCACGTGGTAACAAAAATTTTATCAAGATTATCAAAGATCGATGGGAGAGTTAGCTGATGCACGCATAAGGCTGGTGAGCATATTTCATAATGTCTTTAATTTAGTTCAACTAAGTACTAAATTTTAATCATATGACTCATATTTTGCAGCATATTATTTGAACCCCAAGTATCAATATTCACATGTACTTGGGCTCAATTCTGACCTTATCAGTGTGTGTCAAAACTGTTGTGGCAAAATTAGTATCAAATTCGACTGTAAAAGCACTTGTCAACGTGGAGGTGAGTTGTATGGTTTAAGTGCTGAATTATTTGAATATCCATATATTTGGCTAATTTTTATAAGTATCCAAATGGGTGTAGATTAAAACGTTCAGAGATTGCTAAGGAGTTTTAGAACTTCCGCTACAGTGGCTGGACAAAATAATACCCATCCTAGTATGGGATTATGGAAATTGCACTTTCCAAGTAATATATCTTGTTTAATATGTATATTGACATGAAAATCAGATGTCATTAAAATGTGTTCTTCTTCTTGTGCAGCTAAGTAGTGGGTGTTGTATGGCGAGGATGCATCTGAGTTGAGGAGAATAGCAATCAAAATCCTATCTCAGACATGTTCCGCATCTGGCTGTGAGCGAAACTGGAGTACATTCTCCTTCATCCATTCAAAGAGGTAGGATAGATTGTGCTCTGAACGGCTCAATGACTTGGTGTACGTGCATTACAACATGAGACTGAGAGTACAGAGCATAAGCCGATCACAATAAAATGATCAAACCCCGATCGAGCCCGCCGATGTCTTCTAGCTATCTTCAAATGAGGAGGATCCCTATGAGGAGTAGGTGCAAGACAGAACAGTACTAGTGCTGGATGAGTCTGGTGGGAGGCCTGACCCCACTTTGGCTACTCCGATGGGGGCTGATGTCAAGCGGTTTCTGTCCTTAGACAAGGGTCGTGTACACGTACAGTCGCCTCGACCGTTTGACCCCCCAGCTAGTAATGGCACAGGCACTGGCGGTGATGATACAGTTGATGAAACTGGTTGATCAGCTTCTAATAGTAATGACGGCGATGGTGGTGATGGTGGTGGTAGTGATGGTGATGGTGTTGGTAGTAATGGTAGTGGTGGTGATGGGGCCTCTTATGATCCTAGATTGATTGTACCCATTGTTAGATGGACCGGCGAGAGTCAGTATACTCATGCTACAGAGGATATAGACCATGGTGGGCACACATCTTCATCACAGCCTACGACTGGGTATACACGTAGGTCTCGTCACCGCTCTTTGCAACCAACCCAAGAAGACGACGATGATTACATTGACATCATTCCTGATTCTGATATTCAGCTTGATGTTGATAGCATGTCCACAAGCTTTGGAGGAATGAGCATTGAGGGTAACACTGGATAGGAGCAATGGCAGTGGAGTGCCCCATCTTTCCCTGCTCCCGGATTTGGCACCACGTCGGCGTACAGTTCTTATTCCGGTGACGATTACTACATGCTTCCCAGTCCACATGATTCTTCCATCGATGCTACTTCACAGACTGGCTCCAACTTTGTGGATAGTCTCTTCTCATTCCTGATTGCTCAGAGAGTCATGCCCCACCAATCAGTATACGCTAAGTTAATTCCACATTATACTGAAATGTATCCAAGGATAGGTATCTTTACAGACCTCCCGGATTCCGTGTATAACAGATATGTGGATGACTACCAGCACTACTTTAGCCAGAAGACATCGTGACAGGACTTTGTTTTTTAGACCGAGCAATATTATCTTCAGCAAAGGCAATCTGACTAGATAGATCCATCACACTACTCTACATATGATTAGACATTGGGATGGAGTGATGGGAAGGTACTATTTGATTTTGAGTATTTCAGACGTTGAGACTATGAGCACTTGTGTTATTGTATGGGTTTATGATTTATGAATGTATGATTTTCCCACAATATGATTAGTTTTTATGCTTTAAATGTGTTTAAAAATGTTAAAATAGTATTTTTCCTATAGTATATAGCCTTAAAATGGCCTTAAAATTATCAAATACACGCTGAAACTCCCATTTTTAGCCTTTGGGAGTTTCGACAGGTTCTCGTCAGATCTCGGTTTTCCCAAAGGGTCAAGACACCCTCAAGACCCGAGATTTTAATCTATGCTCACATGTCCTGCATCAACCCGGCTACACTATGTAGTCGACTAAGATGTTTATTTCTTTCCTAGTCTTAAAGTTAGATTGTGTTTATGTTTCCTAATGTAACTAGAAGATCATTAAGTGGTAATCTTTCTTTTTCTACTTAATGAGACTACCAGTGAGACGAGAGACACTCACGATTTCTCTCTCCCTCTCTTCTTGTTTTCTCCCATTTTCTACTTCTCTCTTTCTTTCTATTTTATTACATGGTATCAGAGCAATCACCTGGATTGCCATTTTGAAAGTCATTTAAGGTTCTCCATTAGGTGTGAAGCCACCATTTTTCCTCTGCTGCTTCTGCTTTAGTTTTCCATCCTCCGCAAATTATGGTATGTTATCTCTGCAGTTTCAGATTTGAATTTCTGTTTTGTTCCCAACTCCACTGCTGCTCTCAGAACTGAATCTGTTTGTGTTTTGTTGCTGAATCTGGGTTTCTACTTCTGTTCTGTTGCTACCCTCGGATCTGAGATTCTGTTAAGCTGTTTAATAGGATCTTATTTCCACCTCTATCAATCTGATCCTATTATTTAGCTACCATCGAATTCCATTAATGGCTGCTAGCATCAATGGCCTGATCTTCTGTGGATTCTGGTATTGATTGCTGTTCTAAAATTTATTTTCAATTCTGATCTGATATGCATCGATTCCAATCTGTCTTTTTAGTTATTGCTGATTCTGATCTGATGTGTATACATTAATTATCAATACTGGAGAATCTTTTCTTGTTCTTACAACAGTTGTCTTTTACTTGGTGTCTGATCTGTTATTGAAGAGTTCCACTAAGATGGGTCTCTCCTAAAGCTGGGGCAACCTTATCTCTTTTGGTTGACTCTTCTTTTCAGAGTCTTTTTTGTGTGGGATATATACAGTGGCTGTACTCCTATTTAGGAGAATGTTTGCTGTGGGAATCTTACCCTTTTATTTAGGAGTTTGTTTCCATTTTTGTGCGGGAAATATATCATGGTTGTACTCCTATTTAGGAGTTTGTTTGCTTTGGGAATCTTATCCTTTGATTTAGGGGTTTGTTTTCTACTTTTATCTCCTTTTGTTTAGGAGATTGGATCTCTTCTGGATTTCTGTTGAGGCTGGAATATGTTTGCGTATCTTACACCAAGAATAACTGCTGATTATATAATCATGCTTTTTGGGGTGGCCAATATTAATGATTGGTCTGCTGTCCTATATTCTGCAACATATCTGGGACATTTATTTTACTGTGATCAATATTACTACCTGCAGCTGGCCAGTATCTCGTGGACTGAGGTACAGCATATGCTGGTATTCTTTTTGATATATCATCTGCTATCTCTTGCTGCTATTGACTTCTCTGTTCTGGTTTACTACTGTGATTACTGATCTGCTGCAACATCCTCAAGAGCTTGACCGTTGGTTCATCATATACATTGTTTTTTGCTGCTTCTGGTCTACGGACATCATCTTTACTGTTTTGGGTCTATTTATTGCCATAGTTAGCACAGAGGTACTGCTGCTGCTTTCTGATACTCCCGCACTGCTCCTACCTGTGGTATTCTGATTTGTGTGTTCTGTTATGCTGCTAGTAGCTTGTTCAGCTGCCAGTTCTACTAAAATGCCTGATGTTATGATCACATACCCTGCTTGCTCTTATTGTTTTGTCGTGCTTCCCGTCATAATTTGTCCACGTGGAATGTTCCACGCGAGGGGGAGGAGTGTATATTTTCTCGTGTTCGTGTTTGCTCCTGTTGGAGCCTACTACCAATTGCACGTGATGCAACATTTACTAACAGTTGCACGTGATGCAACATTTACAACCAGTGCATGTGATGGAACCTTTACTACCAGTTGTACGTGATATAACCTTTGCTCATGTTGAAACCTAATACCTTTTACTTGTTACACATAATGCAACCGCTTGTGTTGGAGTCTACTACCGTTGCACATGATGCAACGGTTCGCTTTGGATCCTACTACCTTTTGTTCGTTTTGAAGCCTACTACCATTGCACGTGATGCAACCACTCATGTTGAAAACCCTACAACACGTTGCACATGATGCAACCTTACACATGATGCAATTTATGTGGTTCACAACAACCTTATGCTCTCTGGCTCCTAGCTACTTGATGCTGAGTTATATGGTCTCCATCAACCTGATGTTGCTACTTGATTAACAGTGACCTATAATGTACTGCCATCTGCTACTACTATTACTACTACATGTCTTCCTTGGGAAGAACCTATGCTGATTAGTGTTCATGAGTTGGTGTTGCTACTAGAATGAAGTTCTATTTGTGTTCCCTGGCATCTCCGATGTTATATACTGAAGACCGATGTTGTAGTTCGTAGCTATTCTTATTTGTTCCAAGCTGAGTATGCTCCAACTTGAGAGGGAGTGTTGAGATTCTTACATTATGATGATGTTTAGTATACTGCTTAGTCTATCACTAGTGTTGATGGTGTTGTTTAGTATTCAGTCATTCTATGTAAGTCGGCTACACTATGTGTAGTCGACTAAGATGATTATTTCTTTCCTAGTCTTAAGAGTTAGAATTAGGTTTATGTTTCCTACTGTATCTAGAAGATCATTAAGTTGTAATCTTTCTTTTTCTATTTAAGGAGACTAGCAATAGGAGAGACACTCATGATTTCTCTCTCCCTCTTCTCGTTTTTCTCTCCATCTTTTCCATCTCTCTTTCTTTCTATTTTGTTACAAGGTTCTTTGAATGACCCAAGCAGGAAGGGGGTTCTTAGGTGGCCAATCCAGTTGTCCTACACTGCCATGTGGAAGGATGTTGTGGCAATTACAACCATTGGATAGATAGGACATGGCTTGGATCAGCTACTTTTCAATTATGTGGTGTTAACGATTTAATAACTATCTTTGTAGCTCCGAAATGTTTTAGTTTATGCTCCTACCTATTATCTTGATATACCAAGAGAGAAGTACGGTCTAATGAGGCTACTACGAAATATTTACTCTTGGGGCAAGCTCTTCTATTCTGGTTCACGGTTTTTCTTGGCTATATGGTTCATCTAGGGGAGAGATCTAGCTTCAAGAAATAGTGAATGGTCTTATCAATACACAAATGTATAACTCCCCAGGAATTTCAATTGCACTTATATTCATAACTGTAGGAAATGGGTTCAAGCTTTCCCTAGCTCCTTCTCATCAATGGACTCCTGACGTATGTGAAGGAGTGCAGTTCATTCGATAAATTCCTACCTCACGCCTATTGGTAGTCCATGCATTCATGCGCACCCTCATGTTAGTCCTAATCTTTTTTAACTTGATATTGCCATGCAATTATCTCTGCTCAGCCTGAAATTTAGACCTTATCACTTTGCATCTGGCAGAGATAAGTGTAATCTGAGGTTTGGAAAATGACAGACCCTAGTGATCATAGTTGTCAAGGCGCCAAGGCGAACCAAGGCATTGGAGGCTTGATGAGGCGCCTAGGCGACCAAGGCCCCCGCCTAGGCGACCAAGGCGCCTGATTTTCCAAGGCGTCACAAGGGTGCCTTGACAACTATGCTTGTGACTATAATATTTCGCCATAAAATTAACAATGAAACTCAAACAGAAATTATTCAATAAATAAATAAATAAAACTTTATTTTTCTGAAACTCCAGCAAAAGTAATAGATGAATAAAACAGAATGTGAACCAGATAACATGAGAGATAGAAATACAAATATGACTTCCACTGAAATAAATACGTACAAGATAACTGATAATCTTCTTGTCTCTGTCCTTAAATATAGCTGCAAGATTTCTTAAATTAATGTTTTTAAAATTTTTTGTGTTCAAACTAAACCCTTTATGGGCCAACAGATACACAAATATCTGTTTCTATTGTGAGATCTCAAACAATTAGCAACAGGAAGAAGTAACAAAGCATGAAAGCACAATTCCTGGAGAAAAGGACATACAGACTCACCAGAAGAATTTGACAGCAAAGAAAAGCAGTGATGATAATCGCTAGCATAAGCATTCTCATGAACCTGAAATATTTAAACTTATTTCAAATAATATTGTAACAAATTCAAATTTGAGAATATGCACTTCAGTCTCTAACCCATCTCAATTCTCAAATACAAATGGTGGATATCTTGTTTGTTCTAGTTATTCGGAAAACTGCTACTTGTATGATGATATCGAAAAATGATAGTATTTTATTCTTTTGGACAGTGAACAATCCTATTGCACTTTTTCCCTACCATTCCACAGGATGCAATTTATTTGGTCATGGAATCATCAATCGGTACAATTTAAGGGCTATTAAACAAGGTTAGATCCTTCACCAACATGCATTGCTTCCTCAATAAGTGGGCACAATGTATTCTCTTAGGTAGGATAACAATTGTACACGAGAAGCATGGAATAGCTACATACCACACTCTCAGAATTATGACGACACCTCCCAGCACAGAAATCAAAGACACTTGCATAAGTCCCTGTCATAAAGAGAACCAGACGACATTCTGGTTTATCAAACTCAAAGCTGACTACAAAGTAAAACATTCATATGAAGAACCCTAAGGATTTTTTTAATGGATGAATAATTCCAGGGAGTTTCCAGCAAGATCAATGTAACAATTTATTGAGACATCTCAGAAACCACTTGCCATAAGGTTGTATTTCCACAACTGAAAATAACAAATTCCATCCAACAAATGGTCAACATCGGTAGATACTAGAGTAAGCCAAAGTTTTCAGATTAAATTTCTTTCAAAACTCTATGAGTTCATCTGAACCCCGCTAACATTGCTACCGTGGGAACAAATTCATATTTTATCGAGAACAAGTTTTGTCTATTCCACATTAGAGTATCACCTGCTGTCATCGGTTTGGCAATCTTCATCTTCAGTGCAAGTTCTTTTTGTGTCTGTTGAAAAACAAACCAACAATGTCAAAAATTCAAATTTACAACGCTACTACTACTACTAATAATGATGATGATGATGATGATGATGATGATGATGATGATGATGATGATGATGAGTAATAATAATAATAATAAAAGGGTGTCCCAGTGCACAAGGCTCCCGCTACTACAGGGTCTAGGGAGGGCAGAATGTATGCAACCTTACTCCCACAATGTGGACAGGCTGTTTCCATGTTTTGAACCCATGACCACCAGGTTGCAATATGACAACTTTACCGTCACACCAAGGCTCGCCCTAATATTATAATAATAATACAAAGAAACTCAATGCTTAAGTAAATACCCGAGCTGGATTTAGACAGCATGAAACACAGTATTCATATGAATTACAGCACAGTGAGACAAAGTTGCATCCACTGCAAGCAAGAACAAACAATTTCATCAATCTGTAGAAGTTATGCCCAAATTGAGCGCAAAGAAAAGATGATATCTAGAGGAAAACTCACTGACAAGAGAATTGCTCTCCTGTCCCAGGGCAACAGCGAGACCATGGATCCACTGATAGAGCATCACATACGTGGCCTGCAATTAAAGAATTCTTGGACAAAAAGTCACTGACAACAGAACTGCCGTCTTCTTCTTAGGCAACAATGAGGCCAAATATGCACTGATAGAGCATCACAAAACATGGTAAACCATTGAAACGATGGTTGAAAAGCTGTAGCAGCGATGGAAATAGCAATGCAGCACTGCAGGTTTATCTTCTAAAATCCTTGGGGATAAGGCTGCACACACATGTATATACATGTATATGTGCCTATGTACGTATGCATGAGAAACAGAATGACAAAACTCAATATATAAGATACAAAATGAATAACTCAATGCAGTCGTCCTCGCCTTTTTTAACGACAAAGAAATTTATTAATAACAAGAACAACCTTACGAGAAGGGAGAAAATACCAAACACACAGACAGCACTGCTAAATAATAAAAAGCTCATCAGCCAAAGAATCACAGGGTCCACAACTACACTGGAACAAAATGGTCATAGAGGAGACAAAAGACCCAGTAGTCTTAATGAGATGGAAGAGCTGTCACAGTCATTTTGTCCAGCGCTGTTTGCATGGCCTACGGTTGAGGCATGGGAGAGGATAGAGGGATAACCGCAGCATGTGTTTTGCCAAGTAGAATTGTTGTAAATAAAGTGAATAGTGATTATTAGTACCAAAGTTTTAAGTATCGTGTATCGGTAGCGTATCAGTCAGGCGATTTTAAGAGACGTATCATATCGTATCGTGATACGCTTGGATACGCTACGATACAAGAAAAGATACGCACGAGAATGATTAGGGAAACATGCAAAACACAATTTTAAAGCATAAAAACAACATAAGAAGCAACATTAAGAAGGAAAATGTTTCTTACGTTCATACTAATAGTCTAATACCAAGTCGAGTTACGGGCTAGTTCAAACTCAGAATTATATCAAGAAGGGGTGCAACCAATAAGATGTTGTAGATATTTTTTGCATATGTACAGTACTGGCCCCAGTCCATATACAGATGAATATGTCATTCCCACTCATAGTAGAACTGTGTATACTCTTCTGGAGTCGACATTCTCGTTGTTGGGGCCCATGATACCTCAGATTGACTCCTCCCTGAACTTCCAAATGATGAACACCCAATGCCAAAACAGCACCAGGAGAATGCTGTCCATAATGTATAAGTGAATGAGCATTACGTGGTTCTGAACTCATGCTCAATGACTCCATCTCCCTCAAAAACATGCCTCTATCATCAAGTTGGTTACCCTGCTTACCCTTCCGACTGTAACTCCTAGGCTGTGGGCTACCACCATGATATTAATCTTGGGTTGCATGAGTATAAGTCTCCTCGCATGTGAACTACACCGGATCATATGTTTGTGCACCACTACCACCAGCCATGGTTCTAAATTTCGACTGAAACCACTGATTTCGACCGAAATATTTCTGATTTTTACAAATCTGAAACAAGATTCTCCTTCGAAATTAAGAAGTACCGAATTTCAGACCAAACTTACTGTTCGACCAGGTTTTAACCGAAATATCTAGTTTTGGCCGAATCGCAGGCCAAACACCTTATAAAATGTCAAGTTTTCGATCGAAACTGATCTATTTTGACCCTCAAAACTTGATGTCGACCTTAAAAGTCAAAGTAATACAAGACAGGGAACAGTATACAAGAAGGATAGTATCTAGCACACGACACTTATTTATGACTAATATCATTTAAGTAAATATTTATTAACTTTTATATTTCATTTACTTAAGATATTATTCATAATTAAACAAACACCCCCATTTGAGTCCAATAAAAATAGTCTAAAAATCAAATTACAAAAGGATAAAAGGTCAACTTTCTCGTTCAAGAACAAAAACTGGATTTTCGATCGCATAACGATTTTCAACTTTCAAATGCTAGCCTTTTTTTCCAATCTAAAAATTCCATAAATCTTATTAGAGTAAAACATCACTAAAAACCAAGAGTCGTCATGTGGCCATTTTCACAAAAAGGGGGGTGTTGATAGGCTTACAAAGTCAGATCATTTGGCCTTCTCATCTGAGTTTGGGATTTCCAAATATTCTTAAGACACTTACTTTTCATTTTCCTCCCGTTCATAAAGAACTCTATAATATGCTTGTTTTGAATTACTGCATGAGTTAGAAATTCCGAGTTTTGAATTCTTGTTTTATTAGGTAAAGTGTGTTGAAGATTTGATTTTTAGTATGAAAGCTAGTATATAATTCATTCATTGAGCTTCTAGCTCACTCCATCAATATGATGATTATACAGATGAACCGGAACAGACCGAAAAAGAGCAAGTTAAGCCTAGAGAGGACTATTATTGTCCAGGATGTGAACATGCAGAGGCAAGAACTAGGCTAGAATGATATCTTATTTCCTTTTCTTTTTTTTCTTTCTTTTTTTTTTTTTTTTTTTTTTTTTTTTTTTTTTTTTTTTTTTGTGATATGAGACCCTTTTGTAATAAATGATGATCTTTAATATTCCTTTTGGAATTAAATATAAATATATGTGAAAAGGCTCATTCCAAAATATTTGGCTCATTCCAAAATATTTGTTTCTTTTTGGTAGCTTGGGAATCTTTGTCAGTAAGTGGATATTGAATTTTGGGAATTTAAGGATTTAGAACTGGATGAAACATCTTGTGGATGTGGTGATTGTAAATCTTATTATATTGAGATCAATGAAATGTTTAATTGCCACCAGTATCAGTTCTTATTCTAGTCTGGAATTCTCGATCTATGAGATTTGTCGGAGCCATTAAATTACTTATACAATACTAGTATAAGTATAATAGTCTAGCGTGTCCGCAAGGGTAGACCTATTTCCTTCTTCGGGATTTGGGGTCATTACACTACCACTTTGAGATTGTGACCTTCTCAACTGCTCTTCCTCCCATTGTTGTGCTCAATGCTCACGCCTTGAGGCCAACATCGCTTGCTAGAACTCATCTTCCCTCTCCATATCTAATCCCTCAAAATCATCAAAATCTATTGTCTCATCTGGATCCATAAGATTTTGTGTACATCTTTCCTTATCTTCCTTCTTCTTCGTTCCTTTCGCTTTTCTTTCCATCAAGTGCTTTGCCATTACCCTGCTTAACTCATTTGCATAACCTTCTACCATGTGTTGCTTCCGCATGGTCACCTCACCTCCATGACGGTCAGCGTTAAATTGCATCTTGTTATTAACCGATTCCCGTCGATTTTAGTGCAGTAATTCCATCAAACGTCTTTGCTCGTCATTTTGCTACACACCACACGTGCGACATGACATACAAATTTCATAAAAAATACCCCACGTAAACCCAATAATGTATTACCTCTTATCTCAACTTTATACATAATTTATAATTTTTCAGCAATTAAAAATTGCTGAAAATAGCAAATAGTTATATATGAAATTAGGGAAAATTTCATGCACCTCCACTGAGGTTTACCATAAAGGCAACCACCGCCCATCGTCTTCACTAAAGCCACGAACCTCCCCTTATTTGGTAGATAAGTATTATACAAACCCTGTCCATTAGGATACCTGTTAGATGCTGATGTGTCTTTCCATATAAATTTTTATGGTCAAGGATACCCTTAAACACTTGTAGAGTTACCCTTTTACCCTTTTAAAACATATCAAACAATAGCTATATGTTTTCAATCCTCGATTGAAATAGAGGAACAGAGAGAACTTTCACCACTTGAAGGTACACAACCCCCCCCCCCCGGAAAAAAAAAAACCCCCCCCCCCTTCGAACCCCAAAAACCCCCCCCCCCCCCCCCCCCAAATCCGTCAAACACCTTATCAGCAGTTTTATTTGCCTACTGGAATAAAACGAAATCGGGGCATTCCTGAAAGCATCGCGGGAACAACAAAAACCACCATCTCGCTCTTTCCTTTCTTCGGTGCTACCTTTTTCTTTCCAAGGGATGGGCTTGGGCTGTCTAAGAACCTTTACTTTGAGGATGCCCGGGAACAACTCCTAGGTCAATTAAGGATCAAATGTTGGAACCTCATGGGTAAGGAGAAGGTAATGGAATTGATAGACAAACACTAATACCTTAATTGAGTCGGTCAAGATCAAATCTGTTTATCAAAGTGTCATAGTGTCTATTTTTATTTGCTAAAGAGGTATTTCCATGGGTTTGCCTTGGTATCGTGTTCATCCTCGATTGTAAAAATGATCCGGAGCTTCTTTCTGTTCATATAATGCTTCTTTTCCACGGGAGCAAGTCTGTTGATAACTGAAATAAGGCGCTCTTAGCCCACCTCCTCTATAAAGTCAAGCTATATTTTTAGGCTCTGGCACTTGTAGCGCCCCGTCGCTGCGTTAAGGGGAAACTTGTTTCCCGCGAAAGACTAAAAAATAATCCTAAATTAAGACTGAACTAAACGATAAATGAAGCGAAATCCACTAAAGTACTCTACTACAAAGAAGAATGAGATGAATTGTATCAATATCCGAACTCTTTTGTATATATAGGAATTAGGAAGTGAAGAATCCTTTTCCCGATTTGTTCTGTCGAGATCTAACTGCTCCAATCTGTTTTTTATTCATAGTTGGAAGTTCTTACGACATAATAGATTGGTGCCCTTTGGAGAAAGTGGAAGAAATCTTTTCAATAATGATTTGGATGGGTAAAAATAAAAATACAGAATTCAAAACTTTGGATTCTAGCGAGAAAAGGGCAAAGCAAGAGGAGAAACAAAAGGAGGAGAGAAAAGAAGAAAATGAGCGAATAGCAATAACAGAAGCCTGGGATAATATGCTATTTGGTCAAATCCCAAATCCCAACTTTAGAAGATAACCATGAGCCTATTCACCTCCTATTAGGCTTCCCAAAGCCCCAAAACACTTCAAAACACAGGAAAATGAAAAAGAATTTCTTTCGATCCCAGACCGTGCATCTGCTTGAATGGGGTGATGCTTTCCTCAAAATCCCCAACCTTTGCATAATGGTTCACAAGAAGACTCCAAGAAAAATGTCTTCTTTCGGGATTCCATCAAAAACCCTTCTCACTTCCCTCAAATCTCGATAGGAAACATACATAGAGACTAGTTTACAAACCAAGACGTCATTAACATCGACACCATTGGAGGATATAACTAATGAACCTTCTTCTCGTCTTGTAGCGACTTATTATCAGCATAGAGATACAAGATATAACAGTAAGTGCTCAACTCAAGCTGCGATTTTTTAGAGTTGTGGAGAAAGTCCATGGCACTTGTTAAGTTGCCCAATTCATAAAGTCTGCAGATTTCTGTATTGCACTTGAATTCTACAATTTTGCTGGTTTTATCGGCCAACGTAGAGGCTCTAATGGACATAGAAGAATTGAAGTTTGAAGGCATGATAGAAATTTTGGACGAACTTCTCTCTCGCGCATTCAAATGTGGGAGAAGTTGCACAAATTACAATGCCTTTTGGGAAGAAAACAAATGCTGTTCTCAGGGTAGAAAAAAGAATCTGAAATAGATGCCATTAAGTGTATAAAACGAATGTTGTTCTTACGGTTTAAGATACAAAAACCCTAAACCAAAGGCTAAACTGAAATCAAATGAAAGGTACCTACCGAGAAGAAAGGAAAGCGGGTCACTGGAGAAGAGAGGCGCCTGTGTAGAGAGTGCCACCGGAGAAGAGCATAGCCGGACAAGATGGAGAATCGCCGGAGAAGAAAAGCCTTTTTCAACCGTTGGAAGGAAAAAAGAAGACAGAGGTTTTAAAAAGGACGATGGTGGTTTTTTTAAAAGGAGGGTACAATTATCATTTTATCTTTTTCGTTAATCATCTTAACAGCGTGGGGTGCGGTTGTCATTAACGACGACAATGGGGGATGGTGCCATTATGGTAAACTTCAGGGGAGGTGCGTGAAATTTTTTCATGAAACCATGAACCATGATGAACAAAAATCCTTAATATATTTATGCAGGTAAAATAATTGTAGAACCATATGAAGCAAAAAATATATTTATTTTCCATTTAATAAGTAATTCTTTGAATTTTCAAAGCTGAAAAATATAAAAATAAATAACAGGAAAAAAAAAAACATGGAGCCCTTTTATACTATATTATTCATGGAAATCAGAAACATTGCCTAAATTTTGAAGCACATTTGCATGAAAGAAATTGCATTTATAAATTAAATTTCATTAACTTTTTTCCAGAAAATAAAAAATTAAAAAAAATTTTAAACACCGAAAATTAGATGCTATATATAAACTGATAGATCGGCACTCCAACATCAACAATAAAAGATACAAGTCAATATGGTTCATTCTTTTAGAAGAAAAGAAAAAAAAAATCAAAATTTTTGGTGATCTTGAAAGAAACCTCAAATTGATTCTCAAATTCATGTTAAAACTGGTTTTTTATGCATGGATTCATCATATCAATCAATTAACTACTGATTCATGTCAAGAAACAAAAGAAAAAAATGAAATCTTGAAGGAAAAGAAAGAGTTCCAGGTTTACCTAGGTTTTCCGCCACTTGAGAGTTCAAAGTTGAAATCCAAGATTTAAGTAAGCAAATCTTCAGTTTGATGCTTCGGTTTGAATTGTTTTTGGGTCCTTTACAAAATCCCCAGGTATTTTGATCGATTAGTTGTGTTCTTTCAAGTATTTGGAGCAAGATAGGAGTCCTATTCGCTGGTAGCAGGCTTAATTTGAAGAAAAAAGCATGAATAAAGTGAAAAACTGGCTATATCGACAATATTAAGTGGCTGTATCAACTGAATTTTTTTTTTTTTTCCAAAAACATGGTCAAGTGAATCGACACGTATCAACTGTATTGACCGTATCAACATGTATCCATTCAATATGCTCGATACATGTGGATACCCAACTTTTTTTTAGATATGAGACACTTGAATCCATGTTTAGTACAACTTTTTGAGGAGGCGATGTCTACTTCTGGGAATGTATAAAAAGCTTAAATGCTACCTTGTAAGGGAGTGACATGTTGTCAACAACTATAGTCCTCAGAAGCCTACCCCAACACTAGAGTTCCGTCGTTGCTACACCCTTCGCCTGGTGATCCCCTTTGAGCTAGATTATAATGTCTTCCATTAATCAATGAATGTACTTACCATTTGTGCTTGCATGTGCATTGCTTTCTTTTCCTTGTCTCGAATAGTAGACAGGCTGATGAGTGCTCGACAGAAGCTTGCTTGAGGTTGTCCGTGACGGTATCAGAGCCATATTTGTTCAGAGGAGCAAAAATGGCCCAACTGAACAACAAAACTGTATTGAGGCCCTTGAGAACCAGTTCCAGAAGATCAAGGGTGTGGTCGATGGTCTACCAACACTGGTCGTGAGGCTGGATGCCCTTGGAGGGGTAGCAACAACTTGTTGGCAGATGCCCTTGAAGAGGGGCACCATAAAGGTGTTAGAAGAAGACACAAGGAGTGCGAAGGAGGCCCTTTATGCCCAATTAGAGGAGTTGTCAGGTCAACTTGCTGTAAGAGCAATTGGTTCTGGTGGAGAGGGACCGATAGAACACCATGCTCGCTTGCAAGTACCCAAACCAGGCACTTATGGTGGTGCTCAAGATGCCAAGGAGTTGGAAACTACTTATTTGATAGGGAACAATACTTACGTTCTGTGAGACTGGGGATGCCAACTGCTAAGCTTTGATGTGCTCGTGTTACAAAGATATCTAAGAGATTGTGCACCATTGCCACCTGAGAGGACCTAAAGGAGCTCAAGAACCAATTTCTCCCTAAAACTGTTGATTACATTGCCCATTGGAACCTATGCCAGTTACAACACACTGGCTGATGGCAAAGAGGGTTCAAAGCAAGTCAAATTAACAAGCCCTCTTTGCTACAGGATCTTAATTCAGTCCAATACAAAATCTGCAGAGAAAAATAATGAAGAAAACCACTTATCTTGAAATCTAACCCTTGAAATCACTTGAAACTTGATGGGAAATACTCTTTAGGATGTACTTGAAGACATATCCAAAGTTGGAGATGATCCGATCACAGATGAGAGAGATGTGATTTTTTGAAAACTACCTATCATCTGAAAACGGGACTGGTTTAGTTAGAGCTGGTCGATATGATTTTAATCTTTAATCCCACGAGCTTTCGTCGATCAAATCAGCACTTAATGGTATCGCAATTCAGTATGCAATAATAAGAACTTGAAGGAATTAACAGAAGGACAAGAAAACCATAAAACAGAATATTTCGGTTGAGTCTCACAACCTATGAGACTCAACCAGAAAATCAGGAGCTAAACTCTCTTCTTTTTTCTGGTCTAAATCTGCTGGCTCTCGTCTTCTTTATCTTATTTATAGACTTAAGAAAGATTACAAAATAAGGAAGGATTTAGTCATCTTAAAAAAAATATCCTAAGATAAATTAAAAAGGAAACTCGCCTTTATAGATTTAGGAAAGTTTCCAATCTAAAAAATATCCTAAGATAAATTAAAAGGGAACCTTGTCTTTATAGATTTAGGAAAGTTTACAAAAAAACAACTTACAAAATATCAATCCATAACTTAACTTTAAGAAACAAAATCTAAGAATAATTTAGGAAATAAATAACAAAAGAAGGAAAATTTCTGCTGTTGGTACTGTTCACGTGAACAGTACCGCGTGAACAGTACCGCGTGAACAGTGTTCACGTGAACAGTGTGGGTTGGGCCCATGTTGACACATCCTTGGGCTGATCCACTACTGGCTGGTCCTTGGACTGCATCAACTCCCCCCCACTTAAAAAGAACTCGTCCACGAGTTTTGTAATGGTGAAGAATGACTACAGAGGGGTCGGTAGGCAGCATCTGTTGATCTTGAAACTTAAACTGTGCTTGCGACGTTGGAAGAAAATCCATCACTTTGGGTCCACTTTCTTCAAAATATTTAGAAGGTATTACGAAATCAACATGCTCAACATCATGAGGAAAGTCAAATGGAATCGTGGTATCCATGGGGACGATCTTATTCAATTCTTTGTCTTATTTATAGACTTAAGAAAGATTACAAAATAAGGAAGGATTTAGTCATATTAAAAAAAAATATCCTAAGATAAATTAAAAAGGAAACTCGCCTTTATAGATTTAGGAAAGTTTCCAATCTAAAAAATATCCTAAGATAAATTAAAAGGGAACCTTGTCTTTATAGATTTAGGAAAGTTTCCAAAAAAACAACTTACAAAATATCAATCCATAACTTAACTTTAGGAAACAAAATCTAAGAATAATTTAGGAAATAAATAACAAAAGAAGGAAAATTTCTGCTGTTGGTACTGTTCACGTGAACAGTACCGCGTGAACAGTACCGCGTGAACAGTGTTCACGTGAACAGTGTAGGTTGGGCCATGTTGACACATCCTTGGGCTGATCCACTACTGGCTGGTCCTTGGACTGCATCACTGGCCCAATACGTGAGTATGTCAAAGAGTTCATGGCCTTGATACTCTACATTAAAGAAATGTCTGAGAATGATAATGAAAGAGGAGTTCCACTTCGTTGAGGTTTTAAAGCCTTGGGTTAGGACTGAGTGCACAGACAACAATGCAAGAACTTGCTTCACCAGTGTCTGTAGTTGAACGCTTGGTGGACTACAACGGTACAACCTACCCACAGACAAGAAAACCGCTGTGCTCCTCCTCAATGTCAACTGTAGGGTCAAGGCCATTGTAGTGCTGTGACGGGATATATAGGATTGTCATTTGCCTTCAAAAACAAGCCCTTAATGCTTTACAAGCGGCTTTTATATACCGAGAAAGCAGAGGGAGAAGAGAATGAAGAGCACGAGGAGGCAAAGATAAAAGCTCTTCAATTATTGTATGTCGTAAAGGGCATTTTGATGAGAAGAAGTCCGTAGCCCAAGGATTGGTGTTTGTCAATGAGAAGATTCATGGCAAGACAACCAGAGCCATGTTAGACACAGGAGCCACCCATAACTCTGTTGCTTAGTCTAAGGTAAAACGACTTGGCCTGAAGTTGGTTAAGGACTCGAGTCATTTTAAAGCTGCGATTCAGCAACTGGACCTGTATGTCACTGCTAAATCTGTCCCAATTGAGATGGGTAGATTCCAGGTTATTTTAGCAGAGTTTTTACAAAACCACAAGGTAGTGCCCATACTGTGCCTTGAGTCTCTATATTTATTTGGAGAAAATACTTGCATATTCTTAGCGGTGTCTGAGAAGGGTAATGGCAAGTTGTTGTCGCCCCCCCCCCCCAAAAAAAAAATAAAAAATAAAAAATAAAGAGTTGAAGAGGGGATCTTAACTACCTAGCCGCCTTGAAAGTGGAGATCAAGAGTTAAACATTGGTCCCATGCCTGAGAGAGTCTGTGGTGTTTTAAAGGAATTCGAAGACATAATTCCACTCGAGTGGCTGAAGTGTGAACCACTCAGACGGCCATAGACCATGAGATTGAGCTCCTTCCTAGAGCAAAACCACCTAGAATCCCCTACCACATGTGACCCCCTGAATTTGTGGAACTTCAAAAAAAAAAAAAAAAAAAACCCTCGATGCTAGATCCTGTGCTAGTAGATTGGGGCGAACCCACACCAGTGGTCTAGGTACCAGTGAAAGCAAGGGCATTGGAAGCGGGAAAAGAGACAGCATACCTAAAGAGATGGCCGACAAGAGGCAACGGTGAATTTCAAAATTGTTTTAGTTTGCAGCCCGGCGGTACGCGAGCGCAACAACTGAGGGGGTTTCAGTGCCCGTGATATCCCTGCCATTTTTTGGCCCAACATCCCTTCCTGTCCCAGCACCAGAGATAGTAGTAGTAGTCACAGGGGGCAGAGGCAGATACAGACATGAATAAAAATAAATAACTGCGCAGAGAGTCACGGGAGCACAACCCGTGACAGGAACAAGGGCAAGCTTCATTTGACCCTCCAAAGCTCCTTATGATGCCCCAGTGCTCTTCAATGGGAACCGACAGTTGTGTGTTGACTATAGGGTTCTCAACAAAGTGTCCATTTGGAACAAATATCTTATACCACTGATTACTAACTTATTTTGACCAACATGAAGGAGCCAAGTACTTCTCCAAGATAGATTTGAGGTCAGGATACCAATCAAGTCCACATTGCAGAGGGTGAAAAGCCCAAGACGAATAGTGTCACAAGATACAGTGCCTTCCTGTTTTTGGTCATGTCCTTCAAGTTGACTAATGCCTTAGCCAACTTTTGCACACTGATGTATTAAATCTTTCATGATTATCTTGACAAGTTTGTGGTGATATATCATGATGACATCGTGGTGTACAGCTCAACCTTGGAGGAGCATGTTGAATATCTGAGAAAGGTCTTTGAACTAATTCATTACCATCACCTATGTGTAAAGAAAGACAAGTGTTCGTTTGCCAATGACGCATTGGGTTTCACAGTTATGTGATTGGAGAAGGGCAACTGCAGATAGACATAGCCAAGTTTAAAGCTATCCAAGAATGGAAAGCCCTAACCAATGTCAACAACTGGTGGTCTTTCCTAGTACTTGTGAACTACTACCAACAATTCATTATAGGGTACTCTGAAAAGACCATACCACTGACCGATATGCTAAAGAAGGATAGCCCATGGGCGTGGTCAAGCATATATAGCAGAGGCTTTGAATGTTAAAGAACAGAATTACTAGTGATCCGATCCTTGTCCTTCCCAACTTGTCTAAGCCCTTTGAAGTATAAACAGATGCCTCAGATTATGCCATTGAAGTATTAGTGTAAGAAGAGCAACTGCTAGCCTTTGACAACCGAAAGCTTTCTGAGATAGAGCAATGGTATACAGCTCAGGAGAAGGAACTGTTGGCAATGTTACATTGTCTTTGGTGCGGAGGCATTATCTGCTTGGGTCCCCCTTTGTGGTGAAGACAAAAATGTGACGGTGTATTCATGAATCATGACCCAAAAGAAATTTACTCACAAGGAAGCTCGTTCTTATTAGAGTTTGACTTATCTCTAGAGGACAAGCATGGCTAAATAAATAATGTGACTGATGCCCCTAGTCACAAGGCCAACCTTACAATGATGCAACGAGGTGGGAGGAATGCAAGTCATAAGTAATAATCCTCAAGCCCAAGCACTTTGACCCCTCATAAAAGTTAGGAAGACGCTTTTGGAGTAGAGATGAGCTCCTCTTCACTAAAAGGGACCATCTCTATGTCCTGCGTTCGTGAAATCTGAGGAACAACTAAATTCATCATGACGCTCCATGGGCAAGGCATCCAAGATGGCGCCACACATTGCTTTGTTAGAAAGAGGTTACTATGCAAGATAACGTGATGGAGTACATAAAGACCTACCTGTGTACCAATAAGGTAAAGTTGAGAGAAACAAGCCCTTGGGTCTACTTGAGCCATTGCCGACACCCCAACAACCATGGGAAGGTGTCTTTTTTGACTTCATCTGTCTCTTACCAAAAGTGGGGGAGTATGGATCCTTGCTGGTGATATAGTAACAGATTCTGCCTGCTCCAACACACTGCTCAACAGAGGAGATAGCTTACCCATTCATGATGAATGTGTTGAAGTATTGGGGAATTCCTTAGAATATTCAGAGTGGCAGAGATTCAAGTTTCACAGAAAAGTTTTGGTCTGAGGTATTCAAACTTTTGGGGTCTCAACTAGACTTCTCTTCAAGCAGCCACCCCCAAACAGATGGACAAACTGAACGGTTCAATGCTATTTTGAAAGAATATCTGCAACACTTAGTGAATACAAATAAGGAAAATTGGGTGAATTTGTTGGATATTGCATACTTTTGCTTCAACCTCCAACAGAATGCATCCACTCATAAATCATAATAGCCCTTATGAGCTTGTCATGGGACAAAAGCCACAAGTGCCCATATGTTAGTTGTTGCCCACTAAGGAAGCAGTCCTACAACCTAACAATTCGTGAAGGACTTAAAACAAAATTCTGAAATAGCTAAGGCTTACCTTGAGAAAGCCATAAAGCGCATGAAGAAGTGGTCCGTCTAAAAGAGGAGACCTGATATATTCAACATTAGAGATATAGTCTTGAGAAGCTACGTCCGGAGAGACTGAAGCTTCACTATAGGACACACGAGGAACTAGTTCATCGATATGAAGGACCCTTTCCTTTCATGGAGTGGTAGGTCGAGTTTCCTACAAAGTGCATCTTCTGATTTGGCTCAAGCACCTCCACCCAATTTTCCATGCCAGTTGATTGAAGCCCTATCATGCAGATCCCGTTGATCCCGCGACAAACATCTCAAAGCGCCTACCTGCTATTGTGAAGTCTCTACCAGCAAAAGAAGTTGAATGTATCATAGCCGAGCGCCAATGCAAGTGTTTCCCTACAACCCTTACCAAATAGAATACTCAGTCAAATGGGGCTTGCCCGGTCCTTACTTTCATTCCCCAAGAAGATACGAAAGTACTTGCAAGAAGACAAGCATCAACTTTACAAGTGGGGAGAATGTCACAGACATTTCATCCAGAGATGTTCGTGTAACAAAACCACACAAACTGAAGCACTAAACCAGAAAACCAGAAAACCAGAAAATTAATAAAGAAGAAGAAGAGAATTGAAGAAGAAATAGAAGAGAGACAGAGAACAGACCACGAAAACCAGCAATAGACTGGTATTGAAATCTGAGTGTGGTTTCTCTCATCTAGCACTTTGTATTTATAGAGAAAGGAGAACCAATTACATTAAGAAAGTCTTCATAAACAGAAGAGACATAAAAAGAAAGAAATAACAAATATAAAGGAAACTAAATAATCAATAAACAAGGAAAGAAATCAGAACAAAATATCTAGCAGTTGTCATTAGCGTCAGCGACAACTCCTAATTTGTCGAGATGGGCCTGTGGGCTTGCTATGGGCTAGTTCACGTTAACACCCTCTCTCAAGCTTGGAGTATACAGATCACCCAATCCAAGCTTGTAACAATTTAACCGATACGCTGGTCCAAACAGAGGCTTCGTAAGAATATCAGCAAGTTGATTTGAAGAAGATACAAATGGAGTAACAACGATCTTCTTCATGACAGCATCTTAAACAAAATAACATCAACCTCAATATGGTTGATACGTTCATGGAAGACTAGATTACTAGCAATATAAATGGCCGCTTGATTATCACACATCAAGGACATGGGTTGAGAGACTGAGAATCCAAGTTCTTGCAGAATATTTTTCAACCATAACAGCTCAGCAGTAGTGTGTGCCATAGCACGATATTCAGCTTCAGCACTAGACTTGGATATAGTAGTTTGATTTTTACTCCACCAAGTATTCAATGGTGGAAGGTCTATCACCATCAGCTCCTGCCCAATCAGAATCAGAATAACCAACAATGTCAAGACGTCGATGCCGATGATAAATAAGACCAGTTCCAGGAGATTTCTTGAGGTATCGCAATATACGACAGGCAGCCTCCCAATGAGCAACTTTAGGAGCATGCATAAACTAACCAACAACTTCAACAGCAAAGGAAATATCAAGTCGTGTTATAGTTAGATAAATCCGTTTCCCAACCAGGCGTCTGTACTGATGAATATCAGAATATTTAGGACTGTCACATGTTTCAAGCTTTTGACGCGGGTCCATCGGTGTATCAACTGGTTTAGCTCCAAGAACTCTTGACACAGAAAGTAAATCAAACACGTACTTCATTTGAGACAAACTAATGCTTTTACTACTGCGAACCACTTCAATCCCCAAGAGGTAATGGAAAAGACCTAAGTCTTTCATCTGGAAGTGAGTATTCAAATAAGACTTAATTTCAACAATGCCTGTTTTATCATTCCCTGTAATAATAATATCATCGACGTAAATGGCAATGATAGTAACATAAGAGGAATTAAGCCGTACAAAAATTGAATGATTAGAGTAACACGTGACAAAGCCAAAATCTGTAATAACAGTGTTGAACTTATCAAACCATGCATAAGGAGATTGTTTTAGACCATAAATTGCCTTAAGCAACTAGCACACCTTAGTCGAATTCCCTCCCTGAGCAACATACCCTGGAGGTTGGTCCATATACAATTCCTCGTGCAGGTCACCATATAAGAAGGCATTCTTAACATCCATCTGATAAAGAGGCCAATCAAGATTCACACCCAAAGAAATAAGAACACGAACAGAGTTGAGACAAGCAACAGGAGATAACGTCTCAAAATAATCCACCCCATAGGTCTAAATGAATCCTTTGGCAACTAGTCTAGCCTTTAGTCTGTCAACAATACCATTAGAATTATGCTTCACTTTATAAACCCATCTGCAATGAACCACTGAATGACCTTCAGGAAGATCCATAAGATTCCATGTGTGACGAGCCAATAAGGCATCCATAGCTGCTTTCTACCTTGGATGGGACAAGGCTAGGGAAAGGGTAGTAAGGACAACAGTAGTAGATAATAGGTGAACCAAATTTTGGTGACAACGAGGGAGATGGTCAGTAGAAACAAAATTTTCAATAAGGTAAGCAACCAAAGAACGCTGAGTACAAATATGAGTACCTTTACGAAGAGCAATAGGAAGATCAAGAAAAACCTCAGGATCAGGAGAAGTAGTAGTTGTCGGTGGCGCAACTGGTGTAGTACTTATTGGAGTCACTTTAGAACGTCGTTGATATACATGTAGGGGAGGTGGTGGGTCATCAGATGGAGAAGAGGCATCAGAGGGAGGATCATCAGATGCAACTAAAGGGATTGGCGGTTCAGGTAGAGGTAAAGGACGTGGCACCAAATGTTAACGTGAACCAGCCCATGGCAGGCCCACAGGCCCATCTTGACAACCTAGGAGTTGTAGCGACAACTGCTAAATGATTTTGCTCTGATTTCTTTCCTTGTTTATTGATTATTTAGTTCCCTTTATATTTGTTATTTCTTTCTTTTTATGTCTCTTCTGCTTATGGAAACTTTCTTAATGTAATTGGTTCTCTTTTCTCTATAAAGACAAAGTGCTAGATGAAAGAAACCACACTCAGATTTCGATACCAGTCTATTGCTGGTTTTTGTGGTCAGTTCTCTCTCTCTCTTTTCTATTTCTTCTTCAATTCTCTTCTTCTTCTTTATTAATTTTCTGGTTTTCTGGTTTAGTGCTTCAGTTCATGTGGTTTTGTTACATGGTATCAGAGCATTAGATATTGGCTATCATCAAAACCTGGTTTGATAAGCCTTTGATATTTTTGCTCTAACTATGTACCGATTCTCCTTGGTGCTACTAGATGATCAAGATCTACTGTACTCACTACTATGTTGTTTTTGTGTGATTGATAACTTCTTGATCATCTTCTTACTATCTATGTGGTAAGCATTAATTAAAAAAAAAAAAAATTTACTACCTATCATCCTACCGCCACCCCTCTTGAGCCATCATTCCTTTGGCCACTCGGTTGACTGAATCGAGAATTTATTTGTGCAAAGATATCTACATTGTGTAGCCCCACTACCTCCATCATCCTGTGCTTCTTTTTGAGCTTTATTTCCTTGGCCTCTCAGTTGGCGAAACCGGGTGAAAAAAGAACAATAACTCTTTACATTACTTAGTTGTGTTGGTTACTGGTTATTATTTTTCAAGATGACTGATTACAAGCCTTCGGAAGTTCAGATCATCACGGTGAAATTAAAAAGGGTTTCTAACTACCTCTTATGGGCTCAGGCTATCAAGGCCTACATCTTGTCTAAAGACAAAATTAAGATTCTTTCTGAGAATGCTCCTGTTAGTGATGTTAAAGATCCTGAGTCTGTTAAAGTTTATGATACTTGACTCCATGATAATTCTTTAGTTCAAACTTGGTTATGGAACAGTATTGACGTTTCCATCTTGCCTACTGTAATGTTTCACAATACTACCAAGGCCATCGGGATGATCTAAACGAGACCTATGGCCAAGATAAGAATGTTTCTAGGATCTATGACCTCTATGAGAGGATGTTCACCTATTCTATTGGTGACAAATCTTTGAATGACTACTATGGAGGCTTTAAAGGCCTTATTGAAGAGATCCAGGCCATGGAATAAAATCTCGGCGAGATCTCGACATTTTCGGTGTATTCGTGACTAGCCGAGACGAAAATAGGGTCGATAACCATTTTCGTCTCGGCAGTTACATGTTCTCGCCGAGATCTCGCGGCAGTTTTCGCCAGATCTCGCCAGATCACGCGAGATCTCGGCGAGATCTCGCGAGATATTGCTTTTTGCTTTTTTTTTGTCTTTATAAAAGACAGAAGTGGCTGTTCTCGGTCGAGAACTCGACCGAGACTGCCCCTTCTTCTTTCTTCTTTGGTTTTTCAATTTTTTTTTCATTTCTTCCCCCATTTTGTTTGTTTGGACTACTAAATTGTTACGGGTGGTGCTTCGGACTGCGGGGATTGCTGTAAGAGCTTCATATCAACTGTTGAAGGTAAATTTCTTGCCGAAAAATGAGATTTTTACATGAGGGAGAAAAAAAAAATTTCTAGAATGTGATGAAATTTTTATATGTTAGATACGTGAGCCCGATCTACAAGCTCACGGTTTCAGAGTTCGATTTTGATTGTTGTAGGTATTTTTTTCAATTATTTGCATTTAAAAATGAATTTCCAGCAATTAAAATTTAAAATAATTATTATTATTACTCATTTGATGATGATGACCTATTTATATGTTAATCACCGTTGGCCGATCTACTGTCCTACGATTTCAGATTTCGATTTCGATTTCGGTTGTTGTATGTTTTTTTTTAATTATTTATATTAAAAAAATAATTTTCAGCAATTAAAAATTAATTTAAAATTGATTAAAAATGCTATAAAATCGGGAAAAATAAGGAAAAATGTTCTGATCGCATTTAAAATATGAGAAAATTTTTGAAATGTAATTTTTGCTGTTTTCAAGTTTGTAAGGTTATTGAAGTTTGTGTTTTCTATGAAACAGTGCTTGAAAATTATGTCGAGACCAAGTTCCGGGGCGAGGCGATGGGGGCGACGGTACCGGTTCCCGAACCGACCTCGCATGGCGGTATGCGACCGCCCTTGAGGGTGATAGGAAGAAGACCCAGGTGTAATTTTTGTGGGAAGAAGCTTCGGTCTGGCGGCATCACAAGACCGAAGCAACACTTGAGTGGATTGGGCAAAGATGTTTCCAAATGCCCGCGGTGTCTCGTGGAGATATCCAGGGCCATAGGTGAACATTTGAGGGGAGGGAGGCGGAGGAGGGCAGCAATGGAAAGAGAAAAACAACAATTTGAGGAGGCAATTCGAGGCACCGTACCACAATCCAGATGAGGAACATGAGGGCGAGGGATGGGATGTAGAAGAGATGACAGAGGCGGAGGCAAGACAGATGCGTCATGCGGCAATGGCTAGTAGAAAAACCCTTAGATCGGATGCGAGAGGGAGACGGACGGGAGCGGGTACATCCGGAGCAGTGGCGATGGTAGTGGATTTGTTGAGCCCGAGCCACGAGAGACGGAGCAAAGGGATTGGTTCTTGGTTTTCTAGATCACGAAGTAGAAGGGAAGAACCCGTTCCTCGCCCACGGGGACCGGGATGATTATGTTCAAGTTCTACAGCAAGATCCCGAGTCTTTATGAAGCAAGATAGTAAGCAAAAAAATTAAAGGCAATGTTTGGGGGAAAGAATAGGGAGTCGGTAGGGTATTCTTACTCTAAGTGGTCGTTTTATCATGGCATCCCGAAGAAACGCCACCACAAGCCCTTTTTTTTTCGAGCATGTTGAATGCGATTCTTGAAGCGGTACAAGGGGTTAGAGGGCCAAATCAATATGAGTTAATGACTCATTATTTGCCTCAACATAAGAAGGAATTACAAGACTGGATTCCAAGCCAGAAGAAGAATTGGGAAGATTTAGGAGTAACTATTATGTGTGATGGTTGGACTGGTCCTACCAGAAAGTCCATCATCAACTTCATGGTTTACTGTGATGGGAGGACGGTGTTCCTTAGGTCCGTTGATGCATCACCTGAAGTAAAAGATGCAGATTATATTTATGGGCTGTTGCAAGAGGTGGTGGTTGAGGTGGGAGCTCGAACGTTGTCCAGATTGTAACGGACAACGGCAGCAATTTTAAGAAGGCAGGGGAGATGTTAATGAACAATCCTGACTACAATCTCTTCTGGACTCCATGTGCTGCCCATTGTATTGATTTGATGTTGAAGGACATGGGCAAGATAAGTAAAGTCAAGAGAGTGGTTGAGCAAGCAAGACAAGTAACCACTTTCATCTACAACCATGGTTATTCCTTGAACATGCTTAGGGAGAGATGTGGAGGGGACTTGGTCAGACCAAGCATCACTAGATTCGCTACGAACTTCATAGCATTGAAGAGCTTTGAGGCGAAGATGGCCGGACTCAGATCGATGTTTGCATCTGAGGATTGGTTTTCGTGGAGACAATCGGCTACCCCCCCGGGAGTGGAAGCCGCAGTACTATCGCTTGGGCCGAATTTTGGCAAAATGTGAAGGTGGTAGTCAAGGTGTTGCATCCTGTAGCACAGGTGTTGAGATTGGTAGATATTGAGCGAAAACCTACCATGCCACTTCTTTATGCTGCTGTAGACGCATTGAAAGTACGTGTTAAAGCTTTGATACCACGTGGCTATAAGAATTATATAAAGATCATCAATGACCGATGGGAGAGCCAACTCATGCATCCATTGCATAAGGCTGGTGAGTAAATTTGATGATGTATTTACTTTAGTGTTACTTATGTACCAATATAATTTTTATTTGTTTTAACCATGTGTCCACTGTCAAATATTTCAGCATACTATTTGAACCCTAAGTACCAGTATACGCATGTACTTGGGACGAACACAGAACTCATTGAGGCAGTGAAGCTAGTGGTTGCAAAGTTGGAGCCAAATCCCCAAGCATAGGCATTGGCAAACCTAGAAGTGAGTTGTGTGCTTCACCATCGGAAATATGATCGTCGTGACACTAATTGTACTGGTTACTGCTATTGCTAGTGCGGCAAAACTATATATTGTAATTGCAAATATTTACAAGTTTTTTATTGTGTGTAGATTAAAACCTTCAGGGAACCCCGTGGGAGTTTTGGATTCCCCGCTGCAGTGGCTGGACGTGACAAAAGTGATCCGTGTATGTATTACGTTTAAATGACATACGAAATTAAATTATCTTATGTTTTATGTATTACGTTTAAATGACATATGAAATTAAAATATGTTATTGTTCTTATGCAGCTAAATGGTGGGTGTTGTATGGTAAAGATGCACCTGCTCTGAAGAAAATAGCAAGTAGAGTGTTAGCTCAGACATGCTCTGCGTCTGGCTGTGAGCGAAACTGGAATACTTTCAACCTCATTCATTCAAAGAGGCGGAATCAACTTGGCTCCCAACGGCTAAATGACTTGGTCTTTGTACATTACAACATGAGGCTGAGGGTGCAAGACATGTTCCATGATAAGGAGGATGATACCCCGCTCAAGCTCGCCAACATCTTCTAGCTTGACTATGAAGAGGAAAATCCATTAGTAGAGTGGGTGCGGGACAGGGGAGTACCTGTGATGAACGAGCCCGGGGGGATGCCTGACTCCCATTTGGCCAGCCATTTGGATACTGATGTCGACGAGTTTTTAGCCTCGGAAGAGGGTCGAGTCCATACACGGTCACCCGTGCCGTTTGACCCTCCTGCTGGCACTGATACAGAAGATCCTGAGTGGAGTTGGAGTGGTAGTGATCATGGGGGTGGGGGTCGAGCCACTATTGTCAATATTGGGGCTGATCTAGAGCCACGAGTGTTATGTGGGAAAAATCCCATCCATTTAAAATCTTACACTTGTCAAGCTTCACCTTCGGAGCCGACCGCTCGGAGTGTCTCGCGCTCGGCTTATGAGGCATTCGGTATCTTACGCCCGGCATCTCATGCGCCCGGCTTATCGCACTCGTCCTATGCCGACTAGTTATCATCATCTATGGTAGCGCTCGGAGTCATAGTCCTACCCGACTACGATTCCCAATCGGTAGTCGGAGTCCTAGCGTGATTATGCTACGTCCGAGGAGTCCTTCTCCCAGTATGATACGACGTCGACTATCACGGTCCGTGATTACTCACACGTTGACATGTGTCAGTCCCAGAGCTGACCGACCTAGCTTCCTTGGCTAAGGTCTCCTACTCCTACTCGGAGTCTACCACACAGGTGTCCCACAGAGCGACACGTGACAATCCTATTGGCAGTCTACTCCCCTGAGTCCTAGTACCTCCATGCCTCTTCCCAATCTATAAGTAGAGGACAATCCCTCAAGGTAAGCCCTAAGTTACAAGCTACTAGTTCGCACTATCTCTTTCTCTCATTCATCATTCTCGCACGCTCAAACTCTCTCATCGTCCCACTCTTTAAACTGGAGATAGCATTTTGCTATCTCTTGGCTGTTTACTTTGGGAATCTGACTTAGGCATCGGAGTGTACCCGAGGCTTAGGCGCCCAACCCCTTTGTCTCATCTCTGTGATTGCAAGTCATTCAAAGCGCGGATCGATGGGCGATTTCCAACCGTAACAACGAACATCACCTGTTAGATACACTGGGGAGAGCCAGCACACTCATGCAACACAGGATGATGACCATGGTGCACGTGCGCCATCCTCATCACGTAGACCAACTTCGTATTCGCGTAGGCCTCGGCATCATTCCCATTCTCAACATGATGAAGATGCTGATTGCAGTAGCACGATGGACGTCGACGTTGATAGCCTCTCTTCTGGCTTACGAGGATTGAGTGTGGAGGAGAATAGTAGTTACTGCAGTGGACAGGAGCAGTGGAATTTTTCTGGATACAGCACTGGTTCAGCATACACCTTAAATGATTGTGTTGATATCAACTTCGTCCCCTATGCCACTGCAACTGCATATGGTTCTTCCTTCGACGATGGTTCAGATGCAGGAGCACAGACACGGAGTCAGAGTGGATCAACCAACTTCTATTCCGTTTCATTAGTACTTCCGCAAGAGTCTAGGCACCAGAGTACTACTTCAGAAGTTTTTCCATTCTTCCCAAAGATAGGTATCTTTCGGACAGCTACTGATGTTATATTTATGAATCATGTGCAAGACTACCAGAACTATTTTGCATCAAGAATGTCATGGGAAGATTATGTTGCTCAATTGGAAGACAATTTGCGTCGACAACTTTCCCAGATGTATGATGATAGTAGGATGGATCATCCACGACACTCTACGTATTACTATACATTGTATCTGTATAAGGATTGTGGAATTGTGGACTATGGGCACAGGGGGACTATGGGATCATTCAATGTTGAATATTTGAACTATGATGTAATGATTTATAATGAAGTGTTATTTTGTTTCTCTTTTCCCTAATGCATTATGTTATTGTCTCATTTGCCATATTTGATTGAATATAATAGCTAATATTAACCTAAATTTACAACAGACTTCAGCGTTGACTGTCAAAACATGGGTGTAAACCCAAACAACCACAAATGGTCATTATTTTTACAATTTTATACTATAAATGTGTTTATATATGCAAAAATGAGGTTCCCCTGAAGTTGGAGACCTAAAAAATGCATTTTGGAAAAGGCTGTCTCGGACAAAATGCACTGTCTCTGCGAGATCTCGCCGAGATCTCGGTTTCGGAGGAGGCCGAGACTCCTCCGAAACCCGAAATTTTGAACCTTGATCCAGGCTGTGCAGCCCTTACCACTGATATCAATAAACTAAAGACCCAACAGTCTGAATTTTATGTGGCCAAGTTTCTAGCTGGACTGTCTCCTTAGTATCAAGCTATGAAGAGTCAACTCCTTGTTGGTGCTTCTATACCTACCCTAAATGAGACCTTATTTCGTTTCCAACGTATGGTTACCCAGACTAACACTTCCGCAAAAAATACAACTGCCTTGTTTACTGGCCGTGGTCGGGGTTCCACCTCTAGGGGTCGTAGCTCCAACCGTGGTCGTGGTCGTGGTTTTGGCTATTCTTCATTTGATAAGTTTGCTTGCTTCTATACTCAATGCAACAAACCCAACCACATTGTTGATACCTATTGGGCTAAGTTTGGTCGTCCTGAATGGGCAGATAATTTGGTAAATACTGTTACCATTGATGATGCATCCCCGGCTGCCCTAGTTCCACCATCTACACCTGCTCCATCCTCTGATCAGTATAAGGCTCTTCTTCGAAGGGTTCAACACCTTGAAACTACTGGTCCTTCTTCTACCGCTACTTTAGCTCGTACAAGATCTCAAGACCAAGGAGATGATTGGTGGCAGACGTGAGCGTGCTGGTCTATATTACTTGCAGCCCACTGAACGTTTACCTATTGCTGCAACTACCTCTACTACTACTACCCCTCTTCAATGGCATCAATGGCTTGGTCATTTGTCTTTGTCTAAGATGAAGGTTCTTATTCCTAGTTGCAAATCTCTCCTTACACTAAAATGTGAGGCTTGTGAACTAGAAAAACATCATCGTTAGTCTTTCCCTATTAGTTCTACTCCTAGGAATTCTACTCCATTTTCTTTAGTACATTATGATATTTGGGGTCCTTGTTGTGTACCCAATAGATTAGGTTTATCTTATTTTGTAACCTTCATGGACGATTTTTCTAGGATGACCTGGCTCTATTTAATAAAAGATCATTCTGAGTTTCTTTCTATTTTTAAAAGGTTTCATAAGGAAATTCTTACTCAGTTTGGAGTTCCAATTAAAGTATTACGAATAGATAATGCTCTTGAATATGTTCAAAATGTTGTTTCTGATTTCTGTTTTGATAACGGTATAATCCATCATAACAGTTATGCCTATACCCCTCAACAAAATGGGATCGTTAAACGCAAAAATAGGCATCTTCTAGATATTGCCAGGTCATTATTGTTTCATATGAATGTCCTCGGTTTTATTCGTATGATGTTGTCTTGATAGCCTGTTTTCTGATAAACCGTATGCCATCTTCTGTTTTATACGACAAAATCCCATTTTGTCTTCTTTATCCTAACACTCCTTTATTTCTTGTTTATCCTAGAGTTTTTGGTAGTACGTGCTTTGTTCAAATTATGCATCCTAAGTTGGGCAAACTTTCCCCCCGTTCTCTAAAGTGTATCTTTCTTGGTTATTCATGTACTCAGAAGGGGTATCGATGTTTTGATCCTACTATCGATGTTTTGATCCTACTACCAAACGTCACTATGTCAGTCCTGATGTTACCTTTTTCGAAGACAAACCATACTATCAAGTCTTGGTTCCACCTCCTTTACCTCTACCTGAATCGTCAATCCCTTTAGTCCCATCTAATGATCCTCCCTCTGATGCCTCTTCTCCATCTGATCACCTACCACCTCCCATACAGGTATATCAATGGCGTTCTAAAGTGACTTTAACAAGTACAACACCAGCTACGCCATCGAAAACTACTACTTCTCCTGATCCTGAGGTCTCTCTTGATCTTCCTATTGCTCTTCGTAATGGTACTCGTACTTGTACTCATCGTTCTTTGGTTGCTTAGCCTATTGAAAATTTTGTATTTACTGCTACTTTGGCTCGTATATATACATCTGCCCTTCTTTCCTACACATCCCCTCACCTATGGATCATTGATTCGGGTGCCACCTATCACATGACAAGTGAGTCCTCTGTCTTTTCATCTCTTCATGAAACCAATAAGCCTATTATTATTTACCTTGTTGATGGGTCTACAACTACTGCCTCTTAATCTTTTATCTATTAGTCAACTAACTAAATCTCTTAATTGTGTTGCTACCTTTTACCTCTCCTATAGTACCTTTCAAGATCTCAAGACCAAGGAGATGATTGGTGGTGAACGTGAGCGTGCTGGTCTGTACTACTTGGAGCCCACTGAACGTTTACCTATTGCTACAACTACCTCTACTATTACTACCCCTCTTCAATGGTATCAACGGCTTGGTCGTTTGTCTTTGTCTAAGATGAAGGTTCTCCCAACCATAGTTCAAAATCTCGAGTCTCGAGGGTGTCTCGACCCTCTGAGAAACCGAGATCTCGGAAATCTAGGCCGAGATCTCGGCGAGACACTGCACAAAAGCTGTGAAGGCTTAAAATGTGTATTTCGACCCTAAAATGACCATTTTAAAGCTTGATACTCTGGGGAAACCTATTCTAGCATATATAAACATATTTAAACCATAAAACTGTATAAATAATCACACATGGTGGTTGTTTGGGTTTACACCCATGTTTGACAGTGTCGGTTTGAAATTCAAATGTAAACCTAGGGTAATATTGGTTATTCTACATAATGTTACACTAATAGAAAATCACAGAAGACCAAATGAGCCAATAAAATGATATTTTAGGAGAAGAATAAATATAATAACACTTAATTAGTTAATTATCATAGTAAAAAAAACCCAAAGTAGTCGAGTAGACTATACAATCATAATTCATACATTATGTCAAGATCAGTCAAAAACTAGTCGAGAAATGGTCGAGAACTGGTTGAAAATGTCAAGAAATGGTTGAGAAATGGTAAAAAATGTCGAGAAATGGTCGAAAATGTCGAAAAATGGTCGAAAATGTCGAGACCAGATCGAGAACTGGTTGAGATGGTCGATACACTGTATCGAGGCGAGATCTTGTCTCGAGCCCCTCGAGATCTTCGAGATCTCGCCAAGATTTAAAACACTGCTCCCAACAATCATGGCATGGGAGGGGCTAAAGGTTAGCCTCAGCATTGGTAATGCCTAGTGGGATTATTGTAAATAAAGTGTTGTTTAGTATAACTTTTTTGAGGGGGGTCATGTCTCCTGGGAACGTACAGAATATTAATTGCTACCTTGTAGGGTAGTGACAGGTCAAGGAGTGTAGCCCTCAAAATGCCTACCCCCTTACACTAGAAGCCCTCGTTTTTATACACTTCTGGTGATCACCTTCAGTGCTAGGTTTTAGTGTCTTCCTTTAGTCAATGAATGTGTTTTGCCTCCCACACCCCCCCAAAACCCACATTTGTGCGTGTATGTGCATTGCTTTCCTTTCCTTGTCATGACTAGTAGTTAGGCTGACTCGTGGCCATTCCTAGCTGAGGAGTGCCACATAGATGCTTGCTTGAGCTTGTCCATGACAGAGCACCATAGTCTCTCATAGCAAAGACAATGTTAAATGATAATATATGAATCACCATTAGCGGATATCCTATTGATTATTGATTTAAAGTAAAGAGACACGAATTGAAGAGACAGGAATTTTATCATCATAAGAAAGAGAAACCCATCTTTCTTTTTCAATTGAATCATCAATGATTTAAAGCAGATAAAAAAAATCCAATTCATTTTTTTGTTGGATAGAAAAGGCCCATTTTTCTTGTTGAATGTCACATGCAAGGAATATGTAAAATGCATCTTTTCGCATTCTAAAGATGTAGAAGAAAAAGAGTAAAGGAGTGTGGAATATTTATACTAAGAATGCAAGCTTTTAAGCTCAAAAAAGAAATCTTGGGTCATACCATTATCATCAGAAAGGAGATATCTTCCTTGAACTGTATTTCTACAGTTCTGTTTCCTTTGAAGGCTGACGTCCTTCCTACAATTAAAAGTGAAAGGAAATATAAATTTGAACAACCATTAGAACTTACGGAAACAAGTAGACAAGGAAGGCAAGGATCCAATATAGTTTTCAAATCAAAATTTTTAAGAATTCAAAACCTCATATTATCCGCAAAGAAGATTCCAAAATTTAGTCGTTACAGAAAAAAGTAATCCTTCAACGTGTGGCTATTAAAACCTAGATTAATCACCATGACACCTGTAAGCCTGCAACAGATCTTTTTTTTTTTCATTTCCCCAATAGGTCTCAGGTAAAACAATAGCAAAAACACTTATCTCAGGTGTCATACCATTCTACTATGCAAGTGCCAGAAATTATTTATAACAAATCGTGCATCAGCCCTAAACTGAAGTTAAAACCGAGGCTTGATGTGTACAGAAGCGGGAGACGACATGTTTTCCTTGACCTAATTCTGGAAACAGCATCTTCAGTCTCTGAATTTTTAATGCTGACATGAATAGGCATATTCATCCTCCCTTATTTTCAGCTCTCCAAAACTAATTTTGAAGATAGCTGCATGGTCTATATTATCAATATTCTGCAACCTATGTAGTGCAGGTATAGTTAAATGTAAACAAGGACCAAGGTTACTGCACTTGGAAAACTCTAAGACTACATGAAATATATTCCGATGTTCCACTTTATCAAGGGATGAATCTTCCCTTAAGTAAAACCATTCATGCCCCTTCTCGGTGCTTCAACCACCAGGCCATCTAAGCTTTTGGAATTGTATTTAAATAAATTAGAATTTAAAATTTTAAGTTGTTTTGGTTTCTTGGGTCCTACAATGTGGAACAATGTGCTTATTGACATATAATGCACTTCTAGATCTTATATTTGATGGATCTCATAGGTGGTCCAAGTCAACCATAATTTTTTAAATAACACAAACTCTTCAATCAAGGATCTTGTAGCAAATTGTCACTGTATTCTCAGCATACATTGTATAAAAAGCAGATTACCTAGAAATACCACAGTGAGAGGACGTATTGAACCTAATTCCTGTTTAAAACACTTTGGTACAAATATAAGCCCCAGGAGACCTCCAACTTAAGTTAATAAACCACCCCCTCGAACCCCCCTCCAAAAAAAATTAATAATAATAATAATAATAATAATAATAATAATAATAATGAAATAAAGTAAATCACCCCATTATCTCATACATCTAATCATATAGATAATACCAAAACAGGCTACCATTATAAAGTAATTGTGAAACATTAATTCAGCACAGAAAGGTGAATGAAAAACAAGATCAATTCTCTCTAATATATTATAGTATATCGCTATCAACGAATGTGAGCCGAGCCTCGATTCAGAAAGATGAAGGGACAGAGGTTACAAATTCCCCATCTCCTAATCCTAGCTATAGCCTATAGGTCCTTCGTCCATTAGCCAGTATTCCGTTAGCACTTCATGAAGTGAACGAGTTTAGGTGGGCTCCTTCAAAGAGTTAGTGAAGCGACTGAACATACAGAAAGCAGGCTAGTAATCGCCGGTCAGCCATATGGCGGTGAATTCATTCCCGGGCCTTGTACACACTACCCGTCACACTATGGGAGCTGGCCATCCCCGAAGTTGTTACCTTAACCGCAAGGAGGGGGCACATCCAAGAATCAACGGATGAGCCCAATGGAAAGTAAGCTGATCTACAACCACTCTCTCCGCGGTTGAGCTGATCATAGAGCACCCTTGCCTTGACTAGTTTAGTCATTTGTTATGGAACAATGCATTGATTGTAAAGTCCTGCCACCCATCTATCCAATCATCTTAAATTTTGGAACAATATTTCCTAAATATTCAAGCTGACCGATGATTTGAATGTCAATACTATAGGGAGGTAGGTTTTTGAGCTATGAACAACCCAAAATTCCAGCCGGTGGTTTACTCCAATAACAGATCGAGGTAAATTTATAAATTCAACAGCCAACCAATGAATCTTAAAAAACTGGATCGTAAATTCTTCAACTCATGAAGAGGGTGGGGACAAAAATGAAAGAATTAGTCACTTCTTAATAATAAAAAAAAGAATATTACTCATATCCAAACAGAAAAAGTTGATAATTAAGAAAAAGAATACAGCTACATCGCATTTAAAGCATTTCTGCTCATGTTTCTATCTTTATAACATCTGATCAAAACCTTGCCGAAAAATGCAGTCACTTTAGTCTAAAGAAAGAAGTTTTACACAAAATCAACAGATAGTTCATTTACTACAAGATACCGTATTACCTCGACTCAACCTCAATGAATTTCTATGTTTTATTAAATTGATATAGAAAAATATTCAGAAAGAATTGAAATTTCAATCTTAGTGAGCTCGATGCATAAATTTCTGAAATTCAAAGCACATAAAGAGGAATTTCGATATCACAATGTACGAAAGAGATTACCTAATTGCATAAATAATGGCGGGGAATTGGAAGAAAAATAAATACAAAAATAATTGATAGATGTTGAAACGAGACTTCGCCATCTTCCCCCAGCGAGGGAAAAGAAAGGCAAAATAAATGAAAACTAGGTCCCTTTACTCTGGTGTTAGGCTAACCATAGACGGTCAAACAAGTAAGCGATTTAAGTTGGGATGGCAAAAGGGCCGGTTCAGGCGGAGGTGGGTACCCGCCCCGCTCCACCGGTACCATATTTAGGCTCTCTTTGGTATAAGGGTGTCAACGGGCCGATCCGGGCCAAAATGGTATCGGGCTGGGTTTATTGGGCGGATTTCGGGCTGGCTTGGTCGGTTCAGGCTTAGTGGGTTTATCGGACTCATGCTATATAACTATTTTCTTATTTTTATCAATAAATTCAATACAATTGTAAGCGGTTGAGTTTTGATTGATCTTAAAGGCGTCTAAATATAGATAATGGATTACATATTTGTATTTATTTGGTTAGAATCGTTAGATCCTTAGTTAATTGGTTATTATTTGAGCAACAAAAAGAATCGATTCGGGCTAGTTCGGGCTTCTTAATGGGCATTACCGGTATTCGGGTAGTGTATTATTGGTTCGACCTAGTTTGGGTTTTCTAATGGGCCAATCCGGTCCGGTTTCGATTTAGGCTGAAACGGTGTCTATCTATTAAGGCTCGGTCCAGGCTAGGTTCGGGTTATATCGGGCTGGCATGGTCTGTGCTACCGGACCAGGCCGAGATTTGACACCCTTATTTTGGTATGTATTATATAATTAATTATATAATACATTACAACATATATAATTGTTTGGTATGATTTATAGTATTTATTTATATTTAAAATAAATAGATATAATCTAAGATCTATAAATAGATTAGAACATGTTTATCATTATTGTGATAATCTATTATTATTTCTTTATGTATAGTGGTATTTAACGGTTATTATTTATGATTCATAATTTATTCTTATAAATGATTTATTATAAATAATTCATAAACATAAATATAAACTATACCAAAGAAAACATTCCGTAAGATCGAAGGAAAAACAACTGTGTGCAAAAATTTTAAAAAGTGGGTTTTAGTTAGATAAGGTAGTATTCTTGGGTAGTGACATTTTCAAAGAGCATCTCTGTTAGCCAAAGAAGAGTGAAGGCAGTTTAGTATAGGGAGATTATTGTGGCGGGAATGGCGGGAAATTACCAGTGAGTTATTATAGACTTCTCCATAATTGGTATTCTACTAATAAGTTACAGAGGAAAGATGTTAAATACCAATACAATGATAAGAATGATAAAAACTTCCAGGAATTGTAACAAGTACAATTACAATGACACTGTTGACATTGTCACCTAAGATAATTAGAACGGTGGTGTGTAGTGATGCTCCACAAAGGTTTGAGGTATGTCCTCATGGAACATAGAAGAGCAATTGCCAATGCATTCAAATGATTGAAATATTATTAGAAGAAATAACTAGCTTATGATTTGGGACTCTTGGTAATAATGTCTTGCCCTTAAAAAAAATTTTGGGAGGGGGGAAATTATCTTTAAGGTGAAATGAGAAAATTTAAATAGATCATGAGATTTTGAAATACTCACTTGCCCCCATAAAGGGTCCACATCCTCTCCTCCCAAAGGTTCGGGAGGAGGGGCGGCAACCCGGTTAAATGAACGATACTTGGGGCTCAGGTGAATCCGAGCCTTCCATTCGAGCTGACAAGTCAAGCCGACAAGGGGTGTCGGCTCAGATTCACTCGAGCCCCAGGTATCAGCCATCCAACGGAGATGCCACCCCTCCTCCCGAATCTCTGAGAGGAAAGGATTTGAATACCCCCATAAATGACCTGAGATAAAGAAGATGGCCTAAAGATAAAAATAAAATCAAATCAAATGAGATTGGAACCCATTACTAGAGACGATATGATTCTTTTATAATATTTTTCCTTCGTTTATTTTTACTAAATAATCTATTAAATTAAATCTCATGCCATCCACGATTTTTCATGTTACATATTTTATTATTTTATTATTTTCTTTTAATCATTAAAGACAACATTATCAGGTGTTTCATATGTAAGATGGTTTTTGAAATTAATTATCCAACACCATTGGATCGATAATAAACTTTTCCCCATAAGCCCCATGGAAATATAGACAAGATTCCCATATTTGGATTTACAATTCACCTCAAGCTAATTGTCATCATTCATGTTACATGCTACACGACAATAAAAAGTTTTAAATGACACCTAATCATTTAAATGTCACCTAGACTCACTAAGCTTTTCAAACGCAAAAATTAATTTAAAAAAAATCTAAGGTGTGACATATTTTGTTCCCTGCCATGTGTATCATTTAGGATTCAATTTGACCGCCATAGGACTACGTCCAAGTATATACATGTAGTCAACCATTAGTCCATTTTTTACTTAATCTAGCCTAGTAGCCTACTCTCTCAAACCATTTTTTAGGTCCTTTAGTGGATTAAAGCACTATGGATCATTTACAGCATAGGACATCTAGAATATCACCATTTTAAGCAATCTATCATAAATTTTCAATCTTCAAACATTTTCAATCTTATTGCCAAAGATGCTTAAGGTTCCATAAAGTTCAGGTGTACTTTTTTTTTTTTTTTTTTCCAATAGGAAGTTCGGGTGTACTTTGATCTTCCATTTTAGGCTTGTAGCTTCATGACTAATGTCACATGAGTTTTTTGGGATATTCCATGAAATTCACTTAACCTTCCATAAGATCCTTGACATGCTTCTCAATGCTTGGATATTACCTACTCTAAATTATGCGTGGAGTAGCAAATACAACCATGTTTTTTTCTCATACAAAAGGTTGATGGCACCAAAACATATAAATTAATTGAAACCAAGGGATGTTTACCTCAACAATTACCTCCTACACTCCAACTGAACTTAATCGTCTTCTTTTAACAATTCTAATCTTTATTCATTTCTTATGTTCACTAAGATTTCTAAGAGTTAGCATAATAAATGGCCAAAAATAGGGTCATTCAAGGCCATCCTGGCCTATCCTGATCCCCAATCAGGGTCAATCAGTCTGGGCTAGTATGGGTTTGGGCTGAGCCAAAGGGACCTAACGTTCGGATGGGGTTTAGAAAAATCCAACCCAACCCACCCGATTGCACTCCTGGTTGCTTCCCTCTTCCCTACGCAATGAAGCTTCTCTCTCATATGTAGAGCACGCACGCACGCACACACACACTCTCTAGTGGGTTTTAGGCCATTCATCAATCCTACGCAATGTGGTGTTGCTGCTGTGCTAGATCTCTCCCTGTGGATTACTATCTTGTGTAAGAGCTATATTCCCTGAGAGGATTTGGGCTTGTGGATCAACAGGTATCCCCAAACCTCTACTATGGATTAATTAATTGAAATTAAAATTAAAAGAAAATCTATACTTTTACAACAATTAAAACCATAATATATCATTCCTGTCCACCTCATCCCCCAAAAAAAGGCATTAGATGTCAAGATATTTCGTGTATGGGTTAAGTCAAACATTGACAACACCTATAGTTGAGGCAAGAACAAAGGAAAGGAGAGCGGAAGGCAGCCTCTCCCTCATCAACTTAACCTTTCCCACTGTACAATTGATTTAGAGCCTGTTGAGGAATATTTGTGGTTAACCTCGAACTCATGTTAGTTCTCGATCTTGCAATGGCTCCAATGTTTCCCTTAACCATCCCACTGAGTTGACAGCCATTCAATAGCACAGTGTTCAATCCCTGGCCTCCTGCTACCTGACAGCTTGCTTCCTTGCAGCGAATCATATAATCCAGGGAATTGGTGGAGGGCAGAAAACTTTTCAGTGATTTCCATCAAACGGCTCTCATTAATCCCTATGTTGGCACACCTAAAAGATCAGTTCCTGGAGCATTCCCACCATCGAGAAAGCCACGAGATGTGAACTGCACAAAGAAAATGGGCCAGACTCAGTACAAAATTTTCTTGACTTGTAAACTTGCCTACAGTATCAAATATGGAACTCAAGAAGCCATGTAATGCAGGTGCACATTACTAAAGGCATAGCTCCACTCATTCAAAACACTCAAGAGGCAATCTTCAACCCCCAGAAATGAGCCTCCAGAAACAAGACAGAACGATGCACACATAAGATAAAATACCACATTTAGGTTTCGAGATAAGCTGCTTCTGTTGCATTCTGGGACGAATGTAGAAACCGAAATAAAAGTCCAATACATAATCAGAGAAGCATAGAAAAAGCGGACTTAGCCAAACTAAATTGGGATTGAACAGAAGTAATTTCACTCTATAGTATCTAACAAGAGACTACGTTTTCCCCAAATCTTCCATGTCACCCACCGTCCCATGCCAGACACCATCATTGATGTTTGTTATTTTATCCTATAAATACTTTACAGCATGCACCATATGTGAACTCTCTATCCATATCAGACATCAATGCCGCAATCCTTATTACCCATATTAAACATAAAAACATTAAAGCATTAAAAAAAAAAAGAGTAACATTCATCAATTCTTTCCCTTAAGTTTAAAGTACATCGGAAATCCAAAGTTGTTTTAATGCTGGTAGCATAAAAGCATGTTTGAAAGCAGAACCATAGAAACATCCATGTTATAGATTAAGGATCTCAATTTTAGATTCTGGCTAAATTCCAGGACATAAAAAATTGAAACATTGTGCTCGAATTCCACAGAACTTAGAAATTCTAAAAGATATTCAAGTTTGAGAGAAGTACTATAATGGGTTGTTGGAACTTCCAAAAGAATGTCAGAACTTAAAATTCCAAGGACATCATATACTACAAATCTACTATGAAAAACAATGTTTAAATAGATGATAAGCTTAGGGACTAAAAAAACCTATTAGTCCAAAAATATAAACCATTAAGCACATAAAATGTGCTAGAATTCAAAAAAAAAGTTATAGTTTATACCTTGTAAACCAGTACAATGTTTGCCAAAACATATGTAGAATCTCAAAATTGATCATGCAGGAACCCGAGAAGGACCAATAGTGAAGCAGCAACAGGCCACACCAATAGCACCAATTTGGCCAAGGAGCTCGCCCACGGCTTGGGCTGAGCTTTCTTTTATTTATTTATTTGTTTAAGGAATTTTGGGCTTTATTTAAGTTAATGTGATAGTGGCCTTTAGTTAGTTTTAATTAAGTCATGCAATGGCCCATTATGAGGCCAATCAGTTAACTAATTAAGTGGTGTCAACCCCACAAATTTCTAAGCCTGATTACGCCGGAAAATAAGGTCTGCTATAGGATTTTCTAAAGTCGGCTATAGGCTTTTAGTTGTTTTAGTAAATAGTTGGCTGTTAAGACATCATCCATCTATGGGAGACTTAATTTCCACAATTGATGGGACTTCCTTTTGTTTTCTATTTAATAGCATTGTAAGGCTTCAAGCCAGAAATGATTGATAATAATGAAGAAAAGCTGCTGCTCTTATTTGCTGGAAACAGTTGCTAAGAGAGCCAGTTGAGATGAGAGATCTCCGGTGGTGGGAACCCGTCAAGGCCATTAATGCTGATTCCATTGGTCATATCCTCCTTTTTCTTATCCTCCATTAATTCGTATGCCAATTCCCCTGCGATTTATTTTCAGATTTAGTTATTGTGTTATCCATTCCATCCCTTATCGATTCCAATCCATTATTATGTTCTGTTTTGCTTCCATCGAATTCAATCTATTGCTAGTTCTGTTTTGCTTTAATCTGTTCTGTCGGCTGGTTATTCTGAACTGATAACAGATTAAGATTAGTTTATTAATCTGATCTGCTGTGCTGTTGATACCTATCCTGCTCCATGGTTTAGTATTGGTTCCTATGACTTGTCCTAAATCGATCTGCTACTTTGATGGCCCTGCAGCTGTTACAGATTAGAGTTAATCTAATTCTGATTTGATGGGACCTATCTGAATCCTGATCCTATTAATTAGGGGCATTGAATTCTGTTTCATCTGTCAACTGCTTGCTAAATCTGCAGCTGACTTGATTCTGATGTGTTACATCAATCTGACACTGATAGCTGATGTGCCTTGCTGTGCCAACCTTAAAGAGTCCTAGTAAAGCCTAAAATGTATTTGATTTCTCCATATCCCACCATTGGATGGAGTTCAAACTCTGGTATAGGATTATCCAATCACTTTGTGCTGACATGTCACTTGCTGATCTGTCATTGACACATCACATCATTGACTTTTCAATTAATGCCAAAAAAATCACAGCTTGTGTTCACTAATTCCAACAGTAGTAGAAGTTTACCATAGCTTCCAATCCGACCATTGGAAAAACCTCTAATTTGGATATGTTGCTTATCATCATGGTGATCCAACCGTTAGATCTTTAATGTAGGATCAGTCCCCAACTCAATAAATTAGGGACCGGTTCTACAGCAAGATCGCTTCCAGAGCAACATAAAGAACATTAGTTTCAGAATTAACAGATTTTACTCACAGCCTTGACCAACCGTCAGATGATCCTCAAACTGGTGACGAATAAAGGCCTACAGGAGGGTTGGATGATGTCATAATATGGCCTGTAACTGATGGCCAGATCAGAAGATATTTGAGATTGAAGAACTCAACAGAAATAGCCTCTAAACAGTAAACCGTGAACAGTAAACTGTGAACAGTAGAACCAGAAAGATAGGAAGACAAATGGACAAATAGAACCTTAGGAGTCCCACCTAAGGTCAGCTGAGTCTCACAACTTAGGAAACCTCACTTGACATTGCAAGAAAGCTTTTTTTCTTTTGTAAAACATGCTCTGCCTTCACCCTTTCACTCATATAAATAGCCAAAGGTTTTGGTTACAGAAATAGAAAGCACACAATAACTACTCCTGTTGACCAAGTCTTTTCAAAATAGTAACTCTAAAAAAAATAGAAAATCTTTAAAAATCTTCTATGTAATGGCTAAACAAAAACTTGCCAAAACTGAAAATGGAAACTAAGAAAGATAGAAAGTAAGAAAAAGGAAACTTTCCTAAACAAAAGTTTCCAAAACTGAAAACAGAAGGTAGCTTGTTTGGTCAACCCTTCAATGAAATTAGAAAGTGCTGAAATAGAAGGCTGCCCAAGATTCTCAAAGAATCTTTTCAAAACAGCCTCTAAACTCTGTTGGTACTGTTCACGTGAACAGTACAGTACTACGTCAATAGTGTTGGCTGGCTGGTTACGACTCTTTGTTCCCATTGGGATAGGCTGTTGTTGGTTGAACAATATTACATCAAGACCCCTCACACCACACTAGAAATAAAGAGAATTAAGAACTTGCCTTACCTGCATCTGTCCAACTCATTGATTAATCAATAAAATATTTTGGCCAGGTAAACAATTCCAACCAAAGCCCAGATGAAATTCTGAACCAGGGTAAAAAAATTTGAACTTCAAAATGATACCTCTTTCTGATTAAGTTTTGCCAGAAAAAATGGTTCTTTCTCCCAATTCCCACCATTTTCTTCAAAAATCCTCTTAAGATCCTGTCAAAACTCAAAAGCAATAGAAAGTTAACCATAATAAATATAGCATTAAATGACATTAATGACAACCAATGACAGTTATTGAAGCTTAAAATGGATAAAAAAAATATAAATTGATAAACAAAATGTGCATAGAAGGAGATAGTGCTTCGCAGCATGCCATTAAATGTCCCTTCGTCAATTATGATTCTTTCAACTGCTTATCTCAAAAGCTCAAGCTTTTGAGATTAGCAGTTGTAACAAGGTATCAGAGCCACAAGGTCGGATATTCGATCCCTGGTAGGTGCGGAGGTTTCTGTTATGTGTTGTTGTGCTCCTCCCCTGTGCCTTTTGGTGCCATGCATTGGCGACATCACGTGATGGTATCATGTGCAGATTCGTGTGTAAGAATGGGCATGCATGTTCAGGGGGTTTTGTGTTGAGTTGATATACATTGTTGTGGTCCTTACCTAACAGCTCAAGCTTTTGGAATCAGCGATTGTATCATGGTATCAAAGCCAAGAGGTCGGGTTTCAATCCCTGGTAGATGCAGCGATTGTACAGATTGCATGTTATGTATGCCAGAATGCTGGGGATGATTTCGACTTCCTGAAGTTTGATTTTGATGTCGACGCCCCTTCCGAATCTGAAGAAGAGGGTGCCGTTTCAATGGAGGTCGAGACTGCTCTTGCGAGCTTGAAAAAGAAGTTGCTGTAGCAAAGAAAGCTGAAGTCGGCCTTCCTATTGAGAAGATCGGAGGTGCTCAAGATGAATTTTCTAGTCCTCGCATGGAACACATCAAGCAAATTCTAACGACTCCTAGAAAAAATTTTAATGTGGAGCTCATGGATACCGAGGAGAGGTGGAAGGGTCATTCCAACCAACTTCTGGAGCTGATAACATTGAAGACCTTCCTTCTTTTAACCCAAGGCAACAGTAGTTAAAACAACCAAGGCCGGTTGGCCAAGTCAGAATACCCTTATTATTGTTTGGCCGTCGAGCTCAAGCAAAGACTTCAAGAAGTCGAAATCATCCCCAGCAGTCTGGTGTACATAATCACGAAGGGCGTGAATACCTTGGAAGAATGCAGGCCGAGCGTTCACGTGCAAGAAGTCATCAAAATCCTCGGAAGTTGAGATGAATTGCTTCAACTCCTCAAAAACTTTGAAGTCTCTAATGGCTTTGGTGATCTTTTCTGGGATGCTCTCTTCAACTTCATGAAGTACCTGCTCAAGCTCGGCAGCCTTCTTTTCAAAGTCCTCCTTCAACTTTTCCAGGTCGGACTTTTTCTTTTGAAGAGATCCCATGCAGCAGTGATCTCCTCATACTTCTTCTCAGCTTCAGCAGCATCTTTAGCTGCCTGAAGCTCCTCTGACATCTTAGCAACCTCATGCACCTGAGCATCATATGATCCAATAGCCTCATCCCGCTCCTTCTCAATAGAGCCGATATTTTTTCTTGAAGGGTCGAAATCGACTCATAACATCGACCAAAGGATTGATAAGCTGAAAGTCGACAACATACAATAACAGTTAAGAGTTAATCAAGAAGGGAAAAATTTGGTAGTCGGCGTAAGTTATACTAACGTTTCAGAAGGTGAGGTAGATTTTCCCAAAGAGCTCTTCATCGCTCTTGGTACCACAGAAGTTGCGGTCTATCTTCAGACATATTCCTCTTATTAGTTCCCGAGCAACCCTAGGCTTCGCCAGGCTAGAGTCGGAGGTCTTCACACTCCAATTTGGCACATATGGATAGTTGTCCGATTAAGCTTGGACAACATCAGAAATTTTTTCTTCGAGACTTTTCTGAGGAGAGGTGGGAGCAGATGAAGGGATTAGCGAAGTCGGCTATGAATCGGATGACACTTTGTCACCTGCCCTCTCAGTGGGAGCCGACTTTGCAGCAAAAGGTTTCTTCTTCGGCTTATTCTTGTTGAAAATCTTAGATTTTGGAAGAGGGCTTGGCTGAGCTTCTGGAAGCTCACTCCTGATCAATACGGGCTTGTTGGAGATCACTTCAGGAATGATCTTCTGTTTCTTAAAGCTTGGAGGAGGGGGCTCTTTGTCAATGAGCACTTCCTTGCCAGGTCTCTTGAATTTTTCAAGGCTAAACTTTCCACTGCAAGAAAAGTTCAAGTGTAATAGTGAATAAAGATAACATATGGAAAGTTATTGGAGCATAATAATATGAACAAGTTTCACCGGAGTCGGTGGGGTAATTAGTCTCAATACGCCTGCTGACTTTAGCAGGATCCTACCTCAGCAGACGTCCCGACTTCAGTAGATGTCCCGATTCCAGCCTGTTTGCTACCCTCAGCACAGAAAGTCTCACTCGAGGCGACCTTAGGAGTTTGAATGTTCCCTATGTTGAGCTCGGGTTGATCGTCATCCAACTCGTCCTCCCCATTCAAAAGACAGCAGGACTTCAAGAAGTCATTGTCCATGAGCCCCCAATCATCAACGATCATTCCCCGGGGCATTAATTTAAAACTATTCAAGTCATATTTGGATAGTGCCGCTTGTGCCAGCTTTCTATTTACTGCTTTGGTATTGGGAAAACCCCAAATATTCCCAAGAGGCATACTCCTCTTGTCTTCCCTTCCGATGAAGAAATATCTCCATCTCTACTCATGAATAGAAGACCTCTTATGGCCTAAGATGGCCGACACATTGGCCCGTTTATTAAACTAATACTAGCCAGTGGGTAGTTTGTTGTCTACCTCATTAAAGGAATTCATAAGGAAAAGGATTTTGAAGAGGTCAGTGGATGGAGCCTGACCAAGATGTTAGAAAAATGCAATGAAAGCATAAATACAAAGCCAAGAATTTGACAGAAGTTGGGACAATGCAAGATTATAAACCTTAAGTATTTTAATGGCTTCCTCAGGGACTGGAAGTTGGAAGCCCGATTTAAACATTCGTCATAAACGCATATCTCTTTTACATTTGACGTACAAGTGAACTTATCCTTCCCAAGGAGCCGACAAACATACCTACTTGGGATTTTAAAATCTTTAATCACTTTGTCAAGATGGACTCTCTCCAAAACGGTCTTTACCCCAGCAGCAGGGAGTTCATGGGGATGAGCTAACAACACAACAGGAGGCTGATTAGAAGGACTCTATTCTACTGCAGAGGAATAAGGCAATTCTGGTCTCTTTCTCCCTTCATCCCAAATGGCAACAGTGATTTGCCCTATATCCCCCTATGGAACCTCCGGATTATTTTCGCTCTCACACTCATGATCAGAAGACATATTCAAAGAGAATCAAGAACGGTGACTTATTTTCTTGACAGAAGACCGAGAACTTTAAAGTTGCAGACATAAGTAAGAAAATCCATAGCAAATTTCAGCTGTGTAGTTGTAAGACCCACCCCCCAAATTTTTCTACCAATTTAGACTGTCGTACATGTCGGGTCTTACCACGTCGACAGCTGATGGACCCGATGTATATGCGAGGATCCTAGTTAAGGAGTTATATCTGGACTTTAATTGGTGTAGTAGATCTTAGGTGGGTCCAACAAGCCTTCCAGTGCGTTGGGCCTGAGAAACCAAAGCCAGGGACATGTTTTAGCCTTACCAACGGCACAGAGCCGGCGGATGAGTCAACCAGCTTCATGCCGCCGGTTTAGCTACGGATGTCACTCCCTCTCTCCTCATTTGTTATAAATAGAGGCCTAAGCCTTTGTTAGAGTTAATGTCGTTAGCGCTATGGTCGTTAGAGCTACAACGCTAACTACAGTTTCGTTATTGGGGGTATTTTAGTCTAGTTGTTTATTGTTTTTGGTTTATTTTTTATATTAGTAATGTGGGGGTTATTATTGTAACTGTCCTTCTATGATTTGATTATAAATAAAGGTTGTAAGGAGAGGATCATTTACTCTCTTCTATTCTTCTCCATTCTCTATTCAACATGGAATCAGAGCCTTTCTAGGGCTGCCGACATCCTTTCTTCCCCTTCTTCTCATCTCTTCAGCAATCATCACATCCACCATCAACAGTCATCACATCCCTTCTTCCTTCTTCTCACAACACCTTACCACCATCAACAAGCATCTAACCTACTAGCCAGATTTACCGCCACCGACACCCTTTTCAATCCATTCTTCAAATATTTTACCGCCACCGACAGTATAATAACCACTCCTTTATCATCGTTTTTGGGTCTTTCTCTCATTGTCATAGAGTTTCTGCCCATCTCACCTTATCTTTACTGATTTTACCCCCTTTCATTCAATCCTTGTTTCTGGTTTCTTAATCCCAGAATTTCAAACAGCATTAATTTTGTCTAAATAAGTTCTGATCTATTCCTCCTATTGAAGAGATGAACAAACTAGATCAATCAGTTTCTGTTATGGATTGCCGTGTGTCCATCATTGAGGGATGTAAGTTGAAGAGATCAACTTTATAGCCAGCCTCGATTCTTCCATCTCAGTTGGAAGATCGAAAATTGCTGCATAGGTATCTCTGGCTCCCATAAGAGTGACACACGACATCTCAGATAAAGGTATTTTTACTTTGTTGACTATTTAATCTCATGACTGATTATTCTGAAGTGGATTCCCCTAATATGGAGCCTCCAAGATGGAATTTACCTCTATTCCTCTCAACCCAATTAAGTTGGATGAAACCAACTATATGATGTGGTCTAAAACAACACAGATGACAATATTTGCTAGAGGACTTTTGGGTTATATCAATGGTAAGAAAAAGGCACCTGTTCTGACAGATAAATTGTATGACAAGTGGGCATCTGAAAATTCGATTGTGATGGCCTATTTGATTGGTTCAATGGACCCTAAAATCGGTCGAGGGTATGTGCTACTTCCTGATGCTACAAAGATTTGGAAGGCTGCCAATGAACTTATTCCCAAGTTGGATACTCCTTAATCAATGACCTCCACGTGAAGATTGGTGCCACCAAGCAATGGGATATTACTGTGTCCCAATATTACTCTGAGCTCCGTAGTTTGTGGCAGGAATTGGACTCCTATGACACCTTTACCGCTGCCGGTGTGTGTTCAGCTGATGCTACTGCCATGAAGAGTACCAAAGACAAACTTCGAGTGTATAATTTTTGGGCTGGACTTAATGTAGAGAATAATCAGATTCGTGCTCACATCCTCAGTAGAGAGCCATTATCATCCTTAGAGCAGGCTTACGCCTTGATTCAGTCTGAAGATATGCACCGTACATCCATGATGCCTCCTCTTCCAGCAAAGAGGTCAGCTCTCTAGTCTACTCAGACAACTGGTCCTATTTTTCCCAAACCAGTTCGATGTGAACATTGTGGGAAGGACCGACATACTAAAGAGACTTGCTAAAAATTGCATGGTAAGCCAGCTGATTTTGAAACCAAAAGGCGTGAAAAGGGACTACAGAGAACCAAGAGCTTCATAGCTCTACAAGCCAATCAAACAGAAGCTTGCGCTCCTACTGGAACTTTACCCACACTATCAGCAGATGAATTTCAGGCTCTCAAGAATCTCCTAAGGCCATCTGCTACAGCTCAAGCAGCTTGTCCATGTTCATCTGCCACTCCAAGTTCTTATTTTGTATAATTAGGTATTCCGCATGTGGGTCTGTGTGCTTCTTCTGTCCCTAGCCCATGGGTTATGAATACTGGAGCAACCGATCACATGACTGGTTCAAGAAACTCATTCTTCCTATACTCTCCCTCTTCTGGGAAGGATACAGTCCGAGTAGCAGATGGGTCTCTTTCTCCCATATCGGGAAAGGGCTCCATTCGCTGCTCTCCGACTCTTACTTTACAGTCTGTCCTTCATGTACCTAGTTTTTCTACGAATTTGCTGTCTATTAGTAGCCTCACTAAATCACTTAACTGTAAAGTAACTTTTTTCCCTTCCTCGTGTGTAATTCAGGATCTGGAGAGTAGGAAGACGATTGGACATGGTAGATTGCATGGTGGTCTCTACTTGCTTGCAAATGGTCCTTCAACATCTCCTCCTTCACCTCCACCTACTACACATCATCTCTATTCAGTTGTAAGCACATTACAACAATGGCATCGCCGTCTTGGTCACCCTACCTCAGCTACTTTATCTCAGTTGTTTTCTTCCCTTTCAAAGCATTGTAATAAAAACGAGTTATTATGCAAAGCATGTATTCTTGCTAAGCAGGCTCGTACAACTTATTTACCTACATTTAATAGAAGCAATAGCATGTTTGATTTGGTTCATTCTGATGTCTGGGGTCCTGCCAGGACAACTTCTATATCTGGTCATAAATGGTTTGTCACTTTTATTGATTGTCACACTCGAACGACTTGGGTATATCTTATGCAACATAAAAGTAAAGTATTTGAGTGTTTCTACTAGTTTCATAACATGATCAAGACACAATTTCACACCCAAATAAAGGTACAACGTAGTGACAATGGACGTGAGTATCTTGATGTGCATTTTCAGCGATATCTCTCAGATCATGGGATTCTACATCAGACAAGCTGTGTCGATACACCGGCTCAAAATGGGGTTGCAGAAAGAAAGAATCGTCATCTCCTTGAAACAGCCAGAGCCCTTATGTTTGAAGGCAATGTCCCACTGAAATTTTGGAGTGATGCGGTTCTCATCAACAAGTTGCCGTCGAGAGTACTCAACAACAAGGCTCCTTTGGATTTATTACTTGGTGATCATTCATTTGCTTTTCCTCCAAAGGTGTTTGGATGTGTATGTTATGCTCGCACCCACTATTTTCTTGGCAAGCTTGATCCATGGGGGGTTCATTGTATATTTCTTGGTTACCCTGCTACACAAAAACAGTATAAATGCTACCATCCACCCTCTCGCCGGACTTTTATTACCAAAGATGTTCTCTTCCATGAAGACATGACGTATTATCAATCACATCTTCAGGGGGAGACAGATGCAGTTGAAGATGCGCCTTTGATATTACCAATGGAGGCAGACACAGAAAGGGCCCAAGTAAGGAATTATGGAATCAAATCCTCAGGAACCAGATCAATTAGATCAACGGATACCGGCTTCACCTACTTCACCTACACCACAGATGCCACCATCTATACCGCTGCCTTTTACACCCATGACTGTTGCCAGTCCGAATGCTACTAAGCCTCTACAAGTTTATAGCAGTGCCAGAAGCAAGCAAGGAAAGACCACTACCATCAACGCAACTTCACATGTCCCTTCGTCAGCCCAGGAAATAGAGACTGATCAAACGCTTGGTAAGGACATTTCTCTCTCTGATTCTTCTGATTCTGATTCTGATCACCCTATTGCCGTTCGTAAAGGTACCAGGGCGTGCACCCTCCATCCAATCTTTAATTTTGTTTCGTATGATGCTTTGTCTCCTTCCTTCCATGCATTTGTCTTCTCTTTCCTGTGTCTATTGCTCAGAAATGACAGGATGCAATTTTGGATGAGTGGTGGAAAGCTGCAATGATGGAAGAAATGAGAGCCTTGAAGAAGAACAATACTTAGGATCTTGTTTTACTCCCACCAAGTAAGAGACCAGTAGGGTGGGTTTTTACAGTTAAGCAGAATAGTGATGGCACAGTGGATCAGTATAAAGCAAGAGTAATAGCTCGTGGATTTACATAGACATATGGTATTGATTACCAAGAAAATTTTGCACCAGTGGCTAAAATGACAATAGTAAGGGTTCTCTTGGCATGTGCTGTCCACTACAATTGGGATCTACAATAGCTGGACGTAAAGAATGCCTTCCTCCATGGTAAACTTAAAGAGAAAGTGTATATGGACTGTCCACCTGGGTTTACAAATGCCAACACCTATGGAAAAGTACGCAGATTGAAGCGTTCATTTTATGGTCTCAAACAGTCCCCTAGAGCGTGGTTTGGTAGACTTCATAAGGCTATGATAGGTTTTGGTTATGCACAAAGCAATGCTGACCATACACTATTTATCAAGCATTCATCTGGAAAATTTACTGCTCTTCTGGTTTATGTGGATGATATTATTGTCACTGGAAATAGTGACGAGGAAATAAAAAACTTAAGACATACCTTGGGGAGGAATTCGAAATTAAAGATCTAGGAAAGCTTAGGTAATTTCTTAGGATTGAAGTTGCTCGTTCTGCAAAAGGCATCTTTCTTTCTCAAAGGAAGTACATCCTTGATCTTTTATCAAATCAGGTCTGCCAGGCTGCAAACCATGTACTACCCCACTAGATGCAACTACGAAGTTGAGGGAGAAAGAAGAAACACCAACAGACAAAGGAAGATATCAAAGATTAGTTAGAAGGCTCATCTACTTATCCCATACCAGACCAGAAATAGCATTTGCAGTTAGTCTGGTGAGTCAGTTTATGCATGATCCCTATTCTATACATTTGGAGGCTGTTTATAGGATTCTTCATTACATGAAGGCAACTCTAGAAAAAGGGATTTTACTCTCCCCACGTGGTGATTTGAAGGTGGAAGCGTATACTGATGCTGACTGGGCGGGTAGTTCAGACCGAAAATCGATTTCAAGTTATTGTACCTTTGAGGGAGGAATGTTACTCACTTGGCGAAGTAAGAAGCAGAACGTCGTGACACGTTCCAGTGCACAAGCAGAATTCAGAACAATGGTTTAAGGAATATGTGAACTTTTATGACTGAAAGGTTTACTCAGTGACTTGAAAGTAGAGTTCTCAGCCCATGATTATCTTTTGTGATGATAAAGCCGCCATCAGCATTGCAAATGATCCAGTTCCACATGATCGGACTAAACATGTTGAAATAGATCGTCATTTTATCAAAAAGAAGCTGGAGAGTGGTCAGATTCAGATTCAACATGTCAGATCAGAAGATCAGCTGGCTGATATTTTCACAAAAGGCTTACCTGTAAAGCCATTTCAAATAATATTGTCCAAGTTGAGAATGCATGATATCTATGCACCAACTTGAGGGAGAGTGTTAGAGTTAATGTTGTTAGCACTATAGTCGTTAGAGCTATAGCGCTAACTACAGTTTCGTTATTAGGGGTATTTTAGTCTAGTTGTTTATTGTTTTTGGTTTACTTTTTACAGTAGTAATGTGGGGGTTATTATTGTATTTGTCCTTCTATGATTCGACTATAAAAAAAGGTTGTAAGGAGAGGATCAATTACTCTCTTCTATTCTTCTCCATTCTCTATGCAATAGCCTCCCTCATCCCTTTTACACATTTGAGGAGGAGGTGCTAACCCTTGGGAGAGGAACTTGGGAAGAACTCAGAGAAAGTTAGGAAAACTCAAGCTCAAGCCTCATTGGAGTTTCCTCTACTCTCTAAGGTGAGTTCATACTCTTTTTTCTTTTCTTGTTAGTAAAGACCATCATTTACGATGGTAGGTAGCCACCATTAATGGCCACTAGATTTCGGTTAGGAGCACTCACACCTCCAATGGAGGTGTTGTTGGTCTTAGAAACACCAACAAGGGTGGAAATATGTTTCCCACCATCTATTCATGGAAGGAAGCAAGTTGGGGAAGCCAAATACTAACTTTTACTTCATCTCCTTCGTGAAGTTTGATTTCTCGGACTGAATCGGTGGACCCAAGCCAGCAGCAGGGGCAAGCCTTGCACCCGGCTCCGGATTGGTTGAGCTAGGGGCTCATACTGGCGGATGCGTCCACTGCCAGATGACTTCCAGTAGCCCTTAAGGACTTAAGCCTGAGCCGGCGGATGAAACAGGCAGATGAAACCTGCGGATGCGTCCACCACCAGATGACTTCCAATAGACCTTAAGGACTTAAGCCTGAGACAGCGGATGAAACCGGCAGATGCGTCCATCATTAGATGACTTCCAGTAGCCCTTAAGGACTTAAGCCTGAGCCGGCGGATGCGTCCACCGCCAGACGCCTTCCAGTAGCCCTTAAGGATTTAAGCCTAAACCAGCGGATGAACCGGTGGATGCGTCCACCGCCAGATGACTTCCAGTAGCCCTTAGAGACTTAAGCCCAAACCGACGGATGAAACCAGCAGATGCGTCCACTGGGAGCTCCCATCCTCCGCCTTGACAACAGATGCCCCACTAGGGTACCTGTTCCTTCGGAGACCGACCCTAGGGTTTCCGACATGTCTTGGGACCCGCACAATGACGTTGTGGACGCATCCACATCGGTTTAAAAGCTATCTAACAAATGTATAAAATCTTATGCACATGTTTAGGTAAATCGATGTGGGATCTCGGGGTGAAGTCTTCTGCCGACTTTTAGTACTGCAGCACTTCAATGCCTATAGGTGAAGGGTTGGGTCCATAGTTTATTGGGTTATTTTTGTATGGCTATTGTGCTGAAATTATAACATTCCATACTTAACTATAAATTTCTGAGCATGCATTTGCATACAAACAATAACTATGTATGTTATGTGATGATGTGTGATGAATGTGTTTGGTTAGTCTATGTGGCATGTGGGTACCAAAGGGACTGGTCACACATGTCTACATGGACACTGCTTTCCATAGATAGCATCTTAGCGGGGACATGGTAGCCCAAAGGTACTGGGACCGAGGATTTCTACTGAGGTGCGACCCCCTTTACATTTTACATGCATGTGAACATGACTCATTGGCCATGGCCCGTACATCCAATATCTTAGCGAGGGGAATTATTCCAGGTGGTAGGGCACGAACTAGTCCAGGTGGTGGGGCACGGATAGGTCTCTGCTAGGATACGGCTATAGTGGCATACATAAGCATGTGCATTGATATTAATTAAACATGTGCATTTGATATTGATCTCCAGCATACAAGTGCATTGATACTTGACTCCTCACTAAGCTGGGATGGGAGCTCACCCCTCGATATTGAAACTCTTTTCAGCTTTTGATGTAGGTACTTCTTTTGCGACCGACTTCATGGAGTCTCCATTGGTGGAGGACGTCTTTGTTGGCGAGGACCCTCTGGAAGATCATGGCGAGGGGTGTGTCTGCAGCGATTGCATCTATGGGACTTGACGCGGCACACCTCCCTCTTTCTCTCTTACCTGTAGATCTATAGATAGATTATTGGTGATCTAAGTTAGTTTTTGTTACAGATTCACTCTTCTGGATATTTGTATAATTGATATGATATGATATTTTGGTGGAACAATTGATGTAAAGTATAATTAACAGTTATTATGTTATAAATACAATTAAAATGGCATCTTGTTACTTATGATATTTGCTTCCGCTATTACTACTCTAATTTTTTATTTGATTTCGATGGATATTGCATATGTAGACTATGGTTAGTGAATCACAGCAAGCGTGTCATCCTTGGGATGGTTCCGGTCTCCTTTTTAGGTGACCCAAGTATCATGACCGCATCCAAAAATGGGTCGTGACAGCAGCAGCAAGAAGATAAAAAAATGATGAAGAAGAGCCCTAAAATCCAGGGTTTTATAAGTTTCTAACGAGCATAACCTTTCGAACTCAAAATGTTTGAAATTCGAAGGTAATCATGGAAAAGCTGTCAATTAGACTGAATCGTTGCAATTCACAAGTCAGTAGTGCGGATAAGTTGACATGGGCGTTGGTGATTGGATATGAACATCGAGCATTCAATGCTCGCGGTGGATTAATGCTGATAGCCTACACATATGTTAGCATAATTAAGATATTTTCTTATCGTTTCTTGAACCAACGGTTCCCCTTTCCATGTGGCATCACCCCATAAACTAACGCTTCAGATCAGCATTAAATTCATACGCACTATATCCACAAAAGCCGGGATTCTTTAAAACTTTTGATTTTTGAAAGACAGACAATGTCTTGCCACTCGAGAAGAAAATATCTGGACGACCTCCAACTTCGAGTCGACATGAGATTCCAAAGAACATATTTAACCAACCTGTGAAGAAAATTAGAGGTCGGGGCAGATTACAATTACTATCCCACATTCATACAAGATCTAACATAGCAAGGAGAAACAACATATGTTTGATGATTTTCATCGCCGCAACTCAGCTCAGCTGAAGACTAAAATTATCTAAGGCATATATCGGCACCAATATTGCTTCCTAAGATTCTGCAAATCCAAAGAAGCAAGGGGCAACTATTGATATCATAATTTACACTCCCATAGAAGGACGACGCGTGTTTAGACACGTGCTCAATAACGATTAATTTTGCTAATGTGTCGACCAGCATATTGCATCATGCTAAAGATAAGGGAGCAGCCCTCGGAAGCTTGCACTCAACAACCGTCTCTACTATTGCCTTTACCAGCCGACTTCCATAAAAGTCGCTTACCTGGTCATCCACTGGTCATAAGATTATCATCAAGAGGCGAAGATTCGTAACTGACCGAGGCTTATATAGGACAGTTACCGCCATACAATCAACCACTAAAAGGGTAAATCCCACTTCTCCATTTCATACAGAGTCTTCAATAAATATCTTCAAATTTGAAGGTAAAAGGTTGAACAATTTCCTAGACTGAATTATACTCAAACCTTATCCCATCTCTCGATAAGCTTATTTTCTTACTTTGCTTCATACTTCTTGCTCTGTAAGACTGTAAACTGACTTAATCATCAGGGCAGTCACCGGATTATCCAATCCACCCCTCGGTGATCTTCATTGTATTTCAAGTTCCTCGTGTGAACTTGGCTAGACAAGTTTCAGCAGCAACAAGCAGCACTTATATTATTTAAACTGGAATAAGTAAAACATGTTTGCTTTGCCAAAACGCAAGCATCATACAACAAATCCTTAGCATTACAATGGCCACTGAAAGAAATACCTTATGCAACAAGGTTTGAGTTAAAATGAACCAAGGAATTGACTGAGGCGGAAGCATATTCATTAGATGGTGAAGGCGTCAAGCGAGTCATCAGACGCTGAAGCATAGGAAGCTCGTTGTGGGAGAAAGAAGAACTGAGATTGGCAGGGGCAGGGGTTGGGCAGACTCAGAAGCCTCAATGTGATGAGTATGGGAGGATCGACAATGAGCATGGCGCCATGGGGTGGAGGAAATAGGCACCCATGAAGTTTCCAACAGAAGTCCTTGGTATGACGTTTCTTTCTACAGTAGTTACACTTGACAAACTCTCAATCAAATGAAGAACGATCACTAGAACAAATAGAGCCACCTCTGGGTTGAGAACCAGACCCAGTAACCAGGTCTGAGCGGTCCTGCAAAACAGGCGACAACATAGCGGTGCATCGGCTGTCCTCGAACTGAATCAAAGAATAGGATTGTTCCAAGGTAGAAAAGGACCGTGGCTAAGTACCTGAGCGCGAATCTGATCATATTCAAAATTCAAACTAGCCGAAAAATCATACACTTGGAACTTATCTACCTGCTTCTAAAAGCTAGTGGCATCTACAGAGCAGGTAGCTTACAAGGTATTATAAAGGTCTAACTCCTGCCACAGACTGCGCAACTCAAAATAATATTGTGATAGGGTGAGGTCCTTTGGCTTGGTCTCATGAAGCTTCTTCCGCAATTCATAGACCTATGCATAATTCCTAACCTAGGAATATGTATCCGTAGTAGATTTCCAGATCTTGGTAACAGTATCCAAGAAAAGGTAATCCCTAGCAATCTGGGGTTGCATAAAGTTGATGAGAAATGACATCATTAAAGAATTAGCAAAACTTCATTTCTTTTATGTATCACCAACAGTAGTAGGGTTATCAATTTCTCCTGTAATATAGCCCACATAAATGCAGGAATTAATAGAGAGGTAACATAACCGCGACCACATCAAAAAATTACTGCCATCAAGATGGACAGAGCTCACAGGGAATGAAATGAAATCATTATCCCTTCAGTTCCAGTCGATGTGGTGGTAAGGTCAAACATGGTTACTGATCAAGAGGTGCATACAGGGTAAAGTAGAGGGGCAGGAACACGCCACAAACAAAGGTAAAAGCAAACACAATCCCCATCACAAACTCACAAGCCGAGAAACAAAACCATGTAGCATAGATAGGGAAAAAGAATCTGAAAGAAAATAAGAAAAATCTAGAAAAAGGGTTTCTCAAATCAGTCCATAGTTGTGATCTAAGAAACCAAGAAAGGAGAAGAGACACTCGGTGGTTTATGAAACCGCCACCAAGAGTTGTTGGTAGCAAAGAACCAAGAGAGATGGTAAAGGTGGAGGGAAAAGAAACGAGAGAGAGAGAGGGAGAGAGAGAGAGAGAGAGAGAGAGAGAGAGAGCAAGGTTTAAAATCTCAACAAGATCTCGCCGAGATTTCGAATTTGTCAAAGTTCTCCAAAGTGGTCGAGACGAGTTGGGCCACGAGACTGGGTCTCGACTGGGGTCGACCAGTATTGACCATTTTTGGTCTATAGTCGCTTATAAATAGACAGTTTCGGTCGAAATTGCCGCTTTTTCCCTTTTTTTTTTTGCATCAAACTTTCAAATCATCCATTCAAACCTTTAGATCTTAGGGTTTTTGACAAATCTTTCCACGATATTGACAAGGAAACTTGGTACAAGAGCGGAGATCGTTGGGGTGGAGTGATGGGGAGATGGAACTTGGGACTTGGGACTTGGGGGCATCATTGTATTTGACTATTTGTCAATTTAAGACTTGAGTATTTGAGATTATTTGAGTATTTGTATGAAAATATGAATAATGAATCTATGATTTTACTATCTCATTTGACCTTCTTTGATCTTCTACTAGTGTAATTATAACATTATATAGAATAGCCAATATAACCCTAGGTTTACATTTGAACTTCAGCCTGACACTGCCAAACATGGGTGTAAACCCAAACAACCACTATGTGTGATTATTTTTACAATTTTATGGTTTAAATGTGTTTATATATGCTAAAATCGTGTGTTCATTGTCTCTTTTATTCTTGTCTATAATTTTTCTTTGGTCATTTCCATTGTGTTTCCAATTAACCTCTCTCTTGGGGTACCATAGCGATCCTACAGCTAGAACCCAAAGAAAACACTGGATTTTCTTATGTGGACCACCCACCCACATTTCCTTACGTGAACGGCACAAATATTTCCCATGTGGCAAGTTGGATGGGGTTGAGATGTGGTAGACAGTTAAATCTCAAGGTCCCCTCCTGATATGTCACTTTTCAGCCTAAATGAAGTTTTCCGCATGGCAAAATAAAGCATTGAAAAACTCAGGACAACCAAGAAGGTGCCTGAACATGCATGGGTACGTCATTACATCAGTGGCTAAATGATTGAATTCGAATCTGAAATTTGACAGATGGCCAATCCAGATCATTGCCTAGATATCCAATGGTCAAAACTGCCACTTCGTCTTTCAACATGATACAACATGGAAGGGCTGTCCATCTAAGGAAATGTGGACGGGCCCATCCACATATCTCTTTGGATGAAAGGATCAAACTGCTTTTTTGAAAAAAAGCCACAACATAGTATTTAGAAACGAATCCATGAACTTAAAGAAAAGAAAAATGAAATACAATTCCTGAAGAAATTTGCAATTATCAGCACCTTTTTTAATATTTTGGGATGGAACCCAAGAGTTGTTGCAAAACGCTGGACTCTAAACTAGGCGAAGCCCTTAACGTATTTATTTATTGGAGCGAGTTCATCTGAACCTAGCATCTAAGATATACCATGATCATAAAAACAGGAGAGAATACGAGAAAAGGGGGAGACAGTACAAGGAATTTCATCAAAGGAAGGTAACAGATTACAGGAGACTAAAAGAAAAGAGGGGGAGAAAAGGTGGGTTATCATAGGCTCATAGGCCCTTTTTTTTTTCCTTTTCTTTTTTGGGATGGGGGTAAGGGGGTGGAAAGCTAAATTAAATCAGTGTTCAAAGATTTAAAAAGATCGGCTATGTTTATGCAAATAAATTCCAGAAGCAGGTCCTTACCTCTCCTGTCAAGATTTCAAACTCTAGCAATTCCTCCACAATCTTTTCAAGCACTTTATGGTTCTTTTGAAGTAACTCCTTTGCTCTGTCATATGCTAAATTATACAACTGCTTGAAAGAAAGCAACAATTGAAAATGGCTTTATCATTTTGAGGAATTGAATATTTACAGAGAAATGGTGATTACATTTGTTGGACAAACAAACGTAAAAACCTGACAAGCCACTGAAATAGAAAATTGAAGGAAGAGGCAAAATAAACACATACCTTCTCAACTTTGGCAGCCATCTCATATTCATGGTTGTTTCCCATACTCAAGGCTGTAGTCTGTGTAAATAAGAAGGAAATTTTGACCAAGAATTTTACAAATGAAGAATGAAAGAACTATGATAGGCAAATAGAGAAAAGGTTGAAAATATAACGACAAGCTTAAGACTTCAATTGAAACTGAGAAACTGAAAGTTAATTTCTATGACAATTGTGCCTTTTGAATTATGGTGAATCTCACTAGATTTTAATTCTACATAGATTATCCGATGCATCATAGCCTTAGGTTGGCTGAATAATAGTATCCAGTTTGGAAGCCCAAGCTGAAGAAATCCAGGCTTAAGTTAGGCCATCGAGTCCAGCAAGGTTAGCAGGGTCATTTAAGTATTTATAATGTAGTAATTTAATAATCAGGATTTAATTCCAAAGGCGGATCATAGTGATTCCTAGAATGGAGAGATATTTAGCTTTAAAATTAAGAGTTTTGAGACATTTTAGGATACATTAAAGCTGGCAGCAGGATAGTGAGTTCTATATTGAGTTTTATTTCTTAATCAGAATGAGAGTGATTAAGAGTCCTTACGAGAGTCAAGTTTGGAATTTTAGGAGTATGAATATGTAACACCCCCCCCGGGTGTGCGGATCAGATTGAAATGACTGATTAACAGTCTGCTTATTATAAACACCTTTTTTGTTCTTTCTGTTCTGGTTAATCTCTATAACCAGGTGATAAGTATCTCTCCATTATTCCTTCATCTTATTCTTCCTCTTTTTATCTTGATTCTCTTATGTTACCTCTCTTCCCTTCTGATCTGTTAATAATAAGTCATGATGGAGACTTCAGCATGAAGAATTTTTCTTGTCCAATGCTTCTGCACTTCAAAGGCTCACTCTATATTGGAGAGATCTGTCTTTCCTGCAAGTTTTAGAGCTTCCTATGAGACCTGACATCTGCTGTCTACTTTCCAGCAATCTGGTTCCCGGTGCCTGGTCATATTTTTTTCCTGCAGATCCAGTTCACTGTGGCTGGTAGTATTTTTTTCCTGCAGATCTGGTTCATGTATTTGCTCCTGCAACTTCCTTATTGCTGTTTCTGCTGCTATGCAGATGAGCCATCTCGATTATTGCTCCTGCGTATGTGCTTGTGGTTGTCACTGATTGGCTGTTGTCTAGGGTAGTGTCCTTTTTGGGAAGGACTCTCTTCTATTTTCAGATCTTTTGATTTACGGCAGATTGGGAGAGGTTGTTCCTCCATCTGGTAATGGTAATTTACCATTTTCTTTGATCATTCTAGCCTGCAGCTTATTATATAATCATAGTTCTAAATCTCGACGAGATCTCTGAAATCCCAACCTTTTCGAGATCTTAGTCAAAAAAATGCAGTCTTAATGAGATTTTTCAAGATCTCATCATCTCAGAAATTTCAGACCTCACCGAGACAAGGTTGAGATCCGAGATTTAAAACCTTGTATATTGGTTAATACCAATTTCTGCATTACTTAGGGTGTTTTGGCTTTTTTTGACATCTTCCCTTCAATATGAGTGATTCAAAGACTAATAACTTTGTTCACGTTCAAATCACTTCCATTAAGTTGACTGGCTCATCCAATTACCTACTCTAGGTGCAAGCTGTGAAGATTTACATTATTGCCAGATATATATTGGCTTATTTGATAGATGATCCTCCTGATTCTAAGGATACGAATCATGCTAACCGTCATGGTCTAGCTATTTAATAGCATGGAGTACTCTATTGGTGCTAATGTCATGCTCCACACTATTAAAGGTGTTTCGATTGACTTGAAAGAGAGCATTGCTTAGGATACTAACTTGTCTCGGTTTTATGATCTACTTTATAATTGTAAATAGGGCGACAAGTCGGTTGCAGAATTTTATAGTACCCTCAAAGGAATCTAGGAAGAATTAAATGTCCATCACCTCTCACTATTGATTTTACTACTCTAAAGACTCAGCGTGTAGAATTTCAGGTGGCTAGCTACTTCTCTGGTCTCAGTTCTAAGTTGCAGCCCATCAAAAGCCAACTCTTTGCTAGTGATAAACTCCCTACTTCGAATGAGGCCTTCTGTCGTGTTTAGTGCATCGTCTCTCCTGCCTTCTCCAAGTTTGATGGAGCTTTTACCAAAGACAATTCCGCATTATTTTCTGCCAATGGTGGTCGTGGTCATGGCAGTTCTGGTAGAGGCCGTGGTGGGGATCGTGGTCGTGGTGGTCGTAGCTTTTTTGATGATTGGATCAACCTATGCGTATTTTCTCTCAGTGTGGCAAGTAGAATCATATGATTGATAAATGTTGGGTGAAGCATGGGAAGCCTCTTCAGTGGAATTCCGGATCTCCTTCTCAAGTTACGGGTATGACTTCCTCTGATGGAGATCCTGATACACTCGTTCCTTCCAACGGTGACTCCTCCACTGTTACTATGTCTAAAAAGGATTTTATAGTATTCTCACCTGTCTCAATCAGCTAAATACTCAAGAATTTGCTTCCACTTCCACTGCGACATTGGCATATACAAGTATTACTAGCTTACTTGCATCCACAGCCTCTACTCCTTGGGTCCTTGACTTTGGTGCTTCTTCTCATATGACTTGTAAGGCCTGAGCATTTCATCCTTTGATCATTACACTCAACAATCTAATGTGTATTTAGCTGATGGCTTTACTACCCAAGTTTTTGGCAAGGGAGATGTCTCCCTACCTCCTACTTTATCAGTCTTTCGTTCTTCATGCCCCTTAGTTGCCATGAATTTACTTTCAACTAGTACTTTGGCAAGAACTCTTAACTGTTCTGTCACCCTTTCCCTACATGTTGTGTATTTCAGGATGGATCTACAAAAAAAAGTGACGATTGGTGGAGGACAAGAGAAGGACGGGCTATACTATCTAAATGACATTCCATCTTCCGCTGTTGCGCTCACTAATGCTACACGGTGTTTCACCACTACAATGACATTATCGAGTGGGTCATTTGTCTCTCTCTAAGTTACAAATACAAAAAAAAAAAAAAAAAAAAAAAAAAAAAAGTTCCAAGCAGCAAGTCTGTTACTACTCGTAAGTGTGAGGCATGCCAACTGGGAAAACACCATGGCTCATCCTTCCCTTCTCATGGTGCGTCCAAAAGCCCTTCCTTTTTTCCTTAATTTACTCTGACATTTGAGGTCCCATTAAAGTAAAGAGTTGTTCTAGTTTTAGTTATTTTGTTACACAATTGTTCTCGTGCCACTTAGTTATATTTATTGAAGGATCGTTCAGAGTTTCTTTTCATTTTTAGTCAATTTTATTTAAAAATCAAGAATCTGTTTAGTGTTAGTATTAAAACCTCTCGAACTAATAATGCTCTTGAATACACTCAAACTGCTATATCTTTTTATGCTTCCAATGGTATTATCCACAAGAACAATTGCTTACCCCTTCACAAAATGGAGTTGTTGAACATAAAAACCATAATTTATTGGAGATTGCTCATTCTCTCCCTTTTCATATTCACTTCCTCGTTATTTTTGGGGTGATGCCATTTTGCCTGCTACCTGATTAATTGCATGCCTTCATCAATTCTTCAGAATTAGTCTCTTATTTGTATGGTTTCGCCATCATCTCCATTGTTTTACATACCACCGTGTAGCTTTGGTAGCACTTGCTTCGTCCATCACCTTCGCGCTGGCTAGAAAAGTTGTCCAATCATGCGGTTAAGTGTGTTTTAACTCTAGCACTTAAAAAGGAGATCATTGTTATGGTCCTCTCAACCGGCGTTAGTTTATCAGGGCGGATGTCACGTTATTTGATAACAGCCCATATTATCCGACTCACAACTCTGACGCTCCCTGTTGTTGCTACCCCCCTTCGGGCCTTGGTTACGTTCCTTAATACAGCACCATTACCGGCCCCGGCTTCGGCTCTTCCCTAGCTGTACAGTCGTCATCCACAGCCTGCTCTAGCACCACCATTTGCACCGGCACCTGAACCAGCATCTGTCCCTCCTTATTCGTCCTCCTCCTCACTAGATCCTTTGTCTATGATCTTCCGGTTGCACTTTGCAAAGGTACTTGCTTTTGCACTCAGCCACCACAGGTAACCTATTCTATTGCACAAATGTATCTACATCGCATATCCCATTGCCCCCACTAGTCCTTTACATATGCCCTACCATAATGAGGCCTCGACCCATCCTCAATGGAAAAACGCTATGGATGTTGAGATGGATGCTCTTTTTTCTAGGCAGACATGGTCCCTTATTCATTTACTTCCAGGTAAGAAGATGGTTCCTTGTCGTTGGGTATACAAGGTGAAGTATAACCCTGATGGTACTGTGGAACGTCTTAAGGCACATTTGTTTGTAAAAGACTTTACCCAGACTTATGGGGTTGATTACTTTGAGACCTTTTCCCCGGTTACTCGTCTCAATTCTGTTTGGGTTCTTATACCCCTTGTGGTCACTCTGGACTAGCCTCTTTTTCAATTAGAACTTAAGAATGCCTTTTTATATGGCGACTTACATGAGGAGATCTATATGGAGCAACCTCCGGGGTACGTTGCTCAGGGGGAGATGCTGCCCACAGAATTTGTAAACTCCCCAAAGCAATTCATGGTCTTAAACAGTCTCATCGCGCTTGATTTGACAAGTTCACTAAAGTTGTGGTTGTTTATGAGTTCAAACCATGCTATTCAGATCACTCTGTCTTTGTTCGTCGAAACAATTCCAAGGTTGTTATTTTTGTGGCTATGTGGATAACATTATTGTTTCTGGCGATGACTTGAAAGGTATTGATGAGGCTAAAACATACCTACGTTAACACTTTAGATGAAGAATTTGGGTGTTCTTCGCTCTTTTCTAGGCATTGAGGTAGTTCGGAGAACCAAGGGTATTAATCTTTCTCAGCGATACATTCTTGATCTTCTTACTAAAATGGTATGCTAGGATGCAAACCTATTGATACCCATATGGATCCTCACCTTAAGCTCACTACCTATGATGATGTGATTTTGTCAACACACAATCAGTATCGACGTCTTGTTGGGAAGCTATTTATCTCACAGTAACTAGACTTGACATTTCCTTTTCTATTGGAGTTATTAGTCAGTTTATGCAGGCTCCTAAACAGGTTGATTGGATGTTGATTGTTGGATTTTGAAGTATCTCAAGGGCGCTCCTGGGAAAGGGCTAATCTATCGTCCTAATCAACGCATTGATCTTTGTGGATATTCTGATGCAGATTGGGTTGGTGCTGATGATGATCGTCGGTCTACTACTAGCTACTGTACGTTTTTTGGTAGTAATCTTATTACTTTGCATAGCAAGAAGTAGACTACCGTTGCTCGATCTAGTGCCAAAGCTGAGTATCGTGCTATGACACATACTACGGCAGAATTAATATGGGTGAATTCTATTCTTGGTGAACTTGGATTTCTAATTACATAGTCTATTCATATGTATTGTGATAATCAGGCAGCCATTCACATTGCATGTAACCCTGTTTTTAAGGACTGTACCAAGCATAAAAAAGTCAATTGTCATTTTGTTTGGGATGCTGTTATGCGTGAAGTGATAACTACTCCATTCACAAGTTCCAACTCCCAACTTGGTGATATGTTCAAAAAGGCATTGTTCAAGGCTTTGTTTATTCAAAATTGTTCCAAGCTAGGTCTTGGTGATATTTATGCTCTAACTCCAGCTCTAGCTTGAAGGGGAGTGTTAAGTTTTATGGTCATATTCCCAGATTCCCTTTTCAATTGTAACTTTGGGATAGAGTTTGTCGACTCTAGTCCTTTCTTATTTTCTATTACAAATTGTTAAGATCACTGTTCGAGGTTTCGGTCGAAACTTGAGGTTTTGACCGAGATATCTCGGTTTTGAGCCTGGGCGAGATGAAACCCAGGCTCGAAACTGGATTATACAAGGTTTTGGTCGAAACTTAGGTTTTGACCCATAAAGTGAACCAGGGCCCATATCTAAGCGTCGAAACCAGTCGAAACCTTACTGGCAGTCATCAGGCAGTACTTATTTATGACTAATATCATTTAAGTAAATGTTTCTTTAATTTTATATTTCATTTACTTAAGATATTATTCATAAAGAAAAAAATCAACTACCCTCCATAATAGTTTCAAAACATCATCTACCACTCACACCTTTCAGAAAACATCAACTACACCCAAGTAACTGTCGGAGGAGACGGAAATCAGCATTAGACATTTTTACCCTTTTTGTTTTTAATCGAAATTTTTTAAAACTAGTAAAATTACCAATATAACCCTTCTCTTTCCTTTCTTCTCTCTCTCCCTCATCGTTCTCCCCTCGTGTAGCCATCGCATTCAGGGCATCTGAACCTCTGAACCACGGGGTCTAGCCGGAGAAAGCAGAGAAGAAGACCTATGCTTTCCACATTCATGCCCTCGGTGACACCACCAATGGCTGAAATTCTACCGGTGGGTTCCTCTTACCCTACATTAATCTAAACTTGCAGTGAGTTTCACATACATTCTTAGGTTTCTGATTATGACTCTAACCTAGTGCAATCCCTCCGATCGTCGATTTTCGGTCAACGACGATGTCAGAATCCTTGTGTTTGAGCTTTTTGATGCCAGAAGAATCAACAGGAACAAGTAAGAAACCTCTGCTTTTGCCTGTTCGAAGCTTGAAATCGAGGGTTTCAGAATCATATACTCTTGAATCCCCTAAAGAACACCGAGGGTTTCCCAAAAAACATTTCATCCCTCTGTATTTCCCCTGATAGAAAAAGATTATATCCCAGAAGCAACTTCTTCGTCTCAAAATCATATATTTAAGATAACAGTCACAGCTCCTGTCTCAAATCAAACCCAATTTTTCATGGATATTGCACTAGAGCAGTTTTAAGACCTAACCATCACAGAAATCCTCAAAGAATCAGTTTCAATTCCAAAATCATCTCCAAAGACCTTTTCCCTCATAACCCGACCTTGATTAACCCATTCCCTTTTCACCCATCCTATCCTCAAACAAATCATCTTCTAATCTTCCAGTTTTGCTACCGGATTTGAAGAAAATCAAACTTACAAAAGATCTTGAACGAACTCCATTATCTGAATCTTGAATGTTCTTCTTACCGACTATCTTTTACAGACATTTGTCTTTCCAGAATGAATACAAAAACAAAGTAAACTAATCTCTTGTACAGAGACTCTCAAACTATCCACGTGTGTGGATGAGAACAATCTTAGGGAAGACTCTAGAAGTCCTCTTCCTTTCTAAATGCTATTGTATTGTACCATAGACCTTGTACTACAATATCAGTCTTCATTAGTTCCATCAGTGAGCTCTGGCCCATCTGATCTGGTATTACCATGCTCTAGCCCATCTGATCTGGTATTACCATTATCTTTAACATGATCTTCCTCTTAGCCTTCTCTCTCCTCTCTACCGCTGCCTCTCTCTACACCTCCAAGTCCGTCTCTTTCAATTCCACGTTTTCTGCAATCCCTAGTGTCTTCAAGTGCCTCCGTTTCTGCAATTCCTGTTGTTCTCATCATCGCCATTGATAGCATCACATGAGATCTAAAACTTAACATAATAAAGACATTCAATCAATGCAAAAGTTTTTTTTTTGTTGACAGATAAGGGATCTGATTCTCCCAAGCGAAATCAGTTCTTAATTCAAGAAAGGTGATAGACTAGAAAAGAAGTTGATAGACGCTACAAAAATCAGTAAACCTATATCAAGATTGTAGCAAGTCAGAGAGAGACAGTAGCTTACGATCATTAGCTTTGATAATGCCACTAGGCGTTTGATTAGGACATTGCATAATGATCCGAACACTGGGTCTCTTTCTTTGAGCTACGCTGGTACTATCAGTGAGGGCGAGTTAGTGAGGGCTAAAGTTCTCTCCTTGTGCACTGGGTTGGTTATCTCACTTTGGAAAGAACATGAATCTTAAAGAAACAATTATCACAGCAGATCCCGCTAACTTTCGACATTTTCTTTTTCGTTTCATGGCAGATATGGTTGCCACTTTCCCTAATCCCAAACACAGAAGAAGAAATAGCAGTTGTTCTTGTTTTTCGTTTCACGGCTCAAGGTCATCGTTGTCGGGGAAGAAGAAGGGTATCGTCGTCGTCACAATCAAAGAAGAAATATTTCTTTTCTTCTTTCTTCCATTGAAGTTGGGACTTGAGCCATTTGGGGGTGTATCGTGAATTAACTGAGGGAGGATAAAACAGTCTTTCAACATATCTTTTAGGGTATAATTGTCCAATTTAAAATCAATTTTGGATGACAACAGCAATTAACGGGATTCGTTTAACGGAGTGGATCTATTTGATTAACGATGGTAAACGTTTGGGTGGTAGTTGATGTTTTTTGAAAGGTGTGGGTAGTAGGTGATGTTTCAAAACTATTATGGGGGGTGGCTGATTTTTTTTCTATTCATAAATAAGCAAACACCCCCCCCCCCCATTTGAATCCAATAAATCTAAAATTTAAATTCCAAAAGGATAAAAAGTCAACCCTCCAGTTCAAGAACAAAAAACCGTATTTTTGGGTATGGGGGCGATTTTCATCTTCCAAATGCTAGGCCTTTTTCCAAATATAAAAATTTCATAAATCTTATTATAGTAAAGCATCACTAAAATCCAAGAGTGCGCCAAAATAATCTCTTGTTTTGATGCCCAAAAAATTGTTTACATTCAGACGACTTAAACGGCATTTGCATACTCTGAACAAGGTTTGACCGAAGTGTAACTCCTTCATTATAACTCGAATTCAAGCAATCTCAGTTTTGTTGGAAAGCTGATTATGCTAACTTTGCAATGAATTCAAGATTGCTTGAATCCGAGCTATATTAAAGGAGTTACAGTGAGGTCAAATCATGTTAAAAGTACGTGAATGTTAATCAAAACAATTGGAGTGATAACATGTCCTGGGATACATACATGCTGCAATTTGAGGAGGGTTATCGCTACCATTAGTGGTATGTTGCACGTGGTTTAAATGTACCACGAAGCTCAACATGAAACTAATTGGTAGGATTTTCAATTTCTAAGTTCAATCATCAATGTGTTAATTTTTAATGAATGTTGTTAATTAGTGGCTTAGTAGTTGGTAACTTAGTAAGTTAGTACATTGTGACATTTGTGTATCATTTCAGCGTACGCTACCAAACATTGGTCCACACCACATGTGGCTATTTTCTATTTTTTTTTTTTTTGCAAACTAACATTAGAAATATGTGTAAAATGGTTTAAATAGGGTATACCAAAAAAATCAGACAAAAAAAAAACATATTTAAGCCTCGAAACCATGGAGTAAATAAAGCTGGGAGAAAATACCAGGTTTCGGCTTGGTTTCGGTGGTTTCGACAAGTTGTGCCGGTTTCGAGCCTGACCGAAACATGCCTCGAAACCGACACCTTGATCCTTGGTTAAGATATAAGGGTTGTTATTATAAGGGAATGGGCCCACTTAACTTAAGCCCATTCCCCCTCCCTTTATATGTCCATTACCGATTGGCTTTATATTATTATGTTTGTAGTGGGCCTAATTATAAAGGCCCATTACTGGTTGTATCTTAACTCTTGAGTAGACTAGGAATTGGTCTTGTTGACTAGGTATTTTTACCTAATTGGATTGTAACTAATAGTAATGTAGCCTTTACTATCTGCACTTGATGCAAGTTCTACTACCTGCACATGATGTAGCCTCTACTACATGCACTTGATGCAAATTTTATTGCCTCTTCGGTCGTGTTAGAGCCACCACTTTGGCTTCTCTCGATACTGCTGATGCTACTTTTACTTGGTTTACAGTGACCTATATTGTGATGCTATTGTTGCCTAATTCACACTGACCTATACGGTGATGCTATTGCCACTTGGCACATAATGACCTATATTGTGCTACTGCTGCTGCTTGATTCACAGTAACCTATACTATGCTGCTTTACTACTATTGTTGCAACTGCTGCTTCCGTTGATACATAGGTTCAAGGTGAAGCTTGTGCTACTATCGCTGCTTGGTTCACAGCGACCTATATTGTGTTGTTGTTGTTGTTTAGTTCACAATAACCTATACTATGCTATTTTATTACTACTGCTGCTCCTAATGCTTCCATTGATACATTTGTACAAGGTGAAGTTTGTGCTGCTGTTGCTAACAGTGACCTATATTGTGCTGCTTTACTACTACTGCTGCTTCTATTGATACATTGTTTGAAGTTGAAACTCTTACTATTGCTGCTACTTCTGTTGCTACATTGTTTCAAGCTGAAGCTCTTACATTCCCATGTGCTCTAACTTGAAGGGGTGTTAAGATACAAGGGTTGTTATTGTAAGGAAATGGGCCCACTTAACTTAGACCCATTCCCCCATTTAGTTATAATAAATAATGTAAGTAATTGGTCTGAATAGCGGGCCCATTACCGATTGGCTTTATTTTGTTATAAAGGCCCATTACTGGTTGTCTTAAGTTGACTAGGAATTGGTGCTGTTGACTAGGTCTTTTTACCAAGTTGGATTGAACTAGAAGAGAGTCCTAGGTCTTGTTTTTGCTCCCTTTTTAATTTTATATATAGAGCAGTAGGAGGAGGGTTACTAAAACACACACACTCTCTCTCTCTCTCTCTCTCTCTCTCTAATAGCTTTCTTTTCTATTTTTTTTACATAAATAAAGACTATTGAGAGGGGGAGAGTAATCTTGCGACACTCTCTCTCCTCTCGGTTTTTCCTCACTCTCGATCTCTTCTCTTCTCCTTTTTTCTTCTTCTGTCAATATTGCTACTAGTGTATGCCCTGATTATCCTTGGTTTTATACTGTTATAATTGCTATGATAGTTGTTTATGTTGATGATATTATTACTACAGGGGATGATACATCTAGTGTTATTGAGGTCAAATCCTACTTAAGCAGTTTTAGATAACAGATTTGGGCCCTCCAATATTTCCTTGGCATTGAAGTTATCAGCCATAGCAAAGAATCAGCCTCTCTCAAAGGAAATATTACTAGAACTTCTAACCAAGTCTAGGTTACTTGATTTTAATTGGCTGACACACCAATGGATCTTTACCAGAAATTTGACACCAATGACAACAAAGATTTTATTAATTTACACCGATATAGGAAACTTGTCAATAAACTTTTCTATCTTAATGTTACTAGAACTGGTATATCCTTTGATGTTGGAGCAGCAGTTAGCCAGTTCATGCAAAATCCAAGTTCACTGGGACGTTGCATATCGTATGTTAAGGTTCTTAAAGAAGTCTCCAGGAAAATGACTCATTTATCTTCGCCATAAGCACATTGATATCGTAGGGTGCTGATTGGGCTGGTGCTGATGGTGATAAACGATCCACAACTGGTTATTGTACATTTGTTGGTGGAAATCTCGTCATATGGAAAAATAAGAAATGAACTACAGTAAATCGATCCACTGTTGAAGAGATTCCTGTCTTCTTCTTTCTTCATCTTTTTTCTATCTTTCTCTTATTGTGCATTTAGGATTCCCTGTCATGTTGACACGTGAAAATCCTATCTCCTTTTCAATCATAATATGTAACTAGGACTCCTTGTCAGTCCTAGACTAATCCTTGTTATTCTTTGTTTACCTATAAATATAAACTGCTAGGAGGAGAGTAATTATTCAATATCGATTCTGCCCGCTACTGCAGAATCGACATAGCTCTCTCCTCTCATTCTTTTCCCTCTCACTCTCCCTTGGTTTTAGTTAATTAGTTCTTTGCAATCCGTTACATGATCTTCAAATCAACTTCATAATTCTGACTGTTTCTTGCTGGTTATTGCACCTGATATTCAGATCTGACATTCTGAATTCTGTTCGAGTCATATTTAATCAGTTCCCTTGATCCGGCCGTCAATATCTGATCTTATATTGCAGTTGTCAATCTTCGCATGATTTCGAAGCTAGCAGGTTATCATCTATATTCTGATCTCTGATTTCTAAGATTTTAAAATCAATTGATAAGCATAGTATCCATATTTTGTGAATTGTCTGAATTTTCTAAATTTGCTAATTCTGGTCTATTGGTTTCTTAAAGATCCTGGTCTATTGTAAAGAAGTGCACTCCTGCTTTGGCTTCATGTAAGAAGGATTTGTGATCCAGATAAGGAATGGAGATGTATCCGATTGGTCTTCAAGAGAAAGTTCATTGGTGCCTAAATAGGCAAGCTTGCTTTTGTTGTAACTATATACAACATTTGGTTGGACAGCAACCTTTGGACATGGATAAAGAAAGTGAAAAGTTTCTCCCAAATCTTGGACTCATTGCCTTTGATATCCCAGTGACTGTTCTAGTCCTTGGCACACTCCAAGGAACAGATTGCTAGTGAATGCTTGGAACCTACCTATCCACCTCAATGTGGATATTAGGTCCAGCCTGATTTTATTTTTTCTCTTCTTTAGTTTTCCCCTTGGGATCTTTGGATATTCTTCTTTCTTAATATAAGCTCTCATTCATCCATAAAAAAAGATCCTGGACTATTGATGTGGTTCCAGCACATAGATGCTTCTAGATTTTTTCTCAACTCTAAACAACACCGACGTGGTTCCAGCAGATAGATGCCTCTAGATTTTTTTCTCAACACTGAACCACACCACTATCACACAAAGTTGAAATAAAAAAATATATAGAATCAAGCAGCTTATCTAAAAAACCTCTTATTGAAATCTTTCCACTACACTACACTACGGACCATTCATCTCACCAAGTATTTGAAATTAAAGAACTAATAATGTCCAATGTTTCGCAAGGTGAACTCATAAACTTGACAGCAAAGTCAACAAGTAATGGTCTTCAGTAAAATATCAGAAACAAACTCCAACATACTCATAACGGGTAAAATTAATTGCTGCTGCATAAGCCACAGATAGGTAAGCTTAGTTTTTCCTTCCAAAGAGCCCCAAGCATGGACCCAGGGTGGAGGGACAAGAGAAAGAAATGTGTTATGGCTCCAAAATCCAGAGAAAAGTACTCCAGGATCCCTATAATTAGAGAGAGAGAGAGAGAGAGAGAGAGATGTGCTATGGCTGCAAAATCCAGAGAAAAGTACTACAGGATCCCTTTTTTGTTTTTGGGTGAATAAAAGAATGTATTAACAACACCCAAGAGGGGAAAGACAAACCTGGGTATCAAAGCAATAGAGCCAGGCTCCTTACAAACCAATGACAAAAGCTAAAGAGCAAGCGAAAAAACAAAGCAAAGCACCCGAGATCAGGGATTAGACATATTCCAAGCAGATAGAATGTATCTATTTCTCCATGATCCCTTTTACACCTGATGACATGCAAAAGCACCAATTTGTTCGAAGTATGGGTCTGACCGTTGGAGTCCAGCTCATCCAGTCAAAAACAGAAAATATAAATTCAGGTTGGGATTTTTGAATCTGTCAAATTGAGTTCGATCAGATTTGGCACATCAATTGAGAATGACAAAACTGGCTATGATAAATGATAATACAATCTACTCTAAAAATACGGGAAAAGCTTTCAGTACTAAAGCATTCATTTCTGGGACTTAAAGAAAGGTAAATACCGCATTGCTACAAAAGTAGATTGTATGACTGTCATCAGGTCCCCATCCATATTGAATCACCATTCGTGTAGCTATCTGTTGCAAGTCGTAAGCATGTTGTTAGAGCTCAAGATCAGCCATATATCCTAGTATAAATAATGATAAGAAACTGTCAATATTAATAGGAAGCAAAAATTGCATAAAATTCATCTACCTCCTGGGCCTGCTTGAGTTCTGATGATGAAAGAAAATTTTCCTCCCCAAAAGGAAGTAGCAATTGCGCTGCAATATATGAACCAAAGCAAAAGACCAGCTTCTTTTCAAGGTATGATCTTGTTTCTACATTTCCATTCATGGGGCCTTCATTCTTGGCCTTTGTAATTTTTGTGCATCCAATGCCCTGAAAGAAGTTTCAAAACCTTTTCATCAGTGCTCCTTTCTAGTAATTTGATTCTAAATCTAAACAGAAATTATCCAACCAAATTAGCATCTCCACCAAGAATGAGTCACAGCAAATAATATTTATGATGTCTTACACCTTTTTCTCATTTCATACTAGTAAAACTATTTTATTTAGTACCTAGTGCACACGAGGCTCCCGCCACTGCAAGGTCTCGAGGGGGGATGGTTGTTTACGCAGTCATACCTCATTTCACAGAGAGGCTGTTTCCAGATTCGAACTCATGACCACTAGATCACAATGGAGCAACCATACCATTGCACCAAGGCCCGTAATAAACATTTGGATGGTAGCAGAGTATCACCAATTTCAAGGGTTGAGAATGATAAAAAGGAGGAAGAGGAAAAACCACAAAAAGTTGGCATTACCCATTCATACACCCCACGAGGCAACGACAGCAACATGTTAAAAAAAGGGTGCCCCAGTGCACGAGGCTCCTAAATACTGCAGCCTGTAGGGTCTGGAGAGGGCAGAATGTACGCAGCCTTACCCCCACAATGCGGAAAGGCTGTTTCCGTGTTCCAAATCCATCACCACCAGGTTGCAATTTGACAACCTTACCATCACACCAAGGCAATGACTGCCACATATTATCCCAACAAATAAGGGTTGTTTGTACAATGGCATGCCGCTTTTGTTTCAAGATTAATGCTCCAATATTTGCAGTTCCAAGAAAGTCAGGGAAAGGCTACGTCCAATACTTGATAAATGATTTATTACCAGCAACCCAGAACACATTGGAAAGGAAATTGAACCATTGGAAAACTGGACCAAATAAAAGGAAAAAAATTCATTTAACCAGTAACATGTCTGCAACAAAATTTTTTGGTAAGATAAACAAAGCTTCATTTTTACATCTAGAAAATTGCATATGACTATTGCTAAAAGAAAAACAAAATGGGGCAAGGAGATCAAGTCAGAGGATTTTGGGTGAGAGGGTTTGATTGATTGGATTCTGAGCTAAGGTATCATTTTTCTTTTTGTTTTTTCGACATGTTTTTGTTTTTGTAGGAGTTTGGTATAATTTTTTGTTGTTGTTTATGAAAAGAAAAAAAATAAAAATAGCCCTAAAAACAAAAAGAGGTCTTTGTTTTTTATTTTTGACCAAAATGAGATTTTTTTTGTTTTTACACAAGATTTTAATGAGAGTGTGTTTTAAGAGAGGGTAATGGTAAAGCCAATATTTTTTTTAATAACATTAGCTTCTCATTCGTTCCCCTTTCTTTCTCCCTCTTTGTTTGATGGATTCAGCCACCATAAAACACTTTTTCTGGCCATCCAACCTTTAAACTGTTCCGTTGGAAGTCAAGTATAGCAAAAAATGGTAAGGATTTTCAAATTTCAAGTCAATCGGAGAAGGAGATCACTAGATATCAAGATTTAAAAATTCTGCAATTTGAAGAAATTCAACTCTTGTTCTTGATTTCGGCCACCACAGTTATACTTTTCTGGCCGCTCAACCTCCAATCAGATACTTTAGAGGTCGAAACCAGTAAAAAATGATAAGGGTGTCCAAATTTCAAGTCGATCGGATAAGGGGATCACAAAATATAAACGCTTTGAAATTCTGCAACTTGAAGAAATCCAACTCTTGTTCTTGATTTCCACCACCTAGGTTGTACTTTGTCAACCGTCCAACCTATGGTAAGATCCTTTGGATGTCAAAGCTAGAAAAAAAAAAAAAAAGGTAAGGGTGTCCAAATTTCAGGTAGATCATATAAGGGGATCACATGATATCATGGCTTGAAAAGTTTACAACTTGAAGAAACAACAACAAAAACAACAACAAAACCTTATCCCAACTAAATGGGGTTGGCTACAAGGATTCTTGTCCTCCAATCAACTTTGTCCGATGTCATAATTGAGACAAGGCCTAAGCTATGCATGTCTTTCCTCACCACCTCCACTGTCCCCTAGAATCATCTTAGGTCTACTACTAGCTCTTTTATGTCCTTCAATCTGAATTAAATCTCTCCTCCATACTGGAGCATCTAACGGCATCTGTTGAATATGGTCGTACCATCTCAAACGATTTTCTCGTAACTTATCATGTATCAGCGCTACTCCCAAATAAGCTCTAATATGATCATTCTCTACCTTATCCTTCCTAGTTTTGCTACACATCCATTTCAACATCCTCATCTGAGCTACACTAAGTTTATCTATATGATGCTTCTTAACTTCCCAACATTCCACACCATTACATCATAGTTGGTCAAATGACTGTCCTATAAAATTTTCCTTAAAGTTGTAAAGGAATACAATGATCACACAGCACTCCAGACGCACCTCTCCACTTCATCCATCCTATTTTAATCCTCTGTGAAACATCATCCTCTATATCAACTTCTTTATTTATGACTGAACCTAAATACCTAAAATAATCACTTTGTTGTATCTCCATCTCATCAATTTTTACATCAGTATCCGTCCTCGTGTGACTAAAGTGACACACCATATACTCCATTTTCATTCTACTTATCTTAAAACCCTTTGATTCCAATTTTGATCTTCATAGCTCCAACTTGGTGTTAATTTCTGCTTTTGTCTCATCCACCAAAACAACATCATTAACAAAAAAGCATGCACCAAGGAACTTCATCTTCAATGTTAAATCATCCATAATGAGGGCAAATAGATAAGGACTTAAAGCTGACCCTTGATGTAACCCAAGTGTAATTAGAATTTAATACCATGACACCCTACGGTTCTCTCACCAATCACCACATTATAATACATATCCACATATTTGCTTGAAACACATCTCTTCTCTAGTACTTGCCAAATTAACTCTCTAGGGATTCTGTCATAAGCTTTTTCTAGGTCAACAAAGACCATATGGAGGTCCTTCTTGCCTTCTCTAAATCTTCCATGAATCTCTTAAGTAAGTAAATAGCTTCTATCGTGGATCTACCTAGCATAGAACCAAACTGGTTCTCCGTAAGAGTAGTTTCTTTTCTCATGCGAGTTTCAATAACTCTCTCCCATAGTTTCATAGTATAACACATTGGTTTTATGGCTCTGTAGTTAATGAAGCTCTGAATATCACCTTTGTTTTTATAAATCGGAATCACAATGCTTTTCCTCCATTCATCTGTCATTTTCTTTGTGCTCCTAATTTTATTTAACAACTTAGTTAGCCAAGATACTCCATACATTCCTAGGCTCTTCCAAACTTCTATTGGGACTTCATCTGGGCCAGGTCCTTCACCTATATTCATCCTTGTTAAAGATTCTTTTATTTATGTCACCCTAATTTTGCGTATATATCTACGACCTGGGGTATCATGATGGGTAATGTAGCCTTTTAAGACCCTATTACTTGAAGTGTCTTCATTTAGTAGGTTGTAGAAATAATCGTTCCATCTCTCTTTAATGTCTTCATCCCTTCAAGAACTCTACCATCTGCACTTTTAGTACATTTAACCTGGTATAAATCTCTACTCTTCCTTTCCCTCATCTTAGATATCTTATAGATAACTTATTCTCCTTCCTTTGTGCTCAGATTGTTATAAAGATCTTCATATTTTTTCGCCCTTACTTTTCCCACAATCATTTCTGGAAAGTTTATACTTTTTTAGATCTTCTATATCCTTAGTCTTTTGCCATTAAAACAGTCTTACTTACCTTTAATGGCTACTTAAACCTCATCATCCCACCACCAAGACGCTGTAGAGGTATGATGTTTTCCTTTCAATATACCTAGGACATCTTTAGCAACTTTGCTCCACATTGTACTAGTGTCTCCCTCAAAGTCCCACTTTCCATGTTTGACCACATTATCAATAAAAGCTTTCAAGGTATTTCCTTTTATGCTCCACCACCTTATCCTAGGGCAAAAAACCTAAAATTTCTTATGATTTGACGTAATGAAACACATATCCATGACCAATAATGCATGCTGAGTGGTTAGGCTCTCTCTTGATGTAACTTTACAGCCCTTGCATAACAACCTAACGGACCTTCTAGTTAAAAAGAAATCTATTTGGCTACTATGATGCCTAGTTTTGAAGGTGACTAGATGCTCCTCTCTTTTCAAAGTATGTGTTTGCAATGGATAAATCATAAGCCATGGCAAAATCTAAAATTGAAGTCCCCTCCTCATTCCTCACTCCAAAACCATATCCTCCATGTACACCTTCATAATCTCTATGATCTCCCCTTATATGTCCATTTAGATCACCCCTTATTTTTATCTTTTCTCCTTGTCTAAACTTTGCACTAATCCATCCATGTGTTCCCAAAATTGTAGTTTATTACGCATTTCCAATCCTACTTGACGTGCGTAAGCGCTAATTATATTGACAATTTCTTTCTCCATCACCAACTTGATGGCTATAATCCTATCACCGTATCTTTTAACATCCACCACGTAATTCTTTAAATCTTTATCCACTATTATACCCACTCCGTTGCTATTATTTTTATTCCCTATATACCAAAGTTTAAAGTCATCTAACTCCTCAGCTTTTTTATCCTTCCATTTAGTCTCTTGAATGCAAGTTATGTTAATCTTTCTTCTCCTCATAAAATTTATCAATTCTAGATTCTTACCCGTTAAAGATCTTATGTTATAAGATGCTACTCTAATCCTATGCTTATGGATTAGCTTATTTCTCACTCTGCAATGTATTGCATAGTATCTACCAAACAACATTTTGTTTTTTTGTTTTCTTTTTTTTTTTTTTATCAAAAATGATTTTTAAAAAAAGTTTTTGATAAATAGGAAGAAAAAAGAAACAAAAAGAAAAATGATCCAAAGAGAGCCCATGGTTCAAATTTTTTCAGGAGGGTGATTTTGAAACTTGGAGAAACCGTGGATCATTCCATTGATATCAGCAATTCTAGGTGAAATCTGACAAAATTTAGTGAAATGTGGGGAACTGTAGAGAGATGTACATATTTCCAAATGAAACATAATTTGATGTCCATTAAACATAAACACACATCTAACAGTAATTAGATACTCAAAAAGACCCTCCAGAGTGGTTTTATAGTTGCAAGAGCCAACAAAACACAGACCAACATAGAGAAAAAGAGACATGCAAAACATTGTTTGAAAAGTAAATTAAAACCCAAGATACATGATTACATTGTTATCTTTTTTATTTTTAACTCTTTGCCAATTTTTCCAAGGAAATTATCATTTATTAACCTCCCCATTATTTAATGACAAATAATAGTATTACCAAAAGTTCAACTAAAAAAACAAATATAAAATTTTTATGAGTATTTTAAAAGATATAATATTCAATTACCAATTCTATAACATAATGTACTATACTTTATTAGTTTATTATATAGACATGTTTAATTACCTAGTTTTGATAAATCATATGAGAAATATACTAGTACTATAAAACGTAAAACAACACATATTGCATGCAAAAGGATATTACTATTTTTCACTCTTAATCATAGAACACCAAAGGCTGTGGTATCTTATAGACCTAACATAGGTCAGGTCACATCCCTCATGACATAAGATTGAAAGACCCAAACCTTGCTCTTCGGATCGTAAACGGACGTGGCCAAATCATATAAAGCTCGGCGTAGTCGCTCATAGGGACATATCTATCCGGATAGAGGATAGTCTAGATCGATTCATGGATAGATCTCTCTCCATATAGCTAGGTATCTCCGTGGATAGAGAAAGATAAGGATCCATCTAGATCTTGATTCACTAATTCCATTGCTTAGTTGTAAATAAATCATTTTTTTTTTCAAATTTTTTATATTTTGCTCTTTCATTATATTTTTGGGCAAGAAGATCTTTTGTGTTCTGCAAGAGGAAACAGCTTCTCCACGAAGTGGGGGTTAAGGTAGCATACATTTGCCCATAGTTGTCAAGGCGTCGCCTAGGTGTCCGGGAGGATTTTGTAAGCCTGGGCGCCAGGGCGCCTTATCACCTTGGGCGACCGCCTTGTTTTCAATGTGTCTTTTTTTGCTCTCAGGAACAACACTTATCAGGCAGTACTTATTCATAAATTAAAGAAACATTTACTTAAATGGTATTAGTCATAAATAAGCAAATGCCCCCCCTTTGAATCCAATAAAAATAGTCTAAAATTCAAATTCCAAAAGGATAAAAAGTCAACCTTCCAGTTCAAGAACAAAATTTGTATTTTTTGGTGCAGGGGTGATTTTTAACTTCCAAATGCTAGGCTTTTTCCCAAATATAAAAATTCCATAAATCTTAGAGTGAGAAAGACTCCACAAGTATCTTCAAAAAAAGAAAAATCATCTATATGCTTAACACAAGCAGTCCAAACAGTGATTAAACAATAGACATGTTTCCGGACAACAAGTGAAGGGGCCCACCTCACCGCAATAGTAAAGCATCACTACAAACCAAGAGCGCGCCAAAATAATCTTACTTTGATGCCCAAAAATAATTTACATTCAGACGACTTTAAACAGCATTCGCGTACTCCGAAAAGGTTTGACTGGAGTGTAACTTCTTCATTATAACTCGGATTCAAGCAATCTTGGATTTGTTAGAAGGCTGATTATGCTAGCTTTGCAGCGAATTCGAGATTGTTTGAATCTGAATTATATTAAAGGAGTTACACTCTGGTCAAATTTTTAAGAAATATGCAAATGTTAGTCATAAATATGTATTGCCTACTTAACTCATTATTTGTTGCCTTGTTGGTTTTCTCATGTTAATTAAGTTATGTCTTAAATGTTGATTATTTGTGTAGAATGTTACATATATATGAACATTAATATAGCATTAATATTTTAGAAATAAAAAAAAAATACACTGGGAACGCCTTGGTCGCCTAGGCGCCCAGGATGGCCTCAAATGCCTTGGATCGCCTTGTCAACTATGCATCTGCCCCTCCCCATACCCCACAATGGTTGGAGCCTCGTGCACTGGGTACGCCCTTCTTTTTTATCTTGTGTTCTGCCACCGTTCTAGGTTACCTAGATGACACACCCAATTATGCAACATGGAATAATGATGTGATATTTCCAACAGTAGAATGTTTAGGGAATGGTCTAGGTTCACCGCATGTCAAATTTCAAACCCAAATTGAATAGTTTATCCCTCTTATGTAATGGCATACATTCCCATGTGGGTCTACCTCTCCACTGAATTTGGACAGCCCTATCCGATCTGCCGCGTGGCACAAATAGGTATGCCACCCATGTCAGGTAACATTAAATAGGTGACCCACCTAGAAAACCCGATCCCAATTTAAAGGGCAAAAATATAAAAGATACTTTTCAAATAGAAAATTCGAGGAACCTAAACCAAATTGTGGATCAGCCTACTCTTTTTATATAATTATATAAAAATATTTGAAAACTGTTAAGAAAATCAAATGTCCATGATTTTCTGGAAAATTTTCGCCACAAATAAAGTTAGGAAGGGATTTTTTTTATTCTTCGATTTTCTATTCATGTTCACTCTTTCATGCGATTTAATTGTTTTCCCAATATTTCCTCCCTATCTCAAAAACGTGGGGAACGACAGACTGTTCCATGGAACAACTTATTTATTTATTTTTGCTCAACAGAATAACATGAATTAGCACAAGTTCATGCTGGAATGCCACCCTAGCAAGCTTCCAAACTCGCATTGTGTGCCAGGTACAGTTGGCATGAAATAGCATTGTTACAAACACAATGCCAAAAATGTCCTAAGATCACATATGCTAAGAGGAGGAGGAGGAGGAGGAGGAGGAGGAGGGAGGAGGGAGGAGGGAGGAGGGGGGGGGGGGGTGGCTCATCAAATAATATTCCTATAATAGCATTGGTTCTTGTCTCATCTGGGAGGTGCTTATCCTCTGGCTTCTATGCCCACATCCCCCGTGCCCTCATAATGGAGCAGTTTCCACTATGGTACTAAAGCGACAAGGATATGCCATCACAAATGAGATAAAAGAAACCAATGTCATTGTGCATGAGATCTGTAACAATTTGCAATAAAGAAATAATCAGAACCAGTGAAACCGAAAGAGAGAGAGATAGACAAATAGAAGAAGTGAGGATCAATTTTCCAAGGAAGAGGAAGAACCGAATGTAACCTGTCCTTCTCCTACAACACTTTATTTATATTAATGAGCGAAAAATGGAAACAATTAGAGTTAAGAAACTTCCCTAATTACATAAGAAAACTTCCCTAATTACATAAACCAATAAGAAAAGGAGACTTAACCAATTAAGGAAACAAAGATAAGACTGTAGTGGAAACAGACCCACTACTTACAGCAAATAGAAAACATTATAAATTAATAAACATCAAATCTATAGTGGGTCCCACATCCCTATAGCGCTGTAAGGCTATAGAACAATCCCGCTATCGCTAACACCCTCCTCGAGTTGGAGCACTGGGGAATATAAGAGCTTCAGCTTGAAACAATGTATCAACAAAAGCAACAGTAACAGCAGCACAGTATCAGTCACTGTAAACTAAGCAACAACAACAGTACAAACTTCACCTTGAACTAATGTATCAACAGAAGCAACAGCAATAGTAGCAAAGCAGCACAGTATAGATCACTGTGAACCAAGCAGCAACAGCACAGTATAGGTCATTGTGAACCAAGTAACAACAACACAGTATAGGTTATTGTGAACCAAGCAGCAACAACACAATATAGGTTACTGTAACCCAAGCAGCAACAACACAGTATAGGTTACTGTAAACCAAGTAGAAGTAGCATCAGCAATAAAACAGACACCAAGCAGCAACAGCAGCACAGTGTAGGTCACTGTGAACCAAGTAGAAGAGATCACATCAGTTGCAAGTACTATAGGCTGCATCAGGTAGTAGAGGCAGCAATAAAAAAATCTTGAGTAACAGTTCTTAAAGCCAAGACCAACAAATCTTGAATAAGACCTTTGAAGAAGATCTTCAAGTAATAGTGAAGTAGTCACAAGTAAGCAGATTTCAAAAAGTAGTAGGTCGCATCATGTACAATAGGTAGGCATCATACAGTAGCAACAAGTAGCATCTTGAAGGATGAGCACCAAAAATCCCATAAGCAAGGGCAGCCACAAATAAGAATCAAATTAGAAATTGATCCGACGGTTGGATCCAAAGTTATGAGATATGAGAAACTTTTGAGATATATTGGAAAGGCAAACAGACCCTTGGAAAGGGAACAAATGGGTCTTGTGGCAATCTGGTAATTAACCACAATGTTCAAGTGGCCATGGGTAGTTAACAAGGAAAGAATGGCAAAATTGTAAGAAGTGTACGGTAACAAGAACAAGGGTATAATAGGAAATAAGGTATGCAAATAGAGATGATTCTAGAAGTAAGCTAAAGAGCTATTATGCCAATTATCAAATAATGGATTGAAGAAAATATCCACAAATTCTGTCTTAATTTGTAAATTTTGTAAACTGAAGTCATCTTCAACCTCACAATATCACTCACAGCACAAACATAGATTCAAACAAATCGATTGAACTTCCAACCCAAATAGCCAAATCCAAAGAATTTTAGGATGGAGTTTCTAACCCCAAGGCCTTGTAAGAAGATCGATAACAATTCCAAAGAACAGGTATTAGAATAGTATTATTTTTGCAATCTGAACCTAGTGGTATAACAGAAAGTGGATTTTACTTCAGATGAAAGAACTCCCTCAATATGGCTTAGATGTCTTTGCAACTTCAAGTGGAGGTCGATAACAGACTGGATTTCCAAATCCATTCATAAAGCCAACCACTCAGCAGCCAAAAAATAATTTTAAAACTTCTGCAACAGAACCTGGTTAAAGTTTCAGGTTCTGGTTGATCTAAAGTTTGCAACTCATGTAAGAGAAAAGAGTTGGGGCTAAGATTCTAGAGATCGAATTGCCCTAGAGTAAAGCTGTGATCCTCCAAGTTACAGTCCGAACGGAGTAAGTATGAGAGTACTGTAGCTTAATCGATGCCGCTCCGTTTTAGCGCTAGCAACAGAAACGATGACCAGATCCGATAGAAAACCAGTAACAAGAAAATAAAGTCAAAACAAGGCCAGAACTCCTTCAAATGGTCGATCGAGATTCAATACCTGCGTAATCAAACTGAAACTAACCAATAACACAGGGCAGCAAAAGCTGTTGCAAGTAACCACGAACAGATGTATGAGGAATAAAAGAACTAAACGAAACTCATCCAACAAACCAGAAATTTATAACAAGATGCAGCAGTAGTCGTAGTGGCTGCACACCTAACGGAGAATCTTAAGCGACTAACAAAACGGCACCCGTTCTGATACCATGTAACAAGTTGCTATAAAAAAATAATCAGAACCAGTGAAACCAAAAGAGACAAAGATAGACAAATAAAAGAAGTGAGGATCAATTCTCCGAAGAAAAGGAATAACCAAATGTAATATGTCCTCCTCCTACAACACTTTATTTATATTAACGAGGGAAAAATAGAAACAATAAGAGTTAGGAACCTTCCCTAATTACATAAGAAAACTTCCCTAATTACATAAACTAATAAGAAAAGGAGACCTAGCCAATTAAGGAAACAAAAATAAGACTGTAGTGGAAACAGACCCACTACTTACAGCAAATAGAAAACATCCTAAATTAATAAACATCAAATCTATAATGGGTCCCACAGCCCTATAGCACAGTATTGCTATAGGGCAATCCCGCTATCGCTAACAAGATTGTAACAGTTTACAATAAAAGCAAAACAGTAACACAGAAACCGTAAGAGAGAAAGAAAAAAAGCGGGAGGTTCAATTCTTAGAAGAGGAAGAACCGATTAGCCTTCTCCTCCTCCGATGGTTCCTTTATTTATAATCAAAGAGAAAAAACAATAGTTTAAGAAACTTCCCTAATTACAATCATAAGCTAATTAGGAAAGTAAATCTAGATAACTTAGGAAATAAATCCTAACAATAAAAGGAACCTATAATAACCAATCTAAATAAACCATAAATAACAAGGTGGGACCAGTGAGACCCAAGTACACATAGCGGCACATGGTATCGCTAGCGCTAACACCCCCCCTCAAGCTGTAGTACGGGAGAATGTAAGAACTACAGCTTGAAATAACATATCAGCAGAAGCAGTAACAGTAGTAGTAGTAACAGCACAGTATAGGTTACTGTGAACTGAGCAGCAACAACAAAGTGTAGGTTACTGTGAACCAAGTAGCAACAACACAGTTTAGATTACTGTGAACCAAACAGCAACAGCAGCACAATATAGGTCACTGTGAACCAAGTAGAAATAGCATCAGCAATAGAGCAGACACCAGAACAGCCTATGACAGAGAGGAGCAGATCAGATCTGTATCTGATCTTAGATCACATCAGATCAGCGTCAACAGTAGCAAAGCAGGACAGCAGCAATAGAGATAAGCAACGAAGAAAACTAGTAGTAGAACCTTGCGGTAGAAATGTGCATGCCAAACAAAATTCTTCAGGTGCAGCTGAGGCAACAATGGTAGCTACACACCAAAACGGAGACCTTTAAACGACTCTCAAAAAGGCACCCGCTCTGATACCATGTAATAGTTTACAATAAAAGCAAAACAATAACACAAACCGTAAGAGAAAAAGAAGAAAAGAGGGAGGTTCAATTCTTAGAAGAGGAAGAACCGATTAGCCTTCTCTTCCTGTGGTTTCTTTATTTATAATCAAAGAGGAAAAACAATAGTTTAGGAAACTTCCCTAATTACAATCATAAGCTAATTAGGAAGTAAATCTAAACAACTTAGGAAATAAATCCTAACAATAAAGGGAACCTATAATAACCAATCTAAATAAACCATAAATAACAAGGTGGGACCAATGGGACCCATGTGCACATAGCAGCAACACATGGTATCGCTACTCGCTAGCGCTAACAAAGATCAAATAAAATTTATGAGTTGAGTTCACAGTCCACTCATAGTTATTATTTTAAGAATATGAGTTGTGTTTACAGGTCTAGAAACAAGTAGAGCCAAGGCTGCTCATTCAACTAAAAGGACCAATTTCTTCAAGTCATACTTATTTCCAGTCATTTCATAGGTTGGATGATTTGGCATTCCTCACACGGGAACATCCACAAATCAGCAGAAGAAACATTTCAACCTGGTATTTTAAATTTTCTTTTGTGGCACGTAGAAATTTAAAATGATAATCCTAGAATAATAGTCAAATAGAAAATGATCAACTCACGGAAACAGCATCTCTGCATTGCAAGGGTAAGGCTGCGTACACTCTGCCCCTCCCCAGACCCTATAGTAGCGAGAGCCTCGTGCACTAGGATGCCCTAGAAAATGACCAACTACCAATGAAGCAAAGAGAAAGTCTTATGAGTGCCTTCCTATGGAAAGGGGTGGAGAATAATAAGTTCCTCCATACTATTGCTTGGGCAAAAGTATGTTAGCCAAAGGAGGAGGGCAGATTGGGAATTCGCAAAGTTAAGAAGGTCAATCGTGCCTGCATCACCAAGATGATCTGGCGCATTGTGGGGGATAAATCCGGCATATGGGTGAAATGGATTTATAACAGGTATCTGAAAAAGGACTATATGGACAATCTCTGAAGGCAAGAATTCTTCTTGGGTTTGGAGAACCATTCTTCGTCATAGGCAAATGGTTCTTCCCAACATTCGTTCCCTTATTGATGATGGATCCTCAACTCTCCTTTGACTGGACAATTGGCATCCTCATGGTGTTCTGGTGATGGCTTATGGGGAAAGGATTAGAGCCGATTATGGTTGGAATAGAATGACCAATGTTTCCTCAATCCTGTCTGATGGATCCTAGCGCACTGGTAAGGCTTCTTCTATGCGCCTCCAGCAAGCTTGGGAAGCGTTGAATGCTATCCCCCACCGCCCTCCAGGGAGCGGGGGCATCACTATATGGTATGCGGCATCGAATGGCAGATTCTCTTTTGCATCGGCTTGGGAATCGGTTAGATCTCGAAGCCCCAAGGTTGATTGGTTTGATGTGGTATGGTTTCATGGGCATTTTCCTCGGCAAAGTTTCATACTTCGGAGAGCTTTGACTATGACTCTCCCGACTAGCTCGTTTCTCCATGAAAGAGGTATCATCCCCAACCCCTCTTGTGGCTTGTGTTGGGCGGCAGACGAAGATGTTAATCACCTCTTTTTCAAGTGTCCTTTCTCCAAGAAAATTTGGGAAAAGATATTTGATAAATGCTGGCCTTTTAAAAGAAAAATCTTACCTTTTGACCTCGAATGGAAATGGCTGATCAAGAAATTCAAGGCCAAAACTCCATGTGATACTATAACCAAGCTTGCATTCGGTGCAACGATTTATCACATTTGGTTTGAAAGAAATCTTCGTCGATGAGCAGCCAAGTCTAAAAGTTTCAATCAGATTTGGGAGGTAAACAATTTTGATATCCATGACAATGTGATGCCTCTTAGATCCCCTTGCCCAGACACAGCTAGAAATAGATTTATTTTGTCTTCTTGGAACATGGGTACTCCTTGAGCTTGGAGATCCAAATGTTTTCTTCCTTGTATTTTTTTTTTTTTTTTTGGGCTTTAAGCCTAGTTTTGTAAGGAGCCTAGCTCTATCTTTTGGATACCCAGGTTAGTTCTCTCCTCTTCGGGGTGTTGTTAATATAGTCTTTTATTCACCCAAAAAAAAAAAGCATACGAATGGTAGTTGACATACAACTTACAAGATAACACCACATGAAAAAGGGTTATAATTTCTAATATTCTACCAATTTGAAGAAAATATTGAATGATGGCACACAAAATAAAGAAAAAGTTCCTAACCTCCCATGAAAGAGGCTCCAGCCATATAGTATCAACAACATCAAAGTTTGGTAGAAGAAGAGCAATGAGACCTCGACCAGCAGCCCATACAGCATGTGGGAACTTTGTCTCTCTTGTCCACTATCCAAATCACAAACTCCAGTTATGTACAACTCTTAAAATAAAAAGGCAACAGAACAATAACTCAATGAGTATGTTAGTTATATTACGTTATCCCAAAATTAGAATTAAAAAAGAAAAAGAAAAGGACCATAGGAGGAACCAAAGCAGGAAAGAAAGAATCTTGAATCTTTCACTAGTCATTCTTTCTTTCTAAACTACACTGACTGCTTTAGAACTCACATATAAAGAAGTGTATGCAAAGAACTTCCAATTATATTTGTTTTTATTGACAGGAAATAGCACAAAAAAATTGTTGTTCTGTAACAAATCTGGCAAAAAACATACGCATTACTGCATTAGATATGATCATGTAATAGCAGCAAAAGTACTACAGACTACAGTATGTCATTCGATGCCAAAATTTCAGGTTTGTCAGGAAAAATGAAAGGAACAAAAAATTAAACAATCGATTACTTCCAATCCAAAAATACAAAGGCCAACTAAGTTTACTTTTATATATCCTACCATACTCGATGCTATAAATTTTTACAGGAAGTGCTAGTGATATACGGTGTTGTCACCACTCTCAAATGCACCTTCTTACAATAATTCATGATCAGTATTCAACTCCACACCATGTAAGAGTCAAAGTCAACTGATGAAAATCGAACTATTATATTTACCCTAATTATATCAGAAGACCATGGATAGAAAGGTAACCAATCCTGATCAAATCAAATGTTCAAAAGACTCAAAACTGCATTTGGATAAGCTGCTGGAAGTAATTTTTTGGCTTCCAAAACTAAAAATCTTTGGGTAGTGTGGTCATTTGAATTTGGAAGCCAAAAATTGCTCCCAACAGCTCATCCAAGCTCCCTCTTTCCCATTTTCTAAGTGAAAGAAGACTATATCAAAATATATTGGCAACCACATGGTGTAAGGGATACCTGCATCATCAACGTTTATCAGAAAAACTGTAACAGGAAGACATATATGCAGTATTAAGCTTCAAAAATGCTACTTGCAAACAATTCAATTTTGGATTTGAAATTAACCTAATCTTGCTTAAACTTGTATACGTTTGGTGGAAGTGATTATAGCCACTCTGGTAAGATTTGAACAAATAACAAATTAAACTGATTGGGTTACTAAATAGGAGTAGCAATGCACTTTTTGCAATATAAACTCAATTGATAGTCTCTTACATCAAGCGGCGGACTTAAAAGTTCAATCCCATTGCTTATCTGACCGTAAGGTTCCATTAGATCAACCACAGTCTGCAGGTCTTCCCTTGTCAATGATAGTCCTAGATGATGAACCAGCCACTTGCTAGCTGTCTTCACAATTTTTGTTTCCCTTAGCCATTTGGGAACAATACCACTGAAAGTCTACATAAACAACAAACAGTAAGCGGGAAAAAATGAGCACAAAACACCAACGAAATAAAGTTCATTATTTAAATCCTTAAGGACTTACAAGAGTAATAACATTAAAAGAGGAAGAAAAAAGCTACAATTTTTGGGAGGGGGGAATTCCAGACAAATTATGTCACCATGTTGTCACAGCATAATCCTATTTTTTTTGTTTCTCCTCTTATTCTGCAATTAATCCAAGGTTGGGCTAATTAAAACACAACAGGGATTTCATTCACAGCTTCTTCTTTTTTTACATCCAGTTCTATAGATGTTGTTTCTGTAAAATTAGTTCAATAACTCATAAAGCAGGATATTCACAGAAAACTGTCTCTAAGTCCATGCATCACAAAAACCTTTTGAGATTAAACTGACTAAACCTGGAAGACAGATATCCCCTTTTCATAATATAATTGTCCCACCCACATACTCCAAAGGCCATACCACAATAAGACAAAGATTATTATCTAGACAATTCGCACAATCAAAACCAGAATGTAGTTCAAGCCATTGGTTTTGTAACAGTCTGCTCTAGGCAAGAAATGAGAGTACCAGACCAGTAGTGCAATTGTATTACCCAAAAATAATATTATCATGTTTTACGCAAAAGTATAAAAACTATTGAATTTCTATCATGCCATCATGATTTTCAATTGTTTGCGAGTGTTTCTTCATTTCCCTTCTTTTTTTTTCTTTTTTTTTATTAATAACATTTTATGGTTGCAAATAAATTTATTACGTCTTCTTGGAAGGGCATGCTAATCAACATAAAAACATGAATAGAGTAGGAAACGGGGGGGAAAAAAAAAGGCACAAATTAAACATCCAAACTACAAAAAGAAAGCCAATAAAACTGAATGCAGGATGAGAAGGAGAACCCCATTCTACAAGTAAACCCAGATAAAGAAAATGAGGTTGATTTGATAGCCATAATACAAACGGTACATTTTAAAAGAAAGAAAAAAGGACAAAAAGAAGTCATGGCAGAAGAACTCAATAAAATGTCAGCCATACAGTTGAAATGGGTGCCCAAATTTGACAAGTGACTAATCCATGGGGTGAACGACCCATCCAACGGTGGGTCTGATGATTTGATTTATGCTTTTATGGATGAGGACAGGAGTTCAAATCTTCATATCATCAGCATAGTTTCGAACCAGCCCAGCCATTTTGACCATCCATTTCCATGGTCAAATGGCCATATTTAAGGCTGAAACTTCATGGAAACCTTAATTACCACTATGAACATGTGTGAATCCTTAGATTACAAGAGAAGTCACATAAAATGGTATTTTGGCTTCGGACCCTAGGTTGCCAGTGTACGCCAAACCCTCTTATATGCCTTCTATAATATAGCCAATTCTACACATGGTTTAGTACTAGAAAACACAAAATGCAGATAGAGATTGCAATTAAAACAATTGCATACACTAAGAATGCGAAAAAAAAAAAACACCATATTGGAAAATTATGAAAGACATAATATTGTACATGTAGATGTAATACATAGTCACAACTGAGAAGTGGAAAACACTTGCATAAATACAATATATATGGTGGTTTATGAGTACAATGCTACAAATTGGACTTCCTCTACCTATCCTAATACCTCGAAGTTTTGTGTGTGTGTGTGTGTGTGTGTTTTTTTTTTTTTTTTTTGGGGGGACTGATGATCCTAACGCCACCGTTCCTTCAGCTCTACCAAATGATGGTCATGTCATACTGTAAGACCCGCACTCCACGAATCCAGTCTAACATGGGTTAACGTGTCATGACAGGTCTTCCCATCATAACCGGGCCAGAAGAAACGATCGGATGACAAGCCACGGGTTCAGGTATGAGAAATTGACAACTTTCATTTTGTCTGATCTGACCGGTTGAGCATGTCCAGTCGCACGGGCTCTGCCATCGGACATGCTACCGGACAACCTCATATTAGAGTCCGAGAATAGGAAAGTTTCCTTGTTTGTGTGGATTACTCTCCTTAACGGGAGAGGATCCACAATAGGAGGTTGCCCTCCATATAAAAGGATAATTCTCCCACTCTCTCTCATTCTTTACCAACCAAAAACCCTAAACTTTAGAAGGAGAGCTAAGAGAGGAGGTGTGGAGAGAGGATTCACTGTCGATAAGTTCCTAATCATTGTACATAAATTAGGATGAATATGAAGTTGGGATTCACAGTCATCAGAGACTGATTGATGAACTCCAATACGATAGGTTTCATATTGTCGAATGGTTCACATGGATCTATCGACAAGGATGTGTGTAGAACTAGGGTAACAATGAAAACCCTAATCTCAACATGTTTTCAACCTTAGAACAATGTAGGATGAACCCTAGAACGAGTCGAGGGATCCGATTCCGAAGAAAAACACAGACGGAGAACCATTCTGGGCAATGTCCGGAGTGTTCACCAGTGGGACATGTAGTGCCACCAGTGACAACACCGGACACTCTCGGGAAGTGTCTCAAAGTTGACCGGTGAGATGTCCGACGTGGCTAATGTCAAATCGGACAGTGCAACTGGTCAATCTCCGGACTGACTTTTACCCATCCAAACAGTGAATCTGAAGAGTGAAAAACTACTAGAATTAAACCTAATTTAATATTATTGTTTGTTTAGGACTCGGGAGCGAGCAAGGCTAGTCTCTGCAGCTCAAAGTGTCAAATATCACTCAACAGGTGAGGGACAAGACCCCAAACTAATTGGTTAATAATCAAATTACCTTGTGTGTTGTAGATATGTTGTGTATTGTGCATATAACATATCATCCCAATATTTGCTATTTACTGTTCATGCATATTTACTTCTGTTATGATGTGATTGAGGATAGACATGCGATTGTGTGTAGTTGGTGTGTTGAGTGGAGAGAGGTCGGAGCCTTAAACCATTCATCACATTCACATCGTCGTATCGCCATCTACCTTAGCGTGCTTAGTATGGGACCGAATATTAGGGGGGTTGCTGGTGGCGTTGGCCATAGCCTTACTGTCATGCTCTAGCTCTATTTTTGTTTCGAATTGTAAGGTTTTGGGATAGGGCCATGGATACATTGTGACGACATCTAGGATTGGTTAGTGACGAACCCAGTTTGCACGCAGTCGCCAATAGGGGTGTGCATACTGGTACGGGGTAGGGTATCAGGGGGGTATTGACGATTTGGTTGTAGCCTGCCGTTGGGCTCTAGCTCTATCTCTATCTTGTAGTGAGTCTTGTGGAGAAACAGCGGTTTTGGTTGGAGTCTGACTGTTGGGTGTGCTCACACTCTCGTGCATGGAGGTGTGGTTGTAGCCTATCCTCACCATAGCACCTTGCAAACTTTACCTGACCCAATGATTAAATGTTATCTCAAGCATATTGCTTACTGCATGTTTTGTTTCTCACTGAGCTAAGTTGTGAGCTCACCCCACGATATCGTTTTCTTTTTAGGTGATGATGCAGGTACTACCGTTGAAGACTTACATCAATGTGCCTTCTTGCGGACAGATGACAGGTCTGGATGTGCAAACGGTGGATAGCGAGCATGACTCGTAATGCGATTGCCATTACTGCATTTATCTCTAGGATTTTACTTTTGTGCTTGGGATTATAAGAATTGTAATGGAGTACTTATTATTTTATGTTCTGGTATTATTTTACGTATCACATTAGTTCTCAATTCATGTAATAAGACTTTCGCTGATTATCTATATATTCTGATTATGGTTTGATGTATGGTTTGATGGTTGGCACGGTTCTTTATGATACTAGCTTGAACCGTTGGTTCGTTGATGGTTCATTCACACTTCTGGTTAGACTAAAATTGGATGCGAGTAATAAGCTACAATTTTGAAAATTCATGGATGGATTAGTACAAGGTTTTAGTGAAAAAGAAAATATTATAATAGGGGGTGATCTGAATGGACATATAGGGGGAGATCGTAGAAGTTATGAAAGTATACAAGGAGGATATGATTTCGGAGTGAGAAATGCGGAGGGGACTTCTATTTTAGATTTTGCTACGGCTTATGATTCATCCATCGTAAATACATACTTCGAAAAGAGAAAGGAGCATTTAGTCACTTTCAAAAGTGGGCATCACAAAAGCCAAATAAATTTCTTTTTAACTAGAATGTCCAATAGGTTACGTAAGGATTGTAAAGTTATACCCGGGAGAGTCTAACCACTCAATATAGAATATTGGTCATGGATATGTGTGTCATTACGCCGAATCGTAAGAAAGATCATGTTTTTGTCCTAGGATAAGGTGGTGGGGCTTAAAAGGAAATACCTTGAAAACTTTTACAGATAATGTAGCCAAACAAGGAATGTGGGACTTTGAGGGAGACACTAATACAATGTAAAACGAGATGACTGCTTGGATTAAGAAAGTTACTCAAGATGTTATAGGTGTATCGAAAAGAAAACATCATTCCCCTAGAGAGACTTGGTGGTGGGATGATGAGGTTCAAGCAACCATTAAAGCTAAGAAAGATAGATTTAAAACATGGCAAAAAACTAAGGATATAGAGGATCTAAAAAGGTAAAGACTTACCAGAAATGAAGCCAAAAAAATTGTGGGAAAAGTACGGGCAAAGAAATATGAATTTGAAAAGTAAGAGCGAAGAAATATAAAGATCTTTATAATAATATAAGTACAAAGGAAGGAGAAAAAACTATCTATAAAATAGCTAAGATGAGGGGAAGGAAGAGTAGAGATTTAGACTAGGTTAAATGTATTAAAAGTGCAGATGGTAGAGTTCTTGTAAGGGATGAACACATTAAAGAGAGATGGAACGATTATTTCTACAACCTACTAAATGAAGACACTTCGAGTAATAGTGTCTCGAAGGGCTACCTTACCCATTATGACACCCCAGGTCGTAGATATATACGCAAAATTAGGGTAACAGAAGTGAAATAAGCTTTAACGAGGATGAATGTAGGCAAAGCACTAGGCCCAGATGAGGTCCCAATAGAAGTTTTGAAGAGCCTAGGAATGTATGGAGTATCTTGGCTAACTAAGCTGTTAAATAAAATTAGGAGTACAAAGAAAATTGCAAATGAATGGAGGAAAAATATTGTGATTCCGATTTATAAAAACAAAGGTGATATTCAGAGCTTCATTAACTACAGAGCCATAAAACCAATGTGTCATACTATGAAAATATGGGAGAGAGTCATTGAAACTCACATGAGAAAAGAAACTACTATTACGGAGAACGAGTTTGGTTTTTTGCCAGGTAGATCCACGATAGAAGCTATATACTTGCTTAGCAAACTCATGGAAAGATGTAGAGAGTGCAAAAATGACCTCCATATGGCCTTTACTAACCTAGAAAAAACGTATTACAGAGTTCCAAGAGAGCTAATCTCTCATGTACTAGAGAAGAGAAGTGTTTCAAGCAAATATGTGGACATAGTTAAGTAGTTAACGATATGTATTATAATGTGGTGACTAGTGTGAGAACCGTGGGGGGTCATGCAAATATGTGAGAACCATAGATGTCACTCGTATGGTTATATTTACCATCTTTAATCTTTCCTTTCTTTGTCTTATGATGACTAGGTCTTAGGTGTGTCTTAATAGTACATTGGTTGTATATGGACAGCTGTATATGGACTGGATATGAACAACTGTATATTGACTGAAAATGGACAGCTGTATATAGACTATCATTAGTTGTACATCGGCAACCTAATTGATTATAAATAGTAGAGGGATAAGGGGAGGTAATCACAATCAATCTCTCCCCCTCTCCACGATTCCTCTCCTTTCTATTTGTCTCTTTCTTTAATTTTCTCTTTTATTTACAGAGTTACAGGAGTTACATCAAGGATCAGCTTTAAGCCCTTATCTGTTTGTCCTTATTATAGATGATTTCACTAGAGACATTCAAGATGAAATTCCTTGATGCATGCTTTTTGCCGATGATATTGTTTTGGTGGATGAGACAAAAGCAGAGATCAATGCCAAGATGGAGCCATGGAGATCAACATTGGAATCAAATGGTTTTAAGATAAGTAGAACGAAGGCGGAGTATATGGTGTGTAACTTTTTTTTTTTTTTTTGTGAATAAAAGAATATGTTAACAGCACCCCGAAAGGGAGAAAAACAAACCTGGGTATCCAAAAGATAAGAGCCAGACTCCTTACAAAACTAGGACAAAACCACCCAATTAGAACAAAGGGAAAAACACGAAAAAGAGAACCAGAACTTCCAAGTTATGAATTGCCCATAATTCAGGAAGACAAAATATATCTATTAGTAGCTGTGCCTGTACATGGGGACCTGAAAGGCACCACAATGCCATAGACGTCAAAATTTATTGCATCCCAAATTTGAGTGAAGCTTCTAGACTTGGCTGCCCATTGACGACGATTTCTTTCAACTCAAATGTGGTAAACTGTTGCACCGAAAGCAAGCTTAGCTATATGGTGTGTAACTTTAGTCACACAAGGACGGATAATGAGGTGGTGAAAAATTCTTGAGAGGGAGATCAATAAAGTGATTATTTAGGTACCTAGGTTCAATCATAAATTAAGAAGGTGATATAGAAGATGATGTTTCACAGAGAATTAAAATAGGATAGATAAAGTGGAGAGGTACATCTGGAGTGTTGTGTGATCGGTGTATTCCTTTTAAAACTTAAAGGAAAATTTTATAGGACAATCATTCGACAGGCTATGATGTATGACGCGGAATGTTAGACAGTTAAGAAGCATCATATAAATAAACTTAGTATAGCTAAGATGAGGATGTTGAGATAGATGTATGGCAAAACTAAGAAGGATAAAGTAAGGAATGATCGCATTAGAGCTGATTTGGGAGTAGCACCAATACATGATAAACTACAAGAAGCCGTTTGAGATGGTATGGCCATGTTCAACGGAGGCCACTAGATGCTCCCGTACGGAAGAGTGATTTGATTCAGATTGAAGGATCAAAAAGAGCTAGGGACACACCTAAGATGACTCTAGGGGAGGTAGTAAAGAAAGGAATGGATAGCTTAGGCCTTGTTTCAAGTACGACATGGAACAGAGCTGATTGGAGGACAAGAATCCATTTAGCCAATCCCATTTAATTGGGATAAGGCTTTGTTCTTGTTGTCAAAGTTTAGGCAGTTTTAACACCACAAATACCACTACCAATTCCTAGCCCTAAATACTTCTCACAAAACTCTAACTTACACACAAAGGACTCAACTTGGCTCACTAAAACACACAATGGTGCTATTATGCAACCGGAGAAAAAAAAAAAAAAAAAAAAAAAAAAACAACAACAACAACAACTTGGCTCACAAATAAGCTAAAACTCATAATATGATACAAAAACATCAGTGCATAGCAAAATCAAGACTAATTAGAAATAGTAAGTTGTAGTAAAAAAAAATTAAAAGATTAAGAGTAACCCTAAAATGATGGATCACCAAATCTTTGTCTAGCATGGTCCTGCCGCATCGTATCATGACGGTATTAGTAATTACAATTGCAAATGCACAACAGTTAATGTCAACTTCAGAATTATGTAATTTCAGATCAGAGAGAGAGAGGCAAAAGGCAATTATAAGGACAACACGTCATTTATGAAATGAACAACTGCAGTCCATATTTGATATTGCAATCTTATAAACTGAAGGTTTGATAACGTAAACCAGTATTCCTTACCGCAAACAAGCTACAGTAGCTCATAAGTTCATCAGTATCGAGTAATTTGCTCCTAAATGCAGTACCTTCCAATGCCAAAGGAACAAGTTTTAGCTCTATAGGCCGTAGAAGAGTTGTTTTCTCGGCAACCTGAAGAAAAAGTTGGCAAATTACTTGAGAAAAAGATATTCAATGTTTAAAAAAGAAGATAACATGCAGCATTAGATGAAGTCTAGGTACTTCTTTTCTTTTTATTTTCCTTATTACTTTTTCTTTGAGATGCTAAATATATAGGCATTTCTTTCATTAACTAATAACATTTAGTATGTCACACTGAAAGCAAGAAAGAAAGGGAGCCCCATATCTTCGAATTATTCTCCAATTCCAATCTATCCATTTCCTTGTAAGGAAACTCAAACAAAAATAAAATAGTCATTTTAAAGGAGAAATTAATATAGCAGTAGGCCCATGTCATTTGGAAGACCAAAACAAGGCCTTCCACGCAAGGATTTAAATCTTGGTATCAGGTGGATTATACCAACAATCACAATCCATCCCCCAATATTGACCTGACCTGGTTTTGACAGATAAGGGTGGTATTGGTGAGAAATGGATAGCATACAGGCTAGGAAAAGATATGCTTGTATGCTTCTATGGGTAAGGGATTAGTTGGATCCTTGGTTTTAGCAAAGGTTTTAAGTGGCGAGAATTTCAAGTATTCAAAACCTGTTAGGGTGCATACAGGATAACTTTTTCATTTCTGAGGACCAACAAGACAAGAAAATTAGCATATTGAAATCTGAAGGTATTTTCACATTTAAATTTTTTTTTCCATTGCTATCATGTCACTTAGTCTTTCCTGGTGACACAGAGGCTCCAAGGATTCATTCCCTTCTAAGATCATCTAGAAACTGCATGATCCACTAAATTGCAATGCTTTTGGATGGGAGATTGCTTATAAACAAGATATGACAACGGAGACTTCATTTGAGAAGATATTTTCCTCTCTCCTTTCATCTGTCTTATGTGGGGAAAATTCACAACCTGTCAATCACTTATATCTCCAATGTCCTTTAGCTAAATTGATCTGGTTTAGTTTATTAATGGCATTACATGTGGAATGGATTTTTCCCATAGACATAAGGGAGCCCATGTGGCTTTGGCAGAACAACTCATCTGGGAACACAATTGGGAGGAGAGGAACGCTAGATTATTTCGTGATAATTTTCCTGGGAAGTGGTGGTACTTGAAATGGTTCCGAAGACTTTTCAGATGTACCTTTCCAATGGTTGGGAAAATGTGACTTCATTGAAGAGGGCTGGAGTGAGGAGGATGGACATGTAGTCTCCTCCTCCAGATAGATGGTTAAAACTCAACATCTATGGATGCTTGCTACGATATCCGAGTATGTAGAATGATTAGTGCAGATTTGGGTACCACGGAAAGGATAATTATGCTCCTACAGGGGAGGGGATTCTGTGAGGCCTGAGTTATCCTTAAGAATTGAATTGAACTTTGCCATTTGGGAAGGTTTCAATGGAATTCCACTGGACCATGAAACAATATCAAACAGGATAATGCACATTATTTCATCAAATAAGCAAACAAAATTATCATGATTTCAAACAAAATGATTGAAATATTAAATTCCTTCATACAAAATATCAAATTTTAACTATAAATGGTTAAACTTGGGGAAGTGTGTCAAAATGGTCAAAACTGGGGAAATGAGTAAAAATTGTTAGAATGCTTCAAATTCTCTCGGGAACTTAAAAATCTTGGACAATGCAAACCTGATGCAGATAGAACACACAATTGGGCTTCTTTTACTGGAAATAAGCCTTGGATTGGGTTCTACACATGTGGGCCATTGATCCCATGGTTTCATTGTAATGGGTCACTTTAAGGGGCCTTGTTGTCAAGTTCTATGTATCAGTGACATAGCACTAGTGCTATGTCGTTAGGGGTAATTCTGGGATTTGGTTATTTGTGTTTTAGTTTTATATTCTTCTATTAGTATAAGAGTTATTATTGTAATTCTGTTCTTTCTTACTCCATTATAAATAAAGATGTGTGGAGAGAGGATCGTTAATCCCTCTCATTCTTTTTCTGATCCAACATGGTATCAAAGCAGAGTTAGAAGTACCGCCCACTCTCTCCTCTCTTTCTCTTTTCTTTTTTCCTTTTCTTCCTGCCATCGAACCTAACGCCATCGAATTACCATTGAGTTACCGCCATTGATCAAGAGTTAGAAGTACCGCCATCGATCACCAAACATTCTGCCTGCCAGAGAATTCCCGCCTGCTCCAAAGCTTCCGCCTTACTGCCATCGATCACCATCTACCTCCTGCCTTCCAGAGAACCTTCTGCCTGCCATAGAACCTTCCATAGAAGCTTCCGCCTGCAACCTGCCTGCAACTTCCGCCTGCAAATTCCGCCTACCATTGAACCTTCCGCCTGCAACTCTACCATCAACCCTTGTCTATCAAACCTATTCTCAACCATAACCAGTTCCGCCTCTACATACATCGACATCTACAGTTTTTTTCTGTTTCTTTCCTACAGCCATCGAAATCCTTCCCATGGGTGTTTACATTTGTAAACCCAGGTGGACAGTCCATATACACTTTTTCATAAGATGATACAGACTCAATTTTAGACCCAAATGAAGGTCCTTTGTAGTGACAATGGACGCGAGTATCTTGATGGGCATTTTCAACGATATCTCTCAGATCATGGGATTCTACATCAGACGAGCTGTGTCGATACACCAGCTCAAAATGGGGTCGCAGAAAGAAAGAATCGTCATCTCCTTGAAACAGCCAAAGCTCTTATGTTTGAAGGTCATGTACTAGCGAAATTTTGGAGTGATGCGGTCCTTACAGCAACCTCTCTCATCAACAGGTTGTCATCAAGAGTACTCAACAACAAGGCCCCTTTGGATCTATTACTTAGTGATCATTCCTTTACTTTGCCACCGAAGGTGTTTGGACGTGTATGTTATGCTCGTAACCAACATTCTTCTGGAAAAATTGATCTACGGGGGGTTCGCTGTATTTTCCTTGATTACCCTGCTACACAAAAAGGGTATAAATGCTATCATCCACCATCCCGTAGAACTTTTGTTACCAGGGATGTTCTCTTTCATGAAGACCTGATGTATTATCAGTCACACCTTCAGGGGGAAACAGATGCAGTTGAAAATGAACCTTCGATTATACCAATGGAGGCAGAAACAAAAAGAATCCAAGTAAGAAGAACTCAGGAACCAGATCCACAGATACCAGCTTCACCTACACCATAGATACCTATACCGCCTTCTACACCTTCTACACCCATTCCCATGTCCATTGCCAATCCAAATGCTACTAAGCCTCTACAAGTTTATAGCCACGCCAAAAACCAGCAAGGAAAGACCACTACCATTAACGCAACTTCACATGTCCCTTCGTCAGCCTAGGATCCAGAGACTGATCAAACTCTTGGTAAGGACATTCCTCTCTCTGATTCTAATTCTGATCTTCCTATTGCCATTCATAAAGGCATTAGAGTTTGCACCCTTCATCCCATCTCTAATTTTGTTTCGTATGATTCTCTATCTCCTTTTTTCCATGCATTTGTGTCTTCTCTTTCCTCTGTGTCTATTCCTCAAAAATGGCAAGATGCGATTTTGGATGAGCGGTGGAAAACTGCAATGATGGAAGAAATGAGAGCTTTGAAGAAGAACAATACTTGGGACCTTGTTTCTCTCCCACCAGGTAAGAGACTAGTAGGGTGCAAATGGGTTTTTACAGTCAAGCAGAACAGTGATGGCACAGTGGATCAGAATAAGGCAAGGCTAGTAGCTCGTGGGTTCACACAGACATATTGTATTGATTACCAAGAAACCTTTGCACCGGTGGCTAAAATGACAACAGTAAGGGTTCTCTTGACATGTGCTGTCCACCACAATTGGGATCTACAACAGCTTGATGTAAAGAATGTCTTTCTCCATGGTGAACTTAAAGAGGAAGTGTATATGGACTATCCACCTGGGTTTACAGATGCAAACACCCCTGGGAAGGTATGTAAATTGAAGCACTCACTTTATGAACTCAAGCAGTCCCTTAGAGCGTGGTTTGGCAGACTACATAAGGCTATAATAGCCTATGGCTATGTACAGAGCAATGTTGACCATACATTGTTTATCAAGCATTCATCTGGCAACTTTACTGCTCTTCTGGTATATGTGGATGATATTATTGTCACTGAAAATAGTGACGATGAGATAAAAAAATCAAGGTGTTTCTCGGGAAGGAGTTCGAAATTAAAGATCTAGAAAAGCTTATAGGTACTTCCTTGGGATTGAAGATGCTCGTTCTGCAAAAAGCATATTTCTTTCGCAAATGAAGTACATCCTTAATCTTCTATTAGAGACAGGTCTGCTAGGCTGCAAACCATGTGCTAGCCCACCAGATGCAACTACCAAGCTGAAGGAAAAAGAAGGAACATCAACAGATAAAGGAAGATATCAAAGGTTGGTTGGAAGACTCATCTACTTATCCCATACCAGACCAAATATAACATTTGTAGTAAGCCTGGTGAGTCAATTTATGCACGATCCCTATTCTACTCATTTGGATGTTGTCTATAGGATTCTTCATTACCTAAAGGCAACTCCAGGAAAAGGGATCTTACTCTCACCACGTGATGATTTTAAAGTGGAAGCTTATACTGATGCTGACTGGGCAGGCAGTCCGGACCGAAAATCTATTTCTGGTTACTGTACCTTTGTGGGAGGAATGTTAGTCACTTGGCGCAGTAAGAAGCAGAACGTCGTCGCACGTTCCAGTGCAGAAGAGAATTCAGAGCAATGGCTCAAGGCATATGTGAACTTTTATGGTTGAAAGGTCTACTCAGTGACTTGAAAGTGGATTGTTCTCAACCTATGAACCTCTCTTGTGATAATAAAGCCGCCATCAGCATTGCCAACAATCCAGTTCAGCATGATCGAACTAAACATGTTGAAATAGATCGTCACTTTATCAAAGAGAAGCTAGAGAGTGGTGTCAGATTCAGATTCCGCATGTCAGATCATAGGATCAGTTAGCCGATATTTTCACAAAAGGCTTACCAGTAAAGTCATTTCACATAATTTTGTCCAAGTTGGGAATGCACGATATCTGTACACCAACTTGAGGGGGAGTTTGTCGAGTTCTATGTATCAGCGACATAGCACTAGTGCTGTCATTAGGGGTAATTCTGGGATTTGGTTATTTGTGTTTTAGTCTTATTTTCTCTTATTAGTATAAGGGTTATTATTGTAATTATGTTTTTTCTTACTTCATTATAAATAAAGGTGTGTGGGGAGAAGATCGTTAATCCCTCTCATTCTTTTCTGATCCAATAAGCCTAAACTACTGTTAAAAGATAGGTGTATGGGATTAATGTGTTAACATCCCATGTCTAGTTAGATAAGTCTTTACCTAGTTGGATAGTCTTTATCTAGTTAGATAAAACTTTAAAGAAGATTCGCCGCTCGCGCCCTATCGTCCAAAAAGCAGCGGTCATTGCTAAATTAAAATTTAAGTCTTTCACTGCTTTTAAGTGTTTTAAGTTGTTTTAAGTTACTTTCCTTTACTAAAGGTTGAGTTTTAATAGAAATAAACTACCTCCAAGGTAAGTTATTGTCTGGAAGAGTTTCAAGATTAGTTCGATTCATGTTTTGAGTCTTCTATATAAGTTTGTAAGGGGCTACAAACCTGAGAACGAATTTGATGAATGAAAGAATGATTGGCTGCTGCCCAATATGGTTGTGTGTGGTAATTCAGATTGTTTCGCTACTATGGTGATTCAGTAGGAACCCCTTGGTGGCGAATCCAGGGTAGGATTTCAAGTGGTGAATCCAAGGTAGGACTTCAGGTGGTGAATCCAATATAGGGTTTCATATCCTTCTTACTCTTTCCCTCCATTAGTTATCAAGTATATGTCCATTGATTTCAGATTTGGTTTTAACAACCTCCATTAATGGCTTCCATCCACCTTCCATCATCATTAGGATTTCAACGTATCTGTTGTTTTCGTCATTAGAACACATCATATTCTGATATTTTACTTAAATTTTGTTTAATTCATTACCATCCAATCAGACACTCCATCTGTTTGTCAGATCATGAGATCCGAGTTTCTATCAAAAAATCACTTGCTTGTGTTCATAAATTCCAGCAGTACTAGGAATCCTTCATAACTCATAATCTAAATGTTGTATCGATTTGCATTCCGGATAGAGTATTCACAACGTCATCCTACTTTGTGTTAGAACCTGATTTCCATCCAACCATTGGATCTTGAGTTATGAGTTTTATGTTCTGGCTCTATCCAAATCATCGCGATTCTGGCTATTCGAGAACCGTTCCCACATTGAAAACCTCAGCCAAACTCATCTAAGCCCCAAGAACAAGGTTGGAAGGAGATTCAAGGACATGTACGCACATTGGAGTTGAAACTTCAGGAAAGAAGTAAGTCCCTAAAAAACATCATCTTGAATTCTTACATGAGAAAAACATCATCTTGAATTCTTACATGAGACTAATATCATACTATGAATAAGGTTGTCACGATAACAAAGCCACCCATGACGTTGACGGGTCGGATGGCCCAAGGCGCCTGACTAGACGCCCAAGGCATCCTATTTCCAAGGTGGCTACGAAGGTTAAGGTAAGGAATGATCAAATTAGAACTGATTTGGGGGTGGCGCCGATACATGATAAGGGATGAGAAAGTTGTTTGAGGTGGCATGATCATGTTCAATGGAGCCCTTTAAATGCTCCAATAAGGAGTGATTTGATTCAGATCGAAGTAACTAAAAGAGCAAAGGGCAGACTTAATCATTGGTACATGTCTACTATGTTTAAAAGCATCCCAAAATTTCCATAGCAAAATATTAAGCATCTCCCTAATTTCCCCACATTCCTTCATTTCCAAAATTTTCCAAACTTTGACCACATTTCAACCGATTTGAGGAAATATTTCAGTTTCAACATTGATTGAAATGGCTTATCTTGTCGAAATCTTTAACCTTGAATTCTTAGCAACAGTTGTTGATTAAAGCATGTCTACTGAGGACAGATTGGCACCTCGAACCTTTCCTTCAATGAAATTTCAAACTTTGCTAGTGTAAGATGGATATGATCCCAAGACTCAAAACTTTGTATCCATCTGATATCTCATTCTCATGAGAAGCATCACTTTTGGTGAAGCTTGTTAGTACCCTCTTTTTTTCCATTTCCCACTCCAAGAAGATCATTTTCTAACTTTTGACTCGTTATAACTGATTTCGTTGTTCCATCTTGCAGGGAGACAAAATTATCCTCCATCAAACCTTCTATTTGTCAAAAAAAAAAAAAAAAAAAAAAAATTACATGATATTCTCCATAACATCTTAAACTCATAGCATAGTTGTCAAGTTGTCGCCTAAGTGCCTTGGAAAATAGGCCGCCTTGGGTGTCTGTTAGGCCTCTAACGCCTTGGTTCGCCTTGGCGACTGGACAACTATGACTCATAGAACATACATGAAAGGGTTACAAATAAATATAAAAAAGTAACTAGTAATAATTACCTTTGTCCATTCTACAAAATCAATTAGTTCATTATCCATAGTTTCCTTCGCTGCAATACGTAAGATCTTCTCTCTCTCTATTTGAGTCAGCCGTTGAAGATTAAAAATTCTATCCATTCGACCAGGTCGTTGCAGGGCCGGATCAATTTGCTTGAGATTTCTAGTAGTAGCCATTAAAACAACCCCATCTTGTTTCTCAAACCTGCATGACAAGAATTGTGAACTTTCTTTTTTCTTTAAAGCTAACAAAGTGTTTCTATAAATGCATCTAGAGACAATTACACTCATCACTTCACAGGATATCTGAAAAGATGACTACTGCAGGTTAGCATACTCTTTAAAAACCAGCGTCCAACCCAAAATGGTGGTCAAGTTATTATAACTAAAACATTAAAATTTAGCTACATCCCATCAGTTAAACCTATTAAATGTTCGAGTTGTGTGAAGAGGGTCTAGATTCAAAACCAGAGGGAAGAGTGGCCATAGAGAAATACTAGCAGCTTGGAAAAATTTTCACATGGATAATCAAATAAATAACAAATTGACCATTAAATTTCCCATTAAAACTTAAATAACTTACAACAACTACGCACCTTTTCATTGATAATACTATATTGTGTGGCCTTAAAAATCAATTAGATGAACAAAATAAAGCAGTGAAAAAAGTGAAGGCTGCAGGAGAGAAACTTTAGAGGCCTGAAAGTGGCAGCACTGGATATTAACCCTGGAGTGGAAAGCTTGACAAAGGAGAAAATCTACAACCTTTTTCTGCAGCTTTTTTTTTTTTTTTCTTAATAATAGTATCAAGTTCCACCAGACCCAAGCCACCTATATGTCATGCTACAATTACACAAATAAGTATACAACCACAACTCCAATTATGTCATCCTACTAGCACCCCATTTACATACATCTCAAGAATTGCATATTGAAGGTATATATTTTATTGGAGGTTAAATAAGGCATCCATTAATTTTTGCTGATAGTATGCCCCTGCACTAGTAGTTATTGGTGTTTCTAGTAGCCCATAGCTTGAAACAGGTTGCAATTAAGGAATCCCCCCCTCTCAAAAGTCAGACATGCAGAGCTCTTGTTCCTTCTCCCCAGGTTATTGAGGACACTATTGGTGGGCTGTCTGCAATACTGTCATCAATGTAGGAGAATATGAGTAAAAAAGCTAGAGGTTTTTCTTTGGGAATGCCTGGTAGGGCATTTAATTGCCTGTGAGGTCCATATTGACCCAGTAGAGCATTGGATCATGGTGGGCCCATGGGATGGAGCTTACAAGAAAGGCTGTGTTAGATGTTGGGAAAGGGGTCGTTTATTGTATTTTGTGTTGATTTGAGAAGGATCCAGTGCGCATTTTGTCACATGGAGGCAGAACGATCTGTGATCTGGAATTCCCAACATTGCCAGGAGAGCTATCTTCATTTGATAAGATAGCTGAATCTTTTCATAAGAAATGGATCAATTTGTATGGCATTCTTTGCAGGCATAATCTTATGCTTTGTTCACAATAATAGGAAATGCCTACAAGACCTATGTTATGTCTTATAAGCAAAATCTCGGGGAATGCTTAGAATGGTTTGTATCTAAGTTTGGTCAAACAAAAAGTTTGGGATTCTTCATTCCATTCATAGTTGTCAAGGCATTTTGCCTAGGCATTCAGGAAGTTTTTCAACCCCTAGGCAGTTGGTCGCTTTGTATCATGCCTTGTTTTATCCATTTTTTTAATGATGCCATCTGTAGCATTTTTATTCAATGTGTAAATTACATATATACAACATAATGAATGGAATCATGCACATGTATTAAAAAAAAAAAAAAAATAAAGCTCTAACCCCAACCTTTTATATAATCCCTCTTAGGGAAAATGTACCTTTACAACACCTTGGGAACACCTTGGCGCTCAGGTGCCCCTCCAGTACCTTGGGTCCATAGTTGTCAAGGTATCACCTAGGCACTTAGGCCTCCCTTGTAACGCCTTGGAAAATTGGGCGCCTTGGTCACCAAGGCTGACCAAGGCGCCAAGGCGCCTCGTCAGGCCTCCAACGCCTTGTTTCTCATTGGCACCTTGACAACTATGCTTGGGTCACCTTGATGCCTTTAAAACTATGATTCCATTAAAATCAGAGTTTATGGCCAGATCCAGTCGGCACAGATAGTTGATGGTTTGGACTTTGGAGTCATCTCTGCAAGTCTACCTGAAACATCTTTTCTCTTAATCCATCAAGAAATCTCTTTATCTTCTATTCTTTTTTCTTTCGATTTCTCTCTTATTCCCTCCTTTTTTATCATATCCATTTCAGTTTGGCCTGAAAATCTCTCTTTTTCAATTTTTTCTTTTTCCCTCTTCTTCTCTCCAATTGTTATCCTATTTTAGGCATTATTTTATTTAATTTCTTTTTCTGTTATCTGACCATCAAATTAACCTAAAACTTCAGATCTCAGTTTCTGCTATTATTCTTAAATAGATCTGATCACTAAAATTACGATTTTTCTTTAACTAGTAGATTCCTCCACTGTCATTCCTTAGTTTTTTTCTTCTCGGGTCCGTTATCTGTAGGCGGTTTAGGGTCTTCTAGATCCCTGCCGCATCAGAATCGGACCCTCATTAGGAAATGGGGGGTCAGTCAACTGCTCCCCGTGATTGTGGGCCTCATTGTAATGGATTTGGGCCTTTTAATTCAAGATTGTCTCCATGTGAAACTTGTAGGGCTCCCACAATTTCGGGCCCTAGGCTTTCCTCAGGATCTGGGATTAACCCATGTCAAGGCATGTCTTTTCAAGATATGCAATATTGAATGAATGAGGGGATGCTTCATCCCATATCAGGTTGGAATGGAAGAAATCATCGTGTAATGCAAGAGTGTTTTTAAAAGGGAAGGGATCTTGGCTGCAGGTAATTCGGTGGTAAGTATTGGGATCGGCTCATAAACTTGGTTTTTCGGCTAGGCGAGAGTTCAATTTGCCTCTCTACAAATACCTCTGGCACTGTTGTTCAAATGGGGGCAGACTTATCATCAACCTTTTCTTTTTAGCACATAAGGACAATGATGATACTCATGAGTCCCCCCATGGTTCCCCATGTTTCCATCAACCCACTGACAGTGGACTCAAGGACCTGCAACTCGATTGATCCTTAGAAGTGAGGAGGGACAAGGGAGCAGGGACCTCCCAATAGTTTTGGATCATCAAATGGCCATTCCTTCAGTTTTGGTGCTGAACATAAAGCTTTTGGGCCAGAGGACAAGACAATATGAAGTTTAGAGTGTGAAAGGGCTAGATGAAGGTGCTCATTATGTCTTTAAGTTTTGGATCAAGGAGACATATTCTGGCAGATTTATTTCCTTCAGAAAGGTGTAGGAACATGTTCAGGGTGATGATATGGAGACAGGACCAAATAATGAGTCATAATGCTTACCCTCATCCAAAGCCTGAGGGTAAGTGAGGAGCTGGACAAACTGATTACTTGAGAAGAGTGCCCTTGCTGAGATGTTTGTGATGAATGCTTTGGAGGTGAGCCAGAGAAGGGGATTAGTTTCTCTAGGTAGGGAGGATTAATAGGAAAAAATTTCTTTAGAACTAATGTATGAAATCAGTAGGTCAGTCGACCAATCAGATTTGAATCCAAGAATAGGAGTCTCAGATGGTTCAGATTTCTTGCAAATCCAATTGGAGTAAAGGATTAAATCCAGCTACCGTTTCTTTGACTATGGAGGAAGATGCATGCTTAGACAGAAGGATGATTCATACTTGGATAGAAGGATGATTCATGCTTGGATAGAAGGATGATTCATGCTTGGATAGAAGGAATCAATTGGTTAAGATGAGAGAGACAATGAAGCATCAGATCTCAGAGTTTAGAAAATTGAGTCAGTTCTATCACTTCATATTATAGTTAATTTTGGGGGGTGAAAAAGTGAGGACTTTTCTATTCTGTATGATTTTAGTGTCGTTTGATAAATTATTAACTTATATATCCAGTGGAACCTAGATCTTGCAATTTCAACCAGTATCATGATTCATGAAAGATATGATCGATATAGTAGCGATTCGAGTCATCGATTCAATCCCCACCCATCAGTCTCGTATACACTTAGAGGGGTCCGTTCGGATGCGTCGGCTAAAATGGCGTCAACCTATTACGAGATTGCTATTTTTGGATATTTAATTAGCATGCAGATTTTATTAAGAACATTGTGATCTTAGGATCCAAGAGGTTTTATACATACATCTTATTGGAGATTGTAATCATATTTCTATTGAATAAATTTATTATTTGGTGGGGAAAATTTCTCCCTTCTCTTGCCTTTGAGATTTACTTCCATGCTGCTTCGGTTTGCAGTATAACTCCAGAGTTCCTAACAATTTTCAAACCTTTTGTTAGGACATTTCTCCCTTCTCTTCCCTTTGAGATTTACTTCTTTGCTGCTTCATCTTGCAGTATAAATCATGAGTTCTTAATGATTTTCAAAAAAAAACTTTTTGGGCCCATACGTTGCCTCTGCATTGGATTGTTTCATGCTAAGAAGAGTAGGGTTCTGAATTGATAGCAAAAAGAAAAAAAAAATCTCAAAAGGAAGACAAATGAGGAATGCCCCCACCATATAATAATTTGGGGCATATTTGTAATTAAGGGTTATAGATGAGGGTATTACAGTTATTTTCAAATAGACGATTTCTAGTCCCTTGTGGTCCTGTGGATATGTATCACGTTACTTGAAGAAAAAGTAAATTGGTTAGCTACTTACAAAAGTAACTAGGGCAGCGTCTAGTAAGATTCTTTGGGAGTGATTCTGGTATTTGTTTAATTCTGGGAAACACTGTGGGGGTGGATTCGTGTTTGGCAAACACGCTTAGATTTTGTGATTTTTTCTTTGAGGGAACCAGACCAAGAAGTGGTCTGAGAATAAAAATCAGAATAAAAAAAAATCTTTTATTTAGAGAATCACTTAAAATTTAAAATTAAGCCTGAACCTCTAGCCGACCTTCACCATTCCCCACCATCCTCCGGCCACCCCTACCAGTCCCCGCCTTCCCTCTTCTCCAGTGTTGTAATATGCTCAGGTGTATAATTGTCTATGTGAATGTTAGGATAAGGACTACACCTCAGCCTTACCTTTCATTCCTTTTATATTTATTCCTTATTGTTTCTTTCCTTATTGTTGCATATATCAATCTAAATATAAAGCTTGGCTCCTGTCACATTGACAAGCCAATTCTTCCCTCAAATCACAACTCCAGGTTCCCTCCTTCTCCGTGTTATCATTCCACGTGTATGCTCATTCTGGCTACACTTTCTACGTGTATGCTTGTTCTGAACACACGCGAAGGGGAGTGTTAGGAATAGTTCCACATTGGTTAAGTTTGGAACCATGGGTGCCCTATATACTTGAGAGTCCTTCCACTTACTAGTTTGAACTTTCGAGATGGAAACTATATGGTATCAGAGCGAGGTTGGACCTAGGATCAACCTAGAATCTCTTAAAAATCCTCCTCTTTCTAGCGCCGCCACACTCTCCTTGCGCCACTCCATTTCCTTTTTCTCGCCTCTCTTGTTCTCATTATTGTTCTAGGATCACCGCCAAGACCTTGGCGGACTTTCTATTACTGCGAAGCACCGCCACTAGGGTCTTGTCCCTCTTTGTTTCTTGGTCTCTATGGTTTGAGATCTCTTCTTGTTCGTGTGTTATTATTTTGCAGCATGTTCTAGCGGCTCTTGCCTCTTTTTTATCATGTCTGATCATACAACTAAGGGTGTCAATTTTGGGACCGAGCCGGCCTGAATTAACCCAAACCAACCCTAACCAAATTGTTACCGAACATGTTTCGAGTTGAGGTATGGCACATCTTACAGGTCTTGATCTGGTCCGGATTAGCTCAAAACTGGCCGGAAAAATCGGACCGATGAGCCCGAACCAGACCGATTTAGATCAAATATTAAACCCTTTTCACTGCTTCAGCCTTCTAGATGGGTTTAATGGGTTCCCTACCAGGATTTCAACTCGAACCGGCCAGATAACAATTTGATAAGCTAAGCCCGATAATAAACCGACACTGGACTGGCCCGTTAATTAATGTGCAGAGTGCAACCCACCCATAGTTGTCAAGGCGCCAAGGCGAACCAAGGCGTTGGAGGCCTGATGGGGAGCCTAGGTGACCAAGGCGCCCGCCTAGGCGATCAAGGCGCCTTCGTCTAGGCAACCAAGGCGCCCGATTTTTCAAGGCGACACCTTCACAACTATGAACCCACCCAGCCTGAGCCTCTTAATAAACATGTTTCAATCGAGCCCTATATAGCCCAACACCAATTTGATGTGGACCAGCTAGTTGACACCCTTACTTACAACTGCATCCACTAGAACCAACAGGATGAGTCCTGGGATTCATTGTGGTTTTCCCTCATTCCCTACAAGCTCTGTCAAGTTAGACAAGAGCAATTATTTGATGTGGTCAAGATCATGTTTTTTATCTATTGATGCCAGTGTGGTTACATCATTGGCAACACAATGAAGCCAAAAAATGTCGACTCTATCTCAGAAAAAAATGGAATTCAAAAAAATCCTTGGTTATGTCCTTCCTTATCAATTCCATGCAACCCAACATTTCTTGTGGTTATTAGTTGCAGGACTCTGCTACCACGATCTGGATAGTTTAAAAGAGACATTCTCAAGTTGGTAATGCTGCCCAGGTTTATCTACATGAAACCAAACAGCTAGAGCTCTCTCTGTTTCTGCATTATTCCGAGTTGCGCAGTGTTGAGAATGTCAAAGATATGATTTAATTTAGTTTCCTTATTTAGTTTCCTAATTTCTGTCAGTAATTAGGAGTTGATTTAATCAATGATCTAAAAAAGGAAAGTAAGAAAATTAGGCTGTAATTAGTTAGAAAATTCCTATTCCTATGTACAGTTTTTTTCTATAAGAGTGTTGTAAAATCAGAAGGAAAGATAACCAGAATACAAACAGTTTTTCACCCAATTCTGCATGGTATCAGAGCTAGGTTCTATCTCTAGCTGAATTCTGTCTCTCAAATCATCATCATGTCAGAAATCACATCTGATTCTCTAACCAGTACACCTGCATCGACCTCTACCATCAATAAGCCATCCCATTCTGAAAACCATACTGTCCAGATTACCACAATCAAGCTGAATGGCGACAACTTCTTGCTCTAGTCTAAATCTGTGTGCATGTATCTACTGGGGGGAGGAATGATGGGCTATTTAACAAGCAATGCAAAGGAGCCAGCCATTGAGGATCCTCTGTATGCAATCTGGGATGCTGAAAATTCCCTGGTTATAGCATGGCTTGTGAATTCCATGGAGGAAGAAATCAGCTCCAATTACATGTGCTATCCGACGGCCAAGGAACTCTGGGAGGATGTCAATAAGATGTACTCTGATTTAGGTAACCAATCCCAAATATTTGAACTAACCTTGAAACTTGGTGAAATTAGACAGGGAGATGAATCTATTACCAAGTACTTCAATTAGCTAAAGTGGATATGGCAAGATATGGACCTGTTCAATGACTATGAGTGGAAATCCACTGAAGACTGCAACCACTTCAAGTAAGTGATGGAAGACAACCGGATCTACCAGTTCTTGGCTGGCATTAATGTTGAATTTGATGAGGTAAGAGGGCGTATCTTTGGAAGACAGCCCCTGCCACCAATTGGTGAAGTGTTTTCAGAAGTTAGAAGGGAGGAAAGCCAAAGGAGTGTTATGCTGGGAAAAAAGGGTGTCACGGCTCTTCTTGAAAGTTCAGCTTTGGCTGCTGGAAATACCAATCCGGGTAGAAACTTCAACCTCAACTCTTCACAGAAGCAGGAGGATCGTCATCGAGTTTGGTGTGACTAGTGCAATAAACCCCGCCATACAAAGGAGAATTGCTGGCGGATCCATGGCAAACCTGCCAATTGGAAGAGCAGTAGACAGAATGATAAATCTGGCCGTGTAATTTCTGCTGCACATGAGGTCGAATCTGTCCCCTCTAATCCATTTAGTAAAGAGCAGATGGATCATCTTCGTAAACTGCTAACGTCTAATTCATCATCTGGTATTCCTAGTGTTTCTGTTGCACAATCAGGTAGAAATCCTAATGCTTTCTCCAGTTCTTCGAATTCAGCCCCTTGGATCATAGATTCAGGTGCTTCACCATATGACTAGCTTTGCTGATCTATTTAGTACCTATACCTTGTTCTAGTCACGAAAAAATTAGAATTGCTGATGGAAGTTTCTCACCAATTGCAGGAAAAGGTCTAAGAAAACTTTCTGATCAAATAAACCTTAAATCTGTCATTCATGTCCCTAAATTAACCTGCAATCTTTTGTCAGTAAATAAACTTTCCAAAGATTCTAATTGTTGGGTTGTTTTCTTTGAATCTAATTGTGTTTTCCAGGACCAAAGCTCGGGGAGGACGATTGGAAGTGCTAAGATGATGGACGGTCTTTACTACTTTAATTTTTCCCTCTCAAGTAATAAAAAAGCTCAAGGACTTTGTGGTATCAGTTCAAATTCTGTTCGTGAAGAAATTCAACTTTAGCATCTTAGATTAGGTCATCCTAGTTTTCAATATTTGAAACATTTATTTCCTACTTTATTTAAAAATGTGGATTGTTCTTCTTTTAAGTGTGAAAGTTGTGTGCTTCCTAAAAGTCATCGGACTACTTATAAATCTAAAGCTTATCGTGCATCAACACCATTTCATCTCATTCATAGTGATATTTGGGGTCCTTCCAAGATTACAACTGTATCTAGCAAAAAATGGTTTGTGACTTTCATTGAAGATCACACACAATTATGTTAGTTGTATCTAATGCATGAAAAATCTGATGTGGGCCAATTGTTTCAAAATTTTTATAGTATGATTGAAAATCAATTTCAGACAAAAATCAATATTTTTCATTCTGATAATGGAACAGAATTTTTTTAATAAATGTTTAGGGGATTTTTTTAAAGAAAAAGGTATTTTGCATCAATCTACCAACAGAATGGTATTGCCAAAAGGAAAAATAAGCATTTACTTGAGGTAGCACGATCCATAATGTTTTCCATGAATGTTCCTAAACATTTATGGGATGATGCAGTTTTGACAGATTCTTGTTTGATTAATAGGATGCCTTCTCGAGTCTTACAATATATGACACCTTTAGAATGTTTAAAAAACCTGTTTTCTACCTCTAGAATGCAAGCTGACTTACCTATCAAGATTTTCGGGTGCACTATGTTTGTTCATATTCCTAGCCAGTTTCTGTCTAAACTGGATCCTCGAGCTGAAAAATGTGTTTTTGTTGGTTTTTCACCAAATCAAAAGGGGTACAAGTGTTATAATCCACTCACCAAAAAATATTTTACAAGTATGGACATAACCTTTTTCGAGACACAGCCCTATTTTTCCAAAAATTCTCTTTAGGGGGAGAGACATATAGGGGGAAGACAATTTTTGGCAAGTTTCTACTGATCCTATGCCACACACAATCTTGCAAATTTCCCATCCACCAATGAATTTGAAAAAATCATCTCCACATATGCAGAAAACACTAAATCAAGAAAGTTGGCCTAGTATTGATCTCTCACAAACAGGGGAAGAAATACCACAACAAAATAAATTAAACGCTGAGCTTCAGGTTTATACTAGGCGAGGAACCACAAAAGGCGACAAAGACTCATCTATCATCCAAGCACCAGTTCAATCGGAACTTCAGAGCAATGATATTCTGCAAACCCAAGGTAACCCCACTTCAGCTTTATCTCCTAGCGATCATTGTATACTTGATCTTTCTGATCTTAATGTTCCCATAGCTATTAGGAAAGGGACTAGAACATGTACCCAACATCCCATTGCTAAATACCTATCTTACAAAAATTGTCCCAAAATCATAAAGCCTATACCTCTAGGATATCTAACCTGTTTGTACCTAGAAGCATTAAGGAGGCCCTAGATCATCCGGATTGGAAATTAGCATTTATGGAAGAGATGAATGCTCTGAACAAAAATGGTACTTGGGAGATAGTAGATCTGCCACATGATAAGAAGGTTGTAGGATGTAAATGGGTGTTTACCATTAAATGCAATGCTGATGGTAGTGTTGATAGGTATAAGGCAAAACTTGTAGCTAGGGGTTTCACACAAACCTATGGAATTGATTATCAGGAGACATTTGCCCCAGTAGCAAAAATAAACTCAATCAGAGTCTCACTATCTATAGCCGTGAACTTCGATTGGCCATTACATCAATTGGATGTGAAGAATGCGTTTTTAAATGGAGATTTGGAAGAAGAAGTTTTTATGAGTCTACCACCTGGTTTCGAAGAGAATCTTGACAGTAACAAAGTTTGCAGGCTAAGGAAATCTTTGTATGGCCTTAAACAGTCTCCTAGGGTGTGGTTTGAATGTTTTGGGAAAACAGTCAAAAGTCTTGGCTATAGTTAAAGTCAGGCAGATCATACCATGTTTTACAAACACTCTACTGATGGGAAGATTTTTATACTCATTGTTTATGTGGATGATATTATTCTAACAGGTGATGACAATGCAGAGCTTGAGAATTTGAAGAGGAGACTTGCTAAGTTTTTTGAAATCAAGGACCTAGGCCCCCTAAAGTATTTCCTTGGGATGGATTTTGCTAGATCAAAAGAGGGAATATTTGTTAACCAACGTAAATATGTTCTTGTTTTACTTGGTGAAACAGGTTTACTTGGATGCAAGGCAACTGAAACTCCGATCGAGCCATACACAAAGCTTCAACCTGCCAAGCCTGAAGAAGTAAAAAAACAGCGAGCAATATCAAAGACTTATAGGAAAACTAATCTATTTGTCTCACACTCGTCCAGATATATCCTTTGCAATTGGTGTTGTGAATCAGTTCATGCATTCACCTGGACGAGCATTTTGAGGCTATATACAGAATTTTGAGGTATCTAAAAGGGACTCCTGGAAGGGGACTGCTGTACAAGAAACAGGAAGATCTACAAGTTGGAGTTTACACTGATGCTGACTGGGCAGGAAATCCTATAGACCGAAAATCAACCTCTGGTTATTGTACATTTATTGGAGGGAACTTAGTGACTTAGCAAAGCAAGAAACAAAGTGTGGTTGCTAGAAGCAGTGCAGAAGCAGAGTTTAGATCAGTTGCACATGGAATATGTGAAGTACTATGTATTAAGATTATTGGAAGAGTTGAAGATTTCAAATCCTTCACCAATGAAAGTCTATTGTGACAACAAGGCAGCAATTTCGATTGCTCACAATCCAGTTCTTCATGATAGAACAAAGCATGTGGAGGTGGATAAACACTTCATCAAAGAAAAAATTGAGAGGGGATTAATCTGTATGCCATATGTTCCTACTGCAGAGCAGGTTGCAAATATACTCACTAAAGGATTACAAAGAAGCAGTTCAACAATTTGATTGGCAAGCTGGCAATGGAAGAAATCTACAAACCAGCTTGAGGGGGACTACTGAGAATGTCAAAGATATGATTTAATTTAGTTTCCTTTTTCAGTTTCCTAATTTCCATCAATAATTAGGAGATGATTTAGGAGCTGATTTAGAGAAGAGAATGTCAAAGATATGATTTAATTTAGTTTCCTAATTTCTATCAGTAATTAGGAGCTGATTTAGGAGCCAATTTAATCAATGATCTAAAGAAGGAAAATAAGAAAATTAGGCTTTAATTAGTTAGAAATTTCCTATTCCTATGCACAGTTTTTTTTCTATAAGAGCGTTGTAAAATCAGAAGGAAAGATAGACAGAATACAAACAGTTTTTCACCCAATTCTGCACGTAGTCAGTGGCAGGAGCTTTATTTTTATGAGGGCTTTCAGGCCTCCAGTCCAACCGATGCTACCTAGTTTATAAAAGGGAGAACAAGCTTGGCGTGTATGATTTCTTGGCCGGTCTTAATATTGTGTATAGTATGATCAAATTCATGCCCAGGTACTCAGTCGTGAGTCGTTACCCTTTCCCATCTCTGGAGCAGTCCTATTCCCTTGTTCAATTGGAGGATAGCCATCATTCTGCTATGTTGCATCCTTGTCCTCCCGAACGCTCTGCTTTCTATTTTGGTTCAGGTACTCCATCTCATGGAGGTTTTTCTCCCCCTGGTGATTGTCCTGCTCCAAATAGTGACCCAATCAAGTGTAATTATTGTGGCAAAGAGCATCATACTGGAGAGTACTGCTGGAAATTGAATGGCCGACTGACCGACCGCGGACATGGTCGAGGTCGTGGTCGTTTCACTCCTGCCTGTGCTCATCACACAGAGATTACTAAGGCCGACGTTGCTGGTTCTGCCTTTTCTCAGGATGAAGTGTCTCCTCTTCAACGCCTAGTGACGAAATTGGAGCACCCATCATCTTCAGTTTCTACATCTGCTCTGGCCACGTCTGAATATGCAATCTACTTCCCATTCAAGCAAGCATATCAAGATGTCAACTAGGCATCCAGATTTTTTTAAGGGGCAGGGCGGTAGACCACTTCATGTTTATTTAGAAAAGTGGGTGCCTAGACAGTAATTAGGACGCCTTGGATGCCTAATGGGTCCAGTTGGTCGCTTTTTTGCTTTGCTTCTTTTGTTTATGTTTTCTATTACTATATATATATTATTCTCTTTAAACTCTACTGGTATGTGTATTGATTATGAATTTATGATAGACTGAGATGTATAGGATCAGTTTTTTAAAATAAGAAAAAAACCAGGAAAACTAAAAAAGTCAACTTTTCATTACATTTTCATCGATAATGAGAGAAGCTCTATGCTCTGCTGAAGGAAGAACCCTTCACCGGAAATCCGGTCCCGTCGTTCCAGCGGCTTCACCAGCACTCCGGCAGTAAGACGGAAATCCAGCTCCCTTGTTCATCTGTTCTGGTTTTAGTTGCTCTTTAAATCTTCTTCCTCATCAGTTGTTCATCTTCTTCTACTTCTTCTGTTCTTCAGTTCTTCTTTTCTTTAATCATTTCTGTTTTCAGTTTTCCCTTCTTTTTTTTCGTTTCTATTTTCTGTCTTCCTTTTCTATTCTTCTTATGTGACTAGAGTAACACCATGGTTCATGTTATGAGCTTGCACCCACCTGATCATATTTGCACAAAATCACTCTAAAATTGCATGGAGATGACCTTTGCTCTCCAACAGCTCTAACCGACTTCTTAATGCCATCAATTCTGATCTCAAGGAAGCCCCTTCTCGTATTAGACCCAGAAAAAAAATCCAACGCCTGTAAGATCTCCTCTTCTTATTACTCCCCCTCTACCAGAGGACCTGTGTTTCCAAAAGACCATCATCAATATTCAACTTCAACGGGGCTCCTACTGGACTACCGAGCAGTTTGCCTCTTCCCCCAAAAAATATCAAAGGGCTCCACTCTCTGAAAAATTGCCTGCCAAACATTCTCGGACTCCTTTTCTTGGATTTGAATCTGATCTATTGTTTCTTGCTGACCTACTGATTTCTGTCCTACATCAAGAAGTGCTGATAGGTTATCGTCTTGGGGTAGAGGGAAATATAGGATCAGGATGATCGAAGGAAGGGTTTGTTGCAGAGTGTTATAAATGAGAGGGATTGGGTTCATGGATTAGTAATGAATAATTTTAACAAAAAATAATGGAAATGAGAGAAAGAATCATTAATGGGGAAAGAAAGTTTGAGAGGTGAGGGGAAGATGGTACATTGAGGTAGCATGAGGAGGGTAAAAAAAGGTACATGACAAGAGGGTCAGGAGAAACTTAGAAAAAATTCGTTATGGGAGGAAGAGAGAATAAGAGGATAGGGTAGAACAAAAAAAAAGAGTAACATGTCCATTCCTCACAAAGCCACATCATTCCTGGAACTAAAAATTGGGCGAAGGGTAAGAATTTTTTTCTGTATCATTTTGAAATGTACATGTTGTCCGAGGAAAGGCCGAGACTATGCCTTACCAATATTTGGTTTTCCGTACACTACACATTGAACAAATAAAACACAATACTAGGACATATATAGACATTTGAACTGATAGCCAATGTGCATATCTAAAAGCCTAGCAAGGGTCACCTAGTCTTCCTTGGACCTCCTGATTGCTTATGTCTCACCTTAACAACACCAGTCTATTAGTTCTAGGGTTTCCACGTCTGACTTGTCAGTGACCTTGTTACACTTACATAAATGATTGCAAGACATACTGTGTTGAGGGGAATTGTTGGATCAGAAAAGAATAAGTGAGTTATGATCTCCTCAATCCCACATCTTATTTATAATGAAATACTGGAATCAGAATTACAATAATATCCCTAATGACATTAAATAGAAAAAAATTAAAGAAATAACTAACAAATTACTAATCTACCCCCAAGACTTAAATAATGACATTTACAACACTCCCCCTCAAGTTAGTACATATATATATATATATATCAGTCATACACAACTTGGATAATAATGGATGAAACAACTTCTTGGGGAGTCCTTTAGTGAAGATATCAGCCACTTGGTCACTTGATTGAACATATGGAACACAGATCTGTCCACTATCCAATTTTTCCTTGATAAAGTGACGATCAATTTCTACATGCTTGGTCCTATCATGTAGCACTGGATTGTGAGCAATACTAATTGCAGTTTTATTGTCGTAAAATAACCTCATAGGCTGAGAAGTACTGATACCCAAATCCTTGAGTAATCCCTGTAACCATAACAGCGCACATATCCCCTGAGCCATAGCTCTAAACTCAGCCTCTGCACTGGAACGGGCTACCACATTCTACTTCTTGTTGCACCAAGTAACTAGGTTACTTCCAATGAACGTACAATATCCCTAGGTAGATTTTCTATCCGGATTTTCTGCCCAATCAACATCAGTGTAGGCATTAACCCTGAGATGACCCTAAGAAGATAGCAGAATTCCTCTTCCAGGAGCTGATTTCAGATAGTGTAATATTCGGAGGACAGCATCCATATGGGAAGTATATGGGTCATGCATGAATTGATTCACCAAACATACTGCAAAAGCAATATCAGGACGAGTGTGGACCAAATATATCAACTTTCCAACTAACCGTTGATACTGTTCTTTATCTACTGGTGTACCCGTTTTTTCTTGTAGCCGAGTAATAGGATCAATTGATGTCTCACAAGGCTGACACCCTAAGAGACCAACCTCAGAGAGAAGATCAAGTATGTACTTCCGCTGATACAAATAAATAACTCTAGTGGAGCGTGCTACTTCAAATTCTTCAATTCCTAGAAAATATCTCAATTTTCCTAGGTCTTTGACTTCAAACTCCTTTCCCAAAAAAGTCTTCAGTTGTGTAATCTCTTCATCGTCAATGCCCGTAATCACAATGTCATCTACATACACTATGAGAATCGTGATTTTCTCTTCCCTCTACTTAATAAACAATGTGTGAACTGCATACTTTGTAACCCACAGAGGTCACAGCTCTGTGAAACTGTCCAAACGAAGCCCTAGGTGATTGCTTGAACCCATAGTGGGATCGTTTCAGCTTGCATACTTTTCCTTCAGTAGTTGACGATGCAAATCCTGGTGGAACATCCATGTAAACTTCATCAGCTAGCTCCCCACGAAGGAATGCATTACTGACATCCAGCTGCTGTAAAACCAATTATAATGTACTACATAGACCATAATGACATGAATAGTAGTCATTTTTGCCACAGGAGCAAAGGTCTCCTGATAATCAATTCCATAAGTTTGTGTAAATCCTCGGGCTACTAATCTGGCCTTGTATCTGTCTATAGTCCCGTGTTCTTTCTGTTTTACAGTATAGATCCACTTACACCCAACAGTCTTCATCCCTAGTGGTAGGTTAACTAAGTCTCATGTCTCATTTTTCCTCAGGGCATTCATTTCCTCTACCATTGCTGCTTTCCATCTCGCATCTGCAACTACTTCCTACCAATGCTTGGGAATAGACACAGAAGACAAAGAAGATACAAAAGCAAGACATGATGGAGACAAGGATTTATAGGACACATACTGAGATATAGGATATTGAGTACAGGACCTAGTACCTTTACGGAGAGCAATAGGTAAGTATGAATCAAAGGAAAGAATATTACCGGATGGAAAGCTCTCATTCTCTGAAACAATTTCTGGATCCAGAGCTGGCGAAGAGATGTGTGTAGGTGCGTTGATGATAGTCGTCTTTCCCTGCTTGATTCTGGTCTGGCTATAGACTTGTAGGTGAGGTGGAGTATTGTCTGCTTTCTCCACTGCTTTTGGACTAGGAGGTTTTTCAATAGAGGAAGAGGATTCAAGAGAAGGTGGTTTTTCAGCAGAGGAAGAGGGTTCAAGTGAAGGTGATGTGTTCTCCCCCTAAAGTTGAAGGGGAGGAGCCATAGGTATGATGACAGGCCCATCTTTCTGAAGATTAGGCTCCCTTTGAAGATGGGACGTTGGGTGGTAAGAGAGGCTCTCATAGAATAGAACATACATGGATACGAAAGTGCGACGGGTGGGAGGGTGATAATATTTATATCCTTTCTGGGTTGGAGAATAGCCCAAGAAAAGACAACGGAAACCACGGGGTTCAAGTTTTCTAGGGGATCCATGGTTGCGCACATAGCATACACAGCCAAAGATCTTAGGAGGAATAATATGGGAGGCATCACTGAGAAGGAGGGTTAAAGGTGAGTGATGATCCAAGACAGGGGTTGGGACGCGGTTGATAAGGTATGCTGAGGTAAGGATGGCATCACTCCAATATTGTGGTGGCATATTGCGGGCAAACATCAACGCACGAGCCACTTCAAGGAGATGGCGATTCTTCCTTTTGGCCACCCCATTCTGAGTAGGAGTATCAACACAACTGGTCTGGTGCAGAATACCATTATCAGCCAGATAACGTTGAAACTCTCCCTCAAGGTACTCTCCGCCATTGTCATTCCTGAGAATCTTTAAAGAAGCATGAAACTGAGTCTTAATCATTTGGTGAAACTAACGAAAGCACTAAAACACTTCACTCTTATTATGCAGAAGATAAACCCAAGTACTTCTAGAATAACAATCTATAAATGTAACAAACCAATGTTGACCAGCAATTGAATTAGTTCTGGTTGGTCCCCAAACATTAGAATGAACCAAATGAAAAGGAGTACCACTGTGTTTAAATGAAGGACTATACAAAGATCGAGTTTGCTTAGCCAGAATACAAGCTTCGCAAAAAAAAAAAAACTCGTCTTGTTTACATTTATTTGCTAAAGAAGGGAAAAGACTCGCTAAAAATTTAAATTACAGATGCCCAAGCCGCTGGTGCCACTGTTGAAGATCAGAGGATGCCAAACAAAGATGATGTACTGGGCTTAGGGAAGCTGAAACTGACTTTGGGATACCTTCCTCAAGCAAATATAGATCACCCTGCATCCTACCACATCCAATCATCCTCTCTGTTTCCAAATCCTAAAACAGACAATAAGAAGGAAAAAAATGTAACTTTGCAGTTTAAAGCAAAGGTAATACTACCGATAGACATAAGATTGATATTGAATTTAGGAACATGAAAAACAGACTGCAAAGCTAGAGAAGGAGCGCATTAAATGGAACCTTTCCTTGATACAGAGGAGAGAGTTCCATCCGCCACACGAATAATATTAATTTCAGGATTAGGAAAGTACTGATGAAATAGGCTATAGTTATCAGTAATGTGGTCCATGGCACCAGAGTCGATAATCCAAGGATTAGAAACCATTGATGCACAGTGTCCACTGAAACACATACCTGATCGAGCAAAGTGACAACCTGGAGTGGTAAATACAGGAGCAGGAACAGACGGCGATCCGGAAGAGGCAGTAAACGACTGAGTGCCTAAAGAATTTGATTGTCTTGTAGTGGTGTCGTGGGATCAGGGGCCTAATGAGCTTCAGTCTGATGTGCCTATAAGCCATCAAAGTTCTTGGTTTTTTGCATAATTTTGTCACGTCTCTTGGCTTCAAAGTCAGCTGGTTTACCATGGAGTTTCCAGCATGTGTCTTTAGTGTGCCAGGGTTTACCACAATGCTCACATTTCACCGTCTCTCTAGATGCAGTAGGGGCCTTGTAAGGTGGAGTAGATGCCTGGAGGGCAAACCTATCAGGGACAGAGGGTAATAACATAGTTGCTCTTCTTTGGTCTTCAAGCTGAACCATAGCATAGGCCTATTCAAGAGTAGGAAAAGGATTCTTGCTGAAGATCTGCAAGCGGATAAGATCAAGCTCGACATTCAGTCCTGCCAGAATGGTATAGTCTCTGTATTTTTCTTCCCGTTTCTTAAACAGAGTAGCATCTTCTTCACACTTGGCGTATATGGAATCATAAAAATCAATGGCCTGCCAATGACTCCTCAATTGAACATAATATTGAGACACTATCAACTCCTTTTGGGTAGTTCCATGAACTTTTTTTTTTGCAGAGCATAAATTAATGCATCATTCCCAACCTGGGAATATGTGTCCTTTTCATACTTTCAGATTTGTGCAGTGGTATCCAATAATAAGTATCCTTCGGCTATGGCAGGTTGCATGGAATTAAAGAGATATTGCATTACTAAGGAATTCTAAGCATTCCATTTGTCCAAAGAAGAAGACATTAAGCATTTGTTTTTTGGTTGCCCCTTCTCCAGCAAAATTTGGGAGAAGATCGTTGGTAAATGTTGGCCCAATACTCGAAGAATTCACCTGTTCGACCTCGAGTGGCGATGGATGATCAAGAAATTCAAGGATAAATATTTACCACATATGGTTCGAGAGAAATCTGAGACAATGGAAGCACAAATCAAAAACGTTTGACCAAATTTGGGAAGCTATTGGGTTTGATGTTCGAGGTGCTATTCTACCTTTTAGATCAGCCTCCGGATAATGCTAGAAATAGATACATTCTAAATACTTGGAATATAGCTAACCCTTGAGCCGGGTGTGTTGGCTTGAGGTCTGTTGCTTTTTAGCTTTTGTCATTGGTTTGTAAGGTGCATGGCCCCGTTGCCTTGTTTTCCAAGTCTGTCTTTTCCCCTCTTGGGTGCTGTTAATATATTCTTTTATTCACCCAAAAAATAATGGGTTTAGTTTTGGCTCCTGTGAGATAGTCAAATAACCCTCGAGTAGTAGAAAGTTGCGTGGCACGATACCACATCAGGTAGTTACCACCGTCAAGTCTTGTGGCATTTGTTGGAATGGTGAGATTTTCCATTTTATAAAAATCCATTCTAGCAAAGGTTACTTCAAAAGTCATTGCAATCACAAGAAGAGATAATCTCGATTTGGTTACTCAGAACAAACCAAAAACGATAGTGATCATATGCTGGAAGAAGAAAAACGATATCTGGTAATATTTCTCAATCAACCATACCAAATCAATCGCAGAAGAATCAATCTGTTCAATAGAGATGCCCGGGACCAAGAGAGAAGTTTGTAGCAGATTGTCGATCTTCATATATGTGTAGGGAAGAATCGATGATGGCTTGCCTTAGATCTCTTCAAAAAATTATCCCAGCAACAAGGGATACACAGCAATTAAGGAGAACAAACCTTAGGGAGGTATTTAGTTCATAGAGAAGATATGTGAGAAGGGAACAAAGGTTTTAGGAATGGATTATAGGGCTGAGATAAGGGACGATAGGTTTAGGAATAGGTGGGATAATGGCGGCAGGGCCTATATGGAAGAAAGGTAGGTGGTGGTAGGGCTTATGGAGGGAAAGAGGAGGTAACGGCAGGGCTAATGGAGTGATGGCGGGAGCTTTTCTGATGTTGGCAGATCTGATGGAGTGATGGCGGCAGGTCTTATGGGGAAAAGATAGGTGGCGGTAGCTATTTTGGTGGCGGCAAGGCTCTAGAAGAGAAGAGAAGAGAAGAGGAGAGAAGAAAAAAGTTAGGTTAGCCCTAATACCATGTTGGATCAGAAAAGAATGAGGGAGTTATGATCTCCTCACTCCCACATCTTATTAATAGTGGAATACTGGAATCAGAATTACAATAATATCCCTAATGACATTAAATAGAAAAAGAAATAAAGAAATAACTAACAAATTACTAATCTACCCCCAAGACATAAATAACGACATTTACAACAGGAATAAAATGACATCTCTATGCTATCACTTAAAGGACAGCCTTTACTTGAAGAGTTGAAGTCATGTCATGAAATACTGTAAGAAGATTGCTAATTCAACGAACAAAAAGAATATTAGCAGTAATAAGATCAAGAACAATGGAATAGGTTTTGCATTTTACCCATCAAGTTCAACAAGAAGTTGATTTATAAATGCTTCATGGTCCTGCTTTTGAGTATGGACGTACTTTCCACGAACACCAGCAAAGAGATCAAAATCCTCAATAAAGATAATGACGGGTGCCTACACCACAGCATCAATTTGCAGAAATAGCTGAGAAATTTTTGAATTGCCTATGGTGGACTAGAAATTTATAACAGTTTATTCCCGACCCCCCCACACCCCCAAAAAAAAATTTCTTGGGGGTTTTGGAGATTCGTGCTCAAACAATTATACTAATTAAAAGATGGTAAGCGCAACACTTCATGGCCTGTGCTATTGTGAATTGTGATACATGGATGAGTCCACGTTATACAGGAACCGGCACCCATCTAAAAGGGAATGGATAAAATTACAAAGACACCATTTGTATTTTATATTCATTTCCCTCTTTGGCAACTTCGTAATGTTTTGAACATGGGGTTAAACTTTTAGCTACTTCCCTAACTCATTTTGTGCTGAAACTTCACCAGTGAGATGGACTCTGTTACTGCCACATGGCATTCATTAAGGGGTAAATGTCAATGTCTCTATGCAGTATGCATGGGGACATGTATGCATGGGGACATTTAGAACCTTTCAAATAAAGCAAAACAGAAAATAAACAAAAGCTTTATAAAGGCCAACCAGATCCCTTGCGGTTTCAAACAGTTCCCTAACATTCGATGAACTTTGGCCAACCCACAGTTCCGGCTCCAATTGTTGCGCTTTAATTTCAACAACAGGGACCCTTGCTTCTGCAGCTATGGCCAGTGCTAGGGATGTCTTCCCAGTTCCCCTCTCGCCTACAATGAGAACACCCTGAAATGTTAAATATGAACTGGTTAATAAGAATAATGCATATTCATCCAAGCCCCTCGGATGAGCCCTCGAATCAATTAGAATTAGTTTGCAGCTTAAGTTATGTCTAGAACAAATATTTGAATGAAGCTTGAAAGGCATGAAAACAACAACATATTCATTAGAGTTTCTTCCAACACTGTTCTATAATTAAACAGCTTCTAAAAAAAAAATTGAAGAAGATTGAAATGTAACTTGGCCCTCCATTTGGGTTTCAACAACCAAAATGTTGTGCATCACAATTTATACCTCTTTTTCTCAGAGCCAGAGAAAAAACATCAGAGAAATATTAGAAGGCTAGGATTTCAATAAAATAAGTCGACAAATGACCCAATGTTAAGAGTAATAGACATAATGGGTTCGAAGAAACAGTAATTTGAGAAAAATTTGAATTGAACTATAAAGTGAACATATATCAAGTGTAAGTCAACAAATTGAACCACAGTACATCTATTTTTTCTCTTTTGTTTTATCCCCCCCCCCCCTTTTTTTTTTTTTTTTTTGGCCAGGAGGGGGGGTGAGGGGAAGTGGGTGATTCGAACCATAGTATCGCTTCACTCAATATCTATACTAAAAAGATCGAGTCATGAAAAAAATGGTAAAATCTCAAGCCCGACTCAGTTTGGTGTAAGCTTCCAGATTTCACCCGCAATAAAGAACAGACACCAATGGTACCAACAAAAAAAAATAGAAGAAATGAACACCAGATTTCTAGTGCATTTTCAGGCTTTAAACACAGACAACTAGAATAGATGTTAGATTTCCATCACATTGGATTTGTTTTGAAGAATTCTTTTCTACCTCTTGAGGACTACAGTTTTGTATTTTAGCCCTTGCACATAGATACGGGCCTGCAAACCGATTTCTGTGACAAAAGGCATCCAGTTTGCTGTGCTTCTCATTATTTTAGCCTACTACTGCTGTTGTACATCTCAAATAAGGGAATTTGACCTCTCTAATGAATCTTACGTGTACAAACAAATCTATACTACAAAGAAAAGAGAACATTTCTCTCCATCCTCCAATTCAGTCCAGGTCTTTTATATGATACAAAACTAAAAATAATAACATAATACAACTGTTACAGAACCATAGTAGGATATTCTGAAATCAAAATCAAGCAACATACAGTCATTATGCAGCCACTAGTAAAATCCCTCAAAATCTAACACTCCCCTACGTGTAGCAGCCAGCCAGCCTTGATTCCAGATTAGGAACCAAAGATTAGATCAGCTGGCTCCACAAGCCTAGATCTGAACAATTTTCCTGATAAAACAGGGTTGAAAAGGCTTGCTGATTTGTTGACTTCAACAGCCTGAAATGGGGATAGAAAGAGAAGACATTAGGGGTATTCTGAAATCAATTCCCAGCAATGAAGTGAATTATTAAACAAATCAGAACTAGAGGGCTTTTATATAATTAAGATAGTTCTGGCCTTAGTTGCAATTTATGAGAGTAAGTTATCTCCTACCTCACGACTGAAACATAGCAACAGCAAAATCAGACTCAGAAAAGTTGATTAAACTCTATTTCCTTGAGTCCAAATCCAATCAAACAGCAGGATAAGTTTTGTAATTCCCTACCCTCTTATTTCAACTAATACCAACACAAAAAATAAGAATTAAGAAGGTTATAAGATCTGCAATTGGATCAAGCAGGGAAGGCACCAGGTTTGGTTGTGAGTACGATTCTCACGGCAGGGGTGCTATTTGGGGGCCAAAGATCTAGGGTTTTGGTCACCATAGGGGTTGATTCAAGTCAGGGAGAGATCGATCTATCTCTTGCTGAACCCAGAACTAGCATCAGAACAGAGTATCACTAGAAAAAGGAAAATAACAGGAAGAACAGGAGAGGTAATAAGAAGAAAAGAAGAAACAAAGGAAGGAGGAAAAAGAGACTGACCTGAGACAAGAAGAGGTTGGAAGGAGTGGGAAACAGGAGCACTTGATCAGCTCTGGTATCTCGCGACACAGGGCAACAACTCGAAACAAAAAGTTCAATATTCAAATCTGTGTATTCAACCTCGATCGAAGTTATGTATATGAACTTTTATAACTGAAATCGACTCCAAAAAGGAAACTGAAACTGAAAGAAATTTCCTCAAAAACTAATTCTGTAGAATAAAATAAAACTCAAATTACATAAATAACCACCAAATAAAATAAAATCCCAACCAAAACACTATTGGACCAAAATCCCAGTTTGGATCCAGTTTGTTTTGGTATGGGTTCCAGACTGGGTCATGCTGGTCCAGGCACGATAATGCTACTGCTTCACTATCTTTTCCCTCTCCCTCCCATTTCTATCCTTAAATAGAATTGAGGGCCATTACCCTGTGCCGTTCCCTTACCCTTCTCCACTTATAAATAGAAACACCACAATCAACCTAAAGGTATTCAGAACTTCATCACTGCTACAGGTGCTACATACAGAGGTAACAGTATGAACAGAAAGAATGGCATACCATAGGTTATATACATCATATTTTTCAAAAGATTGATATTCTAGCCCCATACTAACAAAAAATGTTGATGAAAAGGCAAGATTATATACCTTCTTGCTTTCAAGTTTGATGTTGTAATATTGAATGTAAACAAGCACCCAAGTGATCTTAAAATTATATTATTTAACGACAATAGTTGCTGCATATACTATAGAGTGTAACTTCGACTATTAGTAATGAAAGTTTGTGGCATGGACCACTTCAATGATGGTGGCCTGTTAATGCTGTTCAGGTGATTCCAATTAAAGTTAAACTTAGCAAAATCCTCCATTACATTGTTAGTGACAGTGATTCCAATGAAAGAACTTAGCAAAATCCTCCATTATGTTGTTAGTGCCCATTGTTGTCAAGGCGTCAGGGCGTAATTTAAAGTGCTAGGCATTGAGGGGCCTTGTGGATATCCAAAAGGCAACCGCCTAAGCCTTCTAGGCATCGCCTTGGGCCCCTTGGATGCCCTAAAGGCCTGGGCGGACGCCTTGCTGCAAATGTGTAAACCTCAGGGGAGGTGCGTGAAATTTTTTTTTGTAATATATTTATTATTTTTATTTTTTTAATTAGATTCTAAAATCAACATTTAAATTGATTTTGTGCACCATAACATATTGTACTTAGATACATGGAATCATCACATTTATAAAGCAAGGAAGGAGGCAAAAACAATTCGTTTGAAAAAAAATCAAACCAGAGAGAGACGAAGAGTCTTACGATTAGGGCTGCAACTGCAAGCTTCCTCTTCATCCTCCAGTGGCTTCCTCTTCCTCTTCCAGCGGCTTCCTCTACCTCTTCTAGCGGTTGGCCTCTCCTTCCGGTATGTTAACGCTGATTTTTTTTTTTAGTCTTCTTCCTCCTCTCTGCGTCTACGGTTAAGGGCTTTAAGGCTGATTTTGTTTTTTAATTTTTAGTCTTCGTCTTCCTCTTCTTCATCCTCCTCCTCCTCCTCCTCCTCCTCCTCCTCCCCCTCCTCCCCTTCTCTGTTACATTTTACCGCAACCTGTTTTTTTCTCATCCTTCTTCTCCTTCCTCATCCTCCTCCCGCTCTTCTCTGCGACATTAGACTGTGTTGCCGAAACTTTTTTTTTCCCCTCCTCAATTCTTCTTCTCTACAATGCCAAATAAAAGGGATTTTTGTTGATTCTTCTTCTTCTTCCCCATCTTCTTCTTCTTCTTCCCCATCTTCTTCTTCTTCCCTCCTCCTCTTCCTTCCCTTCTCTACTATGTTTTACCACAACCTTTTTTTTTCCTCCTTTGCTACTGCTTCTTCGCAACATCAAATAATTTTTTTTGGTGGTTCTTCTCCCCCATCTTCTTCCTCTTCTTCTTCCTCTTCCACCTCCCCTTCTCTGCCATGTTTTACCACAACTTTTTTTTTTCTCTGCTACTACTTCTTTGCAATTCGAATCAGTTGAATTCTTAATTCTTAGTTCTTACTGTGCAAATCAGTTGAATTCTTATTTCTTAATTTCTTACTGTGCAAATCTGAGTTTTTAGTTTAATTTCTGAACCTTGTGTTGCATACTTGGATTCTTAATTTCTGAGTTTAATCAGTTGAATTATTAATTTCTTACCTACAAATCAATTGGATTGCTTATATGTTTGTGTCCCTTTATAAATCTGGTTTGCTTGTGTCGACAAACTCGACACTAGTATCTGAGTGGTTATAAATCTGGTTTGCTTGTGTCCTATAGTTTAATTATTATTTATTGGTTTTCTCATATTAATTAGGTTATGCCTCAAATGTTGATTCTTTATTGTTGAGAATATTACATATTTCATTTTTTGTCTAGATTCATTGTACTACCTGTATTATACATTTGTACTACTTGTACTACCCTCATTGTACTACTTGTATTGTACTACTTGTACTACATCTTTCTTTTTTTGTATTCATTCTCACATTATAAATAAGAGGACCTCTATCTATTACAGACAAGTCATTCCATCATTCAACATGGTATCAGTCTATCAGAGCCAAGTTAGCTCTACAGCTAGATCCTTCCGCTGCCTCACCACAGCCGTCGCCAGCCCACCATCGCCGACCACAGATTTTCCTTCTTTTCTTTTCTTTTTTTTTCCTCTCCCCACTAGGGGCAACAACCAGAGAGGGAATCATACAATGATATAGGTACTGCCTTTCCTTTTATCCCTCATTACAGATCATTTTTTTTATTCTCTTTATTGGAAATCAATTTTTTTTCATCAGTCTGGATATTAATAATATGGTTCAGTCTGGTCGGATATCTATGAGTTTCAGAGTTTACCTCAATAAACAAAAAAGGGGATGCAAACCAGAATTGATTTCCATATATTATGTTGCACATAGGACAAGTTAGGATATCTGACAAGTGATATTTCTACTTTTGATCTCCATATATTGTGCTATAACCAAGCAGGGAGACTGTTCATATTGTTTTTGGGTGTTTGTTCTTGAATACACAACTCAAGGATGACATCTGAAGTAACATCTTCCGGGATAGAGAGTTTTAAAATGGACAATCTCACTATTCCTACTAATACCACTAAACTTGATGGTGGTAATTACCTAATGTAGTCTCGGGCCACCCAACTCTCAATTACAGCTCGGGGATTATCGGGATATCTCACCGGCACCAAGGAAAAACCCCTGACCAAGGACATTGTTTTGGAGAAAAGGCATGCTGAAAATTCATTGCTAATGTAATATCTCCTCAATTCCATGCAACCCAGTATAGCCGAGGGCTATTTGTTATTGGATACTGCTGCACAAATTTGGAAGTCTACTAAGGACACCTATTCCCAAGTTGGGAATGCTGCTTTAATTTATGCAATTCAAAAAAGTGTTCATGAAACTATCCAAAAAGAATTGACTATATCCCAATATTATACTAAGTTGAGGAACTATTGGCAAACAATTGATTTTTATGATTCTATTCATGCTAAATGTGAAGAAGATACTACCAAGGAATAAAGTATCGTGTATCGGTAGCGTATCAGTCGGACAATTTTAAGAGGCGTATCGTATCGTATCGTGGATACGGTGGATACGCTAAGATACGTTAGGATACAGGGCAAGATACACACAAGAATGATTAGGAAACATGCAAAACACAATTTTTAAGCATAAAAAAACTATAATAAGCAATTTTGAAGTATTTCCAATGATTAAAGACATAGTTGATGACATTCAATGAGCTACAACCTTCGGTTCCCAAGAACTGTAGGTTTTTAGCAAGGTAAAAGGCCAGAAAAGTGGAAAAAAATCGATTGTATCAAGTTGTATAAATGTATATGACCATATCGAGGTGTATCGAGCCATATTGGTAAGTGTATCTATTTTTTGCAAGAATGGAAACATAAGTATATCGACACGTATCGAGTTTATCAATCGTATCAAAGTGTATCGAGCCGTATCGGTTCGATACGGTGAATAAATGGGGATACACTTTTTGTTTTAAAAAAAGAGATACGTATCGACCACTGTCGATACAGATACGTATCAGTGGATACGGGGCGTATCGTATTGATACTTAAAACCATGGATACTACCTTATTTCACAAAAGAGGAGAAATACAGGGTTTATACTTTTCTGGCAGGACTAAATGTGGAGCTTGATCCCATCCGGTCACAAATTCTCAGCAATAACCTTTTCCCCACCCTCAAACAGGCCTATTCCATGGTACAATTGGAAGACCAACGACGAATAACAATGTTGTCCCCTTCTGTTCCGGACAGGTCTGCTCTCCAGGCAAATACTCAGACATACAAGAGTTCTCCTGTTTCCCGTGATGCTATCAAATGTAAGTATTGTAGCAAACTCGGGCACACCAAAGACACATGCTGGAAGCTTCATGGCAAGCCGGCAGATTTTGAAGCAAAACGCCGGGAAAAAGGTGTGCACAAGACAAAATCCTCCAACGCACCTCAGGCACATCAAACTGAAGCAGGTCCTCTTACTGGTCCTCTGCCACAACTCTCTGCACAAGAACTTCAGACTCTCCAACATCTCCTTCGACCACCTCCTGCGGCTACAAATCAATCATCCACATCTGCATTTACCAATCCAGGTTCTTTTTTTGTTCAGTCAGGTATTTCTCATGATGGTCATTGTGCTTTCTCTGTCTCTAGCCCTTGGGTTATAGAAACTGGAGCCACTGACCACATGACTGGTTCATCTGAGTCTTTTTATTTATACTCTCCATCTTCTGGACATAATACTGTGAAGGTCGCTGATGGATCCCTTTCTCCTATATCTGGAATTGGATCTATCCACTGTTCTTCCTCCCTTGATTTGAATTCCGTTCAACATGTTCCAAATTTGTCCTCAAATTTATTCTCTATTAGTAGTCTTACAAAGTTTCTAAATTGTAAAGCAACATTTTTTTTCCTACCTATTGTGTGATTCAAGATCTGGAGAACGGGAAGACGATTGGACATGATAGTATGCATGGTGGCCTGTACTTGCTTAACAATGGTTATTCAACACCTTCCTCCCATTCTGCAATCAGTACCCTTCAGCAGTGGCACCGCTGCCTTGGGCATCCCTCTTCTGCTGTTCTATCTCATTTTTTTCCAAAATTATTTAAACAATGTAATAAAGACGAATTATTATGTGAGGCCTGTGTTTTGGCCAAATAGGCTCGTATTTCTTATTTATCTTCTGTTTCGAGAAGTCTTTGTATCTTTGATTTAGTCCATTTTGATGTTTGGGGTCTAACACAGACTACCTTTATTTCTGGTCATAGGTGGTTTGTAACCTTTACGGATTGTCACACTCGTACTACATGGGTCTATCTGATGCGTCAAAAAAATGAGGTCTTTGCATGCTTTCGCCATTTCCACAATATGATCAAGATGCAGTTTCAAACTCAGTTAAAGATGCTCCGTAGTAACAATGGTAAGGAATATCTTGAAGGATTTTTTCAGCAATACTTGGCAGATAATGGGATAATTCATCAGACAAGTTGTGTGGACACTCCTGCTCAGAATGGATTCGCTGAAAGAAAGAACCGCCACCTACTCGAAACAGCTAGAGCACTAATGTTTGAGAGACATGTTCCTGCTCAATACTGGAGTGATGCTGTCCTCACTGCAGCATCCCTGATCAACCACCTTCCTTCTCGAGTTTTGGACAACAAGGCTCCCTTGGATATCTTACTTGGAAATTCTGATTTTGTTTTTCCTCCTAGAGTCTTTGGTTGTCTTTGTTATGCTTGTAACCACCGTTCCCCTGGCAAGCTTGATCCACGTGGATTAAAGTGCATATTTTTAGGGTATTCTGCAACACAGAAAGGATACAAGTGTTATCATCCTCCCTCTCGTCAAGTCCTTGTTAGTAAATGTCATTTTTCATGAGCATCTCTCCTATTATCAGGCTCCTCTTCAGGGGGAGACACAGACAGTTGAAGATGCACCTGATATAACTAATGTACTTATACCGGATATACCTGATGTACCAGAAATAGTCCAAGAACAAGCGCTTGATACAGCTACACCATCCGAGCATCCAACCACCAAGCCACCTTTGCAAGTTTATAGCCGTGCTAAAGACAAGCAAGGAAAGGCCATTACCACTCCTGCACATGTCCCTTCGCTAGCTCTGGATCCAGAAACTGAATCTACTGAGTCTTCTTCGGGTAAGGAACTTACTCCTTCTGATCTTCATCTTCCAATTGCACTTCGAAAAGGTACTAGGGCCTGCACCCTACATCCTATTTCCAATTATGTTTCCTATGACTCCCTTTCCCCTTCTTTTCGTGCATTTGTGTCTTCGCTCTCTTCTGTATCTGTTCCTCAGAAATGGCAGGATGCAATTGTGGATGAAAGGTGGAAAGCTGCAATGGTGGAAGAAATAAGAGCTCTGAAGAAAAATGGTACATGGGATCTTGTTCCACTTCCTGCAGGATCAAGGCCAGTAGGATGCAAGTGGATCTTTACAGTGAAACAGAAACCAGATGGGACTATTGATCGGTACAAGGCTAGATTGGTTGCACGGGGATTTACTCAAACACATGGGATTCACTACCAAGAAACCTTTGCTCCAGTGGCCAAAATGACTACCATCAGGGTTTTACTGTCTTGTGTTGTATATCACAACTGGGACTTGCAACAGTTAGATGTAAAAAATGCATTCCTTCATGGAGAACTCACTGAAGATGTATATATGGACTGCCCACCAGGTTTCACAGATGATAGAAGCCAAGGAAAAGTCTGCAAGTTGAAGTGATCTCTTTATGGTCTAAAACAATCCCCTAGAGTATAGTTTGGAAGATTTAATAAAGCTATTGTAGCATTTGACTATGTTCAAAGCAACGCTGACCGTTCTTTATTTATAAAACATTCCCCTAGTACTTTTACTGTCTTACTTGTATATGTAGATGATATCATTATTGCTGGCAATAACAATGATGAAATCACGAAACTAAAAGCATTTCTAGGGAAGGAGTTTGAGATCAAAGACCTTGGCATGCTTAAGTACTTACTTGGGATTGAAGTTGTCAGATCTGCAAAAGGCATCTATCTGTCTCAAAGAAAGTATGTTTTTGATCTTCTCTCAGAAACAGGGTTACTTGGGGTTCGACCTTGTGATACTCCTCTCGATCCCAATACCAAGCTAAGGGCAAAAGAAGGCACACCAGAAGACGAAGGAAGATATCAGAGACTTGTTGGCAGACTCATACATCTTGCCCACACACGGCCAGATATTGCATTCGCAGTTAGTTTGGTGAGCCAGTTTATGCACGACCCATACTCTACACATACGGAGGTTGTCTATCGGATACTGCACTACCTAAAGTCAGCCCCTGGAAGAGGAATCCAGTTATCTCCTAATGAGCAAAATGTGGTTGCCCGATCCAGTGCAGAAACAGAATACAGAGCAATGGCGCATGGAATATGTAAACTACTATGGTTACAACGACTACTCAAAGATTTAAAGGTTATGTGTACCCGGTCCATGAAATTATTCTGTGATAATCAAGCAGCCATTAGCATTGTTAATGATCCAGTTCAGCATGATAGGACAAAACATGTTGAGGTAGACCGTCACTTCATCAAAGAGAAACTGGACAGTGGACAAATCGAGATTCCGTTTGTCAGATCAGAGGACCAACTAGCAGACATCTTCACCAAAGCCCTGTTAGGGAAATCCTTCCATATGATATTGTCCAAGTTGGGCATGCATGATATATATGCACCAACTTGAGGGGGAGTGTTGAGAATATTACATATTTCATTTTTTGTCTAGATTCATTGTACTACCAGTATTATACATTTGTACTACCTGTACTACCCTCATTGTACTACCTGTATTATACTACCTATACTACCTCTTTCTTTCTTTGTATTCATTCTCACATTATAAATAAGAGGACCTCTGTCTATTACAGACAAGTCATTCCATCATTCAACATTTATGTAGCATACTGCATATATATAAACATTAATATAGCATTGGTATTTTAGAAATAAAAAAAAATACATTGGGAACGCCTTAGTCACCTAGGCAACACCTAGGCGCTTAGGATGGCCTCAAACGCCTTAGGTCGTCTTGTCGCCATGACAATTATGCTTTTGCCCACACTTTTCCTTCTTGTTTGCATACAATTGGTTCATAGTTCCGTAAAGAGAATTCTCAAATTCTTTTACTCAACCTGATGTTGTACATTATTAGCACACAAATACAAATATATAGCTCTTTGTTGTTCGCCATTTGTTGTCATTGTTGGCAACTTTACTGACATGGCCAGGTAGCCTAGTCCAGAGGAGAGATAATGGCAATGCAGAGAGCAATGGAAGAAATGGAAAGATTGTCAGTACAGTGGAAATTCAGCACAAGACTGGAAGAAATGTAATTTTGAAGAGAGCATGGAATAAAATCTCGGCGAGATCGCCGAGATCTCGCCAATCTCGCCAATCTCGCCGTTCTCGCCATTAGCCGAGACGAAAACAGGGTCGATAACCCTTTTCGTCTCGGCAGATGCATAATCTCGCGAGGTAAATCTCGCCATTTCTCGGTAAATCTCGCCATTTCTCGCAATTTCTCGCCAATTTCTCGGCCAGAAATTGTTTTTTGTTTTTTTTTTTCCTCTTTATAAAACAGAAAAGTCAATGTTCTCGGTCGAGAACTGCTGTTTCCTCTTCTTTGTTAGTTTTTTGAAAATTTTCTCATTTCTTCCTTATTCTCTCTGTTTGGACTTTTAACTTGCAACGGGTGGTGCTTCGGACTGTGGGGATTGCTGTGGGAGCTTCATATCAACTGTTGAAGGTAAGTTTCTTACCAGAACTACTTTGCATCAAGAATGTCGTGGGAAGATTATGTTGCTCAGTTGGAGGACAATTTGCGTCGACAACCTTCCCAAATGTATGATGATAGTAGGATGGATCATCCACGGCACTCTACGTATTACTAGACATTGTATATGTATGAAGATTGTGGAATTGAGAACTATGGGCACATAGGGACTATGAGATCATTCAGTATTGAACATTTAAACTATAATGTAATGATTTATAATGAAGTGTTATTTTGTTTCTCTTTCCCCTAATGCATTATATTATTGTCTCATTTGTCATATTTGATTGAATATAATAGCCAATATTAGCCTAAGTTTACAACAGACTTCAGCGTTGACTGTCAAAACATGGGTGTAAACCCAAACAACCACAAATAGTCATTATTTTTACAATTTTATGCTCTAAATGTGTTTATGTATGTAAAAATGAGGTTCCCCTGAAGTAGGAGACCTAAAAGATGTATTTTGTCCACTTTAAGCTGTCTCGGACAAAATGAAGTGTCTCGGCGAGATCTCTGTTTCGGAGGAGGCTGAGACTCCTCCGAAACCCGAGATTTTAAACCTGAGAAGAGAGAGTGTGTGTGTGTGTGTAGGCCCCACTACAGTCCAGCTAGCCCCGACCAGGCTTGGCCGGCTGAGACACCTGCAACAGGAGCCAGCTACTGCAGGGTAGGCCTGCAGTGGCACCCAGCCATGTGTGGACGAATGCACGCAGGCCAAGCACCACGCAACCAGCCGCGCCCACCATGCCTACAAGTCCTACGCATGCATCACAACTTGTTTTTTACTCCGAAAACAACAAAGTCATAATTTGCTCGACGTTTTGCAAGGAGAGAAGGAGCCCTCAGGTTACACGCGAAGTTTGTGGTTTCAACCGGTTACAGAAGCTATTCTCTGTATTTTTAAGGGCTTTTTCAGCATTTCAAGTCTTTTCCTACTCTAATCTATTGACTTGAATGGCGCCATGTATCCAGACCCTAGATCGATGATTGCAGAAGAAGCACGCTGAAGGCACATGTTGTCAATGCAACTAATTCTTTCGCGACCAAGGTTCAAGGTGCTAGTTTTGATGCCGGTTTCAACCAGCCTCGAAACTGAGTTGTCTCGAGTTTTGACCAGGTTTCGGTCGAAACCTATGATTTTTCCCAAGAAGGTTTCGACGACCAGAAGTGTTTTTTTTTTTATTATTATTATCAGATTTTGTTTGTGTAGCCTATTTTAACCATTTTATACATATTTCCCACATTAATTTTTAAAAAAATCTAAAATGATAATATGTGGTATGGACCCAAGTTTACTAGTGTATGCATAGACCTGACTATGTCCAAATTGAAGTAGGCAGTATTTGTTTATGACTAATACCATTTAAGTAAATGTTGTACATAAGATATTATTCGTAAATAAGCAAATACCCCCCCCCCCTTTTGAATCCAATAAAAATAGTATAAAATTCAAATTCCAAAATAATAAAAAATCAACCCTCCAATTCAAGAACAAAAATTAAATTTTTGGGTATGGGGGCAATTTTCAACTTCCAAATGCTAAGTTTTTTCTCAAATCTAAAAAAATTATAAATCTTATTATAGTAAAGCATCACTGAAAACCAAGAGTGCACCTAAATAACCTCTTACTTTGATGTCCAAAAATTATTTTCATCCAAGACAACTTTTAACAGCATTCGCGTATTCCAAACAACTGTGACTGTATAATAACTCCTTCAATATAACTTGGAATTAAGCAATCTCGGATTTATAGCAAAGCTAGCATAATCAGCTTTCCAACCAATCTAAGATTGCTTGAATCCAAGTTATAGTGAAGAAGTTACACTCCAGTTAAACCTTGTTAGGAATACGCAAATGCTGTTTAAAGTTGTTTGATTTGAAATAATTTTTTGGGCATCAAAGCAAGATATTATTTTGGCACACTCTTGGTTTTTAGCATAGTTTTAAAACTCGACCAAGAAGGTCGAGATGGTCGAGATCTCGACCTTCTCAGTAGTCTCGAAAGGGTCGAGACGAGAACCTAGTTCGAAACTGGGTCTCGACCAGTCTCGACTAGTTCTCGACTGGTTCTCGACCAATTTCGACCAGTTTCGAACTGGTCCAAGCATATATATAAGAGTCTCGGTCGAGATCTCGACCGAGACTCATTTTTCTTCTCAATTCCCTTCTGTTTTCTTCTCCTCCTCCATTCCTTCTTCTCCAACCTTGCATCTAAGGTTCGAAAACCTCTGTTCTTTGCAAATCTCTCCATCAAAGTGCTGTTGGAGGCTCATTTTGACCTATTCTTTGCAAATCTAAGGTTTGATGTATGGTTTTTTCCCCTAAAAGATATTTTTTTACATGAATATGTTCAATACATGTTGGTTCATCATGAAATTTTTATATGTGAGAGTCATTAGGCCGATCTACAATCTCATCCTTTCGAAATTATTTTCTTGCATATATATTTTTTATTTTGATTTTCTGTTAAAAAAAATGTATTTTCCAGCAATTAAAAATTAAAAAATATGATAAATATTAATTAGATGGTATTGAAAATATTATATGATGAACACCGTTGGCCGATCTACGCAGCCAAGGTTTCATTTTTTTTTTCTGTATATATATATATATATATATATATATATATATATATATATATATTATTTTTGTTTAAAAAAATAAAAAATACATTTCTTAAATATTAATCAGTTTACTTTCAAAATAATATATGTTGAACACCGTTGGCCGATCTACGTGGTCACGGTTTCAGTTTTTTTTTTCTGTACATATTTTTATTTTTATGAATTTTTTATTAATAAATCCTATTTTCCAGCAATAAAAAATTAATAAAAAAATATTAATACTTATCTACTGGTGTTCAAAATAATATATGTTGAACATCGTTGGCCGATCTACGTGGTCACAGTTTCAGTTTTTTTTTCTGTACATATTTTTATTTTTATGAATTTTTTATTAATAAATCCTATTTTCCAGCAATAAAAAATTAATAAAAAATATTAATACTTATCTACTGGTGTTCAAAATAATATATGTTGAACATCGTTGGCCGATCTACGTGGTCACGGTTTCAGTTATTTTTTCTGTACATATTTTTATTTTTATGAATTTTTTATTAATAAATTCTATTTTCCAGCAATAAAAAATTAGTAAAAAAAATATTAATACTTATCTATTGGTGTTCAAAATAATATATGTTGAACATCATTGACCAATCTACGGTTTCATGTTGTCGGATTATATTTTTCGAAAAATAAATTATTTTTATTTAATATCCAAAATTATTAATAATTTCTAAATAATTATGGAAAATTAGGAAAAATATTCTGTTTTCTTGTAACATAGTTTTAAAATTTTGAAAAGTAATTTCAATGTATTTTGAGTTGTATTCGCATATTTGATGCTTTTATGTTCTTCAATTTTAAGTTTTATTAATGTAAATCTATTGATTTAAATTTCTCTATTTATCATCTTATGTAACAGTGTCTCGTTCTAAATATTATGGCTGCTTCGGGTTCTCGTGAGGGAGGTAGTGATGCTGGTCGTCATCGACATGGCTTGCGTGATTGTACCGCCATTGACGGTGATAGAAAGAAGACTCAATGCAAATTCTGTGGGAAGAAGCTTATGTCTGGTGGGATTACCAGACTTAAGCAACACTTGAGTGGGACTTCTACAGACGTGGCAAAGTGTCCTATAGTTCCTGTGGAGATTACCAGGGCCATAGCTGCACAGATGAAGGGAGGCCAGCAGAGAAGAGCAGAGAAAGAAAAAAATAAACAACAATTTGAGGAAGCAATCCGAGGTACAGTGCGTGGTTTGGATAATGATACTTCAGATGATGATGGTCTAGATACCAGGGGTTTGACTGAGGAAGAAGCCAGAGATCTGAGACGGGCAATAATGGCTAGTAAAGTCAGCCATGAGATGGAAATGGAAAGGTTGAGGCAAAGAGCCTTAGGGGCAGGTGGTAGTAGATCATTTTAGCAGCCCAAAGAACCACAAACACGGAGTAAGGGAGGGTTGGCTTCTATGTTTAGAAGATCAAAAAGTACTAGAGCACAACCCCAGGCACCACCACCTGCTGCTAGGGATGAGGATTATGTAGAGATTCTACAGCAGGATCCAGCAGTTTTTAAAAAGACTGGTGCCAAACAGAAGAGATTGAAGAGTATGTGGAACTGGAATGGTACAAAAGAATTTATTGAGGATGCCTTTGCTAGGTGGTCTATCTATAATAGTATCCCAGCAAATGCCAGTAGTGGCCCATACTATCTGCCTTTCTTTGATGCAGTTACTCAGGCTGGTCCTGGTGTTAAAGCCCCCACTCCATATGAAGTGATGAATGTCTATCTCCCAAGAATTAAAAAAGAGTTAGAAGTATGGATAGAAGGGTTAAAGAATAATTGGGGTGCATATGGGGTCACTATAATGTGTGATGGTTGGACTGGTCCTACTAGAAAGTCCATCATCAACTTCATGGTCTACAGTGATGGGAAGACATCATTCTTGAAGTCTGTGGATACATCTGCATACACAAAAGATGCTAACTACATCTATGGATTGCTACAGATAGTGGTGGATGAAGTTGGTGCTACAAATGTGGTGCAAATTGTGACAAACAATGGCAGCAAATACAAGAAGGCAGGAGAGATGATGATGGCTAACTATAACCTTTTTTGGACTCCATGCGCTGCCCATTGCATTGACTTGATGTTGAAGGACATGGGCAAGATCCAAAAAATAAAGCAAGTGGTTGAACAAGCACGCCAGGTGACAACATTTGTATACAACCGTGGCTATTCTTTGAACTTGCTGAGGGAGAAATGTGGAGGGGACTTGGTAAGACCCGACATTACTAGATTTGCTACCAACTACATAGCCCTAAAGAGCTTTCAGGCAAAGATGGTAGGCCTCAGATCGATGTTTGCTTCTGAGGACTGGTTTGGGTGGAGGGAGTCCAGCTCTCCTGCTGGGGTTCAAGCACAAACTACTATAGCTTCAGAGGAATTTTGGAGAACACTGAAGGATGTAGTCAAAATTCTGGAGCTAGTGGTGAAGATGCTGAGATTAGTGGATACAGCATTCCAGCCCACCATACCACATTTATATGCTGCCATGGATATGTTGAAGGACCGTATAAAAACTGTGCTTCCATGTGGAAACAAACATTTTGTGAAGATTATCAAATATCGATGGGAGAGTCAGCTGATGCACCCATTGCATAAGGCTGGTGAGTATATTTAATAATGTCTTTAATTTAGTTCCACTTAATAGTTGGTACTCTATTTTAATCTGGCGACTCATATTTTGCAGTATACTATTTGAACCCCAAGTACCAATATTCACATGTGCTTGGGCTCAATTCTGACCTTATCGGTGCAGTAAAAGATGTGGCAAAATTGGTGCCAGATTATACTGTACAAGCACTGGTCAATCTGGAGGTGAGTTGTATGGTTTAAGTGCTGAATTATTTGAATATCCACATATTACAATGGCTAATGGTTATAAATTTTGAAATGGGTGTAGATGAAAACGTTCAGAGATGCTCTTGGGAGTTTTGGAACTCCCGCTGCAGTGGCTGGACGAGATAAGACCGATCCTGGTATGGAATTATGGAAATTGAAATTTTCAAGTAAAATATCTTATTTAATATGTGTATTAAAATGTGTTCTTCATCTTGTGCAGCTGAGTGGTGGTTGTTGTATGGCGAGCATGCAGCTGAGTTGAGGAGAATTGCAATCAAAGTCCTATCTCAGACATGTTCCGCATCTGGGTGTGAGCGAAATTGGAGTACTTTTTCCCTTATCCATTCAAAGAGGCAGAATAAATTAGGCTCTCAACAGCTAAATGACTTGGTCTACGCCCATTACAACATGAGACTGAGGGTACAATGCTTGAAATTTGAACAAAGAAATGAACAAGAGCTGATCGAGCTAGCCGACATCTTCCAACTATCTTCAGATGAAGAGGATCCCTATGTGGAATGGGTGAGAGACAGAGCAGTTCCAGTGATGGATGAGCCTAGTGGGATGCCCGACCCCACTGTATCTGCTCCGATGGGTTCTAATCTCGAGCGGTTTATGTCCTCGGATGAGGGTCGTGTACACGCACAGTCGCCTAGACCATTTGGCCCCCCAGCTGGTACTGGTAGTGACTCAGAAAACGATGATGATACAATGGAACAAACTGGCTGGTCAACTTCTGATAGTAGTGGTGATGATGGTAGTGGTGGTGGTGATGAGGGTGGTGGTGGTGATCCTAGACCGACTGTACCCATAATTAGATGGACCGGTGAGAGTTAGTATACACACACTACACAGGATCCAGATCATGGTGGACGCGCATCTTCATCATGGCCTATGACTGGGTATACACGTAGGTCTCGTCAACGGGAATGCCCTTTGCAACCAGTGGAAGAAGAAGAAAATTGTTTATTTGACATCGTTCCTGATCCTGATATTATGCTTGATGTTGAAATGTCCACAAGCTTTGGAGGACTGAGCATTGAGGGTAGCAGTGGACAGAAGTAGGGGCAGTGGAGTGCTCATGGATTTGGCACCACTTCGGCGTACGGTTCTTATTCCGGTGATGATGACCGCATGATGGGAAGTGCATATGATTATTCCGCTGATATTAGTAATGCTACATCACAGACTATCTCAAACTTTGTGGACAGTCTCTTTTCAGTCCCAAATTTGCAAAGAACCACACCCCCACACCAGCCAATATATACATACTTTACTCCACATTATAGTGAATTGTATCCAAGGTTGGGTATTTTTAGAAACTTCCCGGATCATATATATGAAAAATATGTAGAAGACTACCAGACCTTCTATAGCCGAAGGATGTCGTAGCAGGATTTTGTTTATCAGACCGAGATATATTTTCTTCAACAAAGTCAATCTTATCAGATGGAACCTGCACGCCACTCTACATATGATTAGACATTGGGATGGACTAATGGGAATGTATTATTTCATTTTGAGTATTTAAGTCTTTCATATAATGAGTACTTGTAAATTATGTTATTTTGTGGGATCTATGATTTATGAATGTATGATTTTTCGATAATGTGATTACTTTTTATGCTTCAAATGTGTTTATATATGTTGAATAAGTATTTTCCTGCAATATATAGCCTTAAAATGGCTCTAAAATGGACTTAAAACAGCAAAAAATGGCTTAAACCATTAAAAAAACCTGTTCAAACTCCCATTTTTACCCTCTGGGAGTTTCGACAGGTTCTCGCCGTGTCGAGATCTCGGTAATTTCGGTTTTCTCAAGGGTCGAGACACCCTCGAGAACCGAGATTTCGAACTATGATTTTTAGTAATGCTTTACTATAATAAGATTTATGGAATTTTTAGATTCAGGAAAAAGCCTAGCATTTGCTAGTTGAAAATTACCCCCCCACCCAAAAATTCGGTTTTTGTTCTTAAACTAGAGGGTTGACTTTTCATCTTTTTGGAATTTGAATTTTATACTATTTTTATTGGATTCAAATGGGGGGGGGAGGGGGTTGCTTATTTATGAATAATATCTTAAGTAAAACATTTACTTAAATGATATTAGTCATAAATAAGTATTGCCTAATAAGTGTTGTTCCTGTGTACTATTCCTGGCTTTGGAGTCCAAACCTAGTCGACTTTAGGTCGAAACCTGTCGATGTGGACCAAAACCAAGTCGAAACTAGATTTTGAACGAAACCTAGTTGAGTTGGAGCAGGTTACGATCGAAACATGGTATTTTTTTGGTTCAAGCCTTGGAGTTGTGCCGATCCAACGTGAAACCGAGTTGTGCCGATCGAAACCAGTGATTTCCATCGGCACCTCGAACTATGGTCGCGACTCCTCTTATTGGTCGATGCGAGCTCTCTACTTGTGTGAGAATACATGGAAGTAGAATTGTGATCATGTGTATCGACGCACACATTCGATGTCAGTATGATGATGTTTCAATGGTTGGAGTTAATCATGCAGCCTCCAATCGCGTCGAGCGCGATTGATCTCGATCTAACAGACTAAATCAGACCACCACTTCGTTCTTGATTAAATGACCAGCAAGCTTTACACGGCTGTGCCTGAACTGACCAATGGCTCATCGACAACCATTCCTAACAACTCAGTTGATGACGATTCACAGCCCCGCGAGCACCAATCTGGTTCTTCGCCAGCACATGAAATATCTATGAAAATTCCATTGGAAATGTTTTGAATGGCCCGTTTTTGAAAACCCATATCTCCCTCATTATTGATCCAAATCCAACGGTTCAAAGTACAGTGTCTTCTTCTTTGAAGCCTCTACCTTACCGAAACGGGGAAAAAAATTGAATAACTGTAGCTGAGAACGAAAGACAAGGTTTAGAGGTGTTCTTGTGAATTAGTAATGGTTGTTGAGCATTGAATCACCTACCACCTTTACTTTTGTTCATTAATGATACATTGAAGCATTGTAAGATGTTGGTGAGGACCTATTGAACACTCATGGTGATTCTTGTCATGTGAAAAGAAGAGGCTGTTCTTCATTGAGGCTTACTTGAAGATTCAATTTCTCCCAGCCTTGCGGGTTGTTGAAGATTCCAGCAGGTTGTAGCCTGTTGGTAGTACCAAAGCCATCTTTAAAAAACTGAAAGCATTGGTTGTAAGATTCTCTTTAGTTTTTGTATATTTACCTGCTCACCAGTTTATTGAATGCTAGCTAGGTGGTGTATGTTAAATACCTAAGCTAGGTTGGGCTCCATTGTAGGGCATGTTATAAGCCCATTATTATTGTTGTTGATATTGTGTTCCATGGGTGCTAGACACTGGCAGTTGCAATACCAGAACTCTAGCATTGGTGTGGGCCGTGTGGCCTTCTTAGTTTTATGCTAGGAAAACCTAGGGTGGGTGCCCTTGTCTTGTAATAGACTAAATGATGCGTATTAAGTAACTACGAAGCCCAGTGGAGCATTACTCCGTGGATGCAACACTCACACACTGTGGCTGTTGAACCACATATATTTGTGTGGAGAATTGTCTACTGTATTTTGTGCAAATCTGGTAGACTTGGCCACACTGTGATAGCGAGGTAGATTTGCACACGCCTGCGAATGTATGAATGAGAAGTGTGACAATTAGATTTATATAGCTTTGAGCAGCAACGAGTTTTAGGAGAAAAATTTTATACACTGATTCACCCCCTCCCCCCGCTTCCTCTCAGTGTCAGTCAAGGTTTATCATTTGTTTCAACAAAAACACCACTGAGTTGGTGACATCAATGCTAGTAATGTCTACAATAATTTTTTCCATAAACAAAGTACCAAAAATCCCCCTGATCTGGTGGACTAGAAATTAATACCTAGTCTAGCACACATATTTGCGCCACGTGGAATGGTGATGTCTAATGTGGCCATTCTGACTATCAGATAAAAAGAACATGGTTTGGATTAGCCACGTGTCAAATTCCAGATCCTTAATCAAATATAATCCAGTGTATTGGCATTGGCATGCTTGCCGGTACTCAAGCACTATTGGATTTCCTAATTTGCCAATGATTTGTTCTGCCACTTGGAAATCTAGTCCGCCAGTCCAGGAATCCCGCCCTTTTTTAATTTAAACATTTAAATGAGTGTGAACAAAATCATCTTTAGGATGGGATTGGGGTCAAGGGGTTAATGGAAAATACAGTAATTGCATTTTTTTTTTTTTCAATTTTTGTAGTCATATTTCTATTTCTTCCATGTGGGATATATGATGAATTCTTTCAGTAAAAAAAAATTCTAAAGTAAATATCTTCACCACCATGAAATATTTGTACAATTAAAGGACGAGCCTTGATGTGATAGTAAGGTTGTCATATTGCAACTTGGTGGTCACAGGTTCAAATCTTGGAAACAGCCTCTCCATATTGTGGGGATAAGGCTGCGTACATTCTACCCTCCTCAGACCCTAAAGTAGCGGGAGCCTCGTGCACTGAGACGCCCATGAAATATTTGTCCAATTATTAAAAATGAGAATTTGAGGTAATATATTGAAATTGATTTAAAAGGTTTATAGTTTCCATAAGAATCAAAAAAAAAAAAAAATCAACATCTTGAGAATTAAAATATAATGTAGCCCTAAACACAGTTTAAAATCTCAACGAGATCTCGAAATTTTCAAAAATCTCGAGTGGCTCAAGACGAGACACAGGGTCAATACTGGTCTCGACCAGTTTTCGACCTTGTCTTGACCAATATCGAACCAAATTGGTTCAATAATTTATATAAGACCAAATCTTGGTCGAAATTTCGACCGAGACTTGTTTTTTGCCTCTTTTCTTCTTCATTTGCTCTATCTTGCTCTCTTTCTCCATTTCTTCCATTTTCTTGAGGGTTTAGGCAAATCTTCAGACAACATGGAATTATTTGATTTTGAGTATTTAAGACTTTGACACTTTGAGTATTTGTATCATTGTATGGAATTATGATTTTCCGACAATGTGTGATTAGTTTTATAATTTTATGCTTTAAATGTGTTTATATATGTTAAAATAGTATTTCGTGGAGTATAAAGCCTTAAAATGGCCTTAAACATGTCGAAACACCTATTTTGCTCTTACTGTAGTTTCGGCAGGTTCTTGAGATCTCGGAGATCTCAGTCAAGATCTCATACATCTCGGTTTGTCTCCAGGTCGAGACGACCTCCGGACTTGAGATTTTAAACTATGACCCTAAGGGGGTAGCTCAATTGGTAAGGAGTAGCACCTCACAATTAAAAGGTCATGAGTTCAATACTCCTTGGGGCCTATCAATCAAAGATAAAATAAAAAAAGAAAATTTCATCTACACCCCAAAAACTATGTCAAAATCGATCTAACCCTACAGGTTTCCAAATTTCTCATCTACACCCAAAATTTTGTCACCGTTAATCAAAGAGACCCCCCCCCCATTAGTAGAGTCCCGTTGATGACGTCATCTCAAATTAAAAATTTTGAGGACACTTATGCCCTTAATGTAATGGTGAAAGACCAATTTACCCTTACACTCAAATTTTCATAGATATTTTCTCTCTCTCCTCTCTCTCTACCAAAGAAATCTAAGTGGAACAAAAAAAATAAAAATATCTCTCTCCTCTTCCTCTGCTAGCAGTGGCGGCTCATCCAGGTTATGGAATTTGCTGGGTTTTTTTTTTTTTTTTTTTTTCTTATCCAATTGAGATGAAATAAGAGTGAGATCGAGTGAGAAGAGAGGAAATAGGGATTGAGAGAAAAATAAGGGAGAGGTTATGGAATCTGCTGGTTTTTTTTTTTTTTTTTTTTTCTCTTTTCCGATTGAGATGAAATAGGAGTGAGATCGAGTAAGAAGAGAGGAAAGAGGGATTGAGAGAAGAATAAGGGAGAGGTTATGGAATCTGCTGGGTTTTTTTTTTATTTTTTTTATTTTCTCTCTTATCCAAATGAGATGAAATAGGAGTGAGATCGAGTGAGAAGAGAGGAAAGAGAGGAAATAGGGATTGAAGATGCAACCTCATCAATTACTTTTCGGTTATCTCTCAAGTATCTACCAGCTCCAGTGAAGATGCAACCTCATCAATTAGATAGAACATTGAATCAAATCAAAACTGAGAAACGAACCTACAACTCCTTTGAAACAAACCTAAAACTGAAATTGCAAGATTTTCTCTAAAAGAAACCGCCCCTTTCCCTCTGAATCCTTATAAAAAGGTGAAGAACAATGGAGATGCATCTTGGAGAACACTCTCTTTGAAAGGGTTTCTGAAATCGAAGGGCTTGAAGATGAATCTAAAACGCCTTGAGAAACTGAAGCTGGTTAGGTTTCTCTTTCTCTCTCTCTCTCATTCTGATGGGGTTCTGGAAATCTGAAATCCATCACCTTATTAGAAGATGAAAGGTCTGAAATCCATCCCCGGGATGGCTTCTTCTCTGTAGGGGCTTTTTCTACCACCGTTTTCTTCTTCGCTGCCAGCTTTTTCTTTGCAGGTTTCTTCTCAGCCTTCGGAACCGTTGCTGGGTAAAAGCAACTACAAGATTTGCCGGAGAACCATGTAGTAGACGGATCCTCCATGAAAGGGAGACGAAAACGGCTTGTTCACGGAAGAGGACAGCCTGTGGAGCGCCATTGCCATTGCCATCTCACTTCGTCAATGGCCAGAGGAAAAAATAACTCAAATAATCAAATTAGTAATTCTAAAATTTTCAATTTCAAAGAAGAAGGGTAAATTAGTAATTTTATCTCATTTTAATGTCTTTCAATTTCAAATAGCAAGGGTAGAAATGTCTAATCACATTTTAAGTCAAGTCTGTCAGTTTAATGGGGTCGATTGAAGTTTCTGGAAACCATTGGGTAGTAGATCGATTTCGACATAGTTTTTTTTTTTGGGGGGCGAGGGGGGGTAGATGAAATTTTTTCTAAAATAAATTTAAAAAAAAAAAATTGAATGTAATATCTAATGGAGATAATTCGGGTAAGAGTCAAGCTTACAGGCATCAATAGCCACAGATATTCTAACTATTTCTTAGGTCAGATATCACAAGGAAATGATTGTAGACAGTCCTGTATCAACTGTAATTTTAATCATATGCCACTTAACCATCAGATGGATAGCCACAAGGATAGAGAGAAAGAAGTGAATGATACATAATTCTAGTGCCAATTGTTAGCTGACATCTAGTTATTCAATAATTCTACATGCTGGACAGCATTCTGTGCTATAATTAAGTAAAATGAAGAAAAAAAAGTCACATATAAGGCAGGATCAATGTAAGGAAAACACCAGACCCAGATGAGGTCCCCATAGAAGTTTGGAAGAGCCGCGGAATCTATGGAGTATCTTGGCCAACTAAGTTGTTCAATTAGATTATGAGCACAATGAAAATGCCAGATGAATGGAGGAGAAGCATTGTGGTTCCGAATTATAAAAATGAAGTTGATATTCAGAGCTGCAATAACTATTACAGAGAACAAGTGTGGTTTTATGCCAGGTAGATCCACGACATAAGCTATTTCCTTAGGAGACTCATAAAAAGATTTAGAGAAGGCAAGAAGGACCTTCATATGGTCTTTGTTGACCGAGAAAAAATTTATGACACAGTCCTTAGAAAGTTAATCGGGCAAGTACTAGAGAAGATAAGTGTTTCAAGCAAATATGTAGCCATTGTCAAGGATATGTATTATAATGTGGGGACTAGAGTGAGAACCGTGGGGGTCAAGGTAGTGAATTTCCAATTACAATTGGGTTACATCAAGGATCAGTTTTAAGTCCTAATCTGTTTGCCTTCATTATGAATGATTTAACCAGAGACATTCAAAATGTAATTCCTTGGTGCATACTTTTTGCTGACAACATTGTTAAGGTGTATGAGACAAAAACAGGGATAAATGTCAAGTTAGAGCTATGGAGACCAACATTGGAATCAAAAGGTTTTAAGATAAGTAGAACGAAGATGAGTATATGGTATGTAACTTTAGTCACACAAAGACGGATAATGAGGTGGTGAAAATTGATGAGATAGAGATACAACAAAGTTATTATTTTAGGTATCTAGGTTCAATCATGTATCTAGGTTCAATCATAAATAAATAAGGTGATATAGAGGATGATGTTTGACAGAGGATTAAGATAGGATAGATGAAGTGGAGAGGTGCATCTCGAGCGTATTCCTCTAAAACTTAAAAAGGAAAATTTTATAGGACAGTCATTTGACCGGTGTATGGTGTAGAATGTTGGGCAGTTAAGAAGCATCATATAGATTTGAGATGAGGATGTTGAGATGGATGTATGGCAAAACTAGAAAGAATAAGGTAAGGAATGATCATATTAGAGCTGATTTGGGAGTAGCGCTGATATATGATAAGCTATGAGAAAGTCGTTTGGGATGGTATGGCCATGTTCAACGGAGGCCGTTAGATGCTCCAGTACGAAGGAGTGATTTAGATTGATTGATCTAAAAGAGCTACGGGCAGACCTAAGATGACTCTAGGAGAGGTGATAAGGATAGACATGTATAGCTTAGCCCTTGTTTCAAGTATGGCATCAAACATAACTGATTTGAAGGACAAGAATCCATCTAGTCGACCCCATTTAGTTGGGATAAAGCTTTGTTGCTTTGTTGTTGTTGTCGTAGAAGGCAAGATCACCTTGCAACCATTATTATACATATAATCTTTTAAACTATAACTACTTGCATTTAACAAAGACCATCAATCCCACCAAGGAATATCATAATGTTAGGACAAAGAATGGGTAACAAACAAAACATATAATCAAGCAAAAGGCAGAATGTCAAAAGAACTTTATGCCAATACTTATAAAAAAAAATAATAATAATAAATAATTTAAAAATAAAAATAAAAAAACCCTTTATGCTGAGAAGACCATACCCGAGGTGCACGAGCACCCATTTCCTGGAATGCAGTAGGATTTTGCAGAAATGCAACAACTTCATTGATTTCCTCTTTCATGGAGTCGACGCTAGCAAAGTCCTTCAATCGTATTGGGGGATTCTTTACCCTCTGTGAAGTAGCCAATCACAAATAGCACAAGTTTTAATTGGAAAGTTCAATGATACAGATAGCATAACATAATTATGCAAATTTGACCTTCATCTGATCAAATGCAGATCTTATTGGATCAACTCCCTCCTTTCTTCTGCGTTTTGTTCTCCTCAACTTAAACTTGAAATAACCTTTCTGCAGGACAGTAGACAAAATAATTATGGTATTCAGTTACTTTCCCCTGCCAGATGAGAACTTCTAAAAAAGGGGGAACAAAAAGGCTCATGATGCCAATCATCAGTCAAGACGTAGAAGAAATCAAGCATATGGCTACCTAACAGCTTATGCCCGCCCAACAGAAATACAACCCAGAATATCAACAGACAGACCTGGAATAATGTGATAACAACATCGAGATTTCTTTCCAAACCAGATAAGATCAGCAAGAATAACAACAAATGAAAGCAGTAGAATAGCTAAACAGCTTTGACTTGGTCTAATCTAAAGGAAATTCCCAGAGAAACGGAAAAACTAATCTCAAAATCCAAAACTAATCAACTCTCATTACCTGCATATATATACTAAAAAATATCCTGCTCCAATTCTAATTGCTAACATGTAAGTTTCAATTCAACTAAAAGTGCGACTCACCTAACAACTGTTCCAATTAATCACAAGAGAAATACATAATCTACAAACAAATAATTCTAAATATAAAGAAAAGGACCAAAAACAAGTGCAATATTTTTACAGCTTCACTACACCTACAAGGATAGAGTTAAATTAACATGAAATCTTATCAAATTTGACCGCCTAATAACATCACCAAACTAGACTGACTTATTTAATAAAACACATTACAATTCAGACATTAAACTTTAATTATGGAAAATAAGACCCTATGACTCAATATGGTGGATTTGCATCATTTTCTATTTACTATAAACAATCAGTTCAACTCCAGCACCATCCTCTTAAGTTCTTTAAACTCCTCTGCTGAGAAAAATTTCAGGGGCTGAAAAGGCCAGAATACAGAATTATGAGGTTGTTAGCGTAATCGAGATTAGCAGATTACGCTAGCTATTATTATTTATTATTTCAGTTTTTAATTTATTCATTATCGGTACTGCAGTGTTTTATTTGTAACCAACACTGCTTTGACTTAGTCAAAACAATGTGGGCTAGTTTCTAAGATTAGGACTTCTATTAGTATTTGGACTACTATTTAGACTAGTAGTTTACTTTATTGTTTTATTCAGCTAGGACTCTGGCATGTAGAGTCCTAGATCCTAGCTAGTAGTTATTTGCTAGATTCCATAAATATAACAACTACAATGAGGAGACCTACCGATTTGCTCTCTCTCTCTCTCTCTCTCTCTCTCTCTCTGTTCTGCGCATCTCTCCTACTCTCTTGTTGGTTTGTTTGTTATTTAATTTATTTTCCGAACAGAGGTTACTTAGAAATCATGAAAATATTTAATAGAACAGAAAGAAAAATTCATTTAACTTGTAAATATGTTTCCAGAAACTTCCAGTTTTCTTATCATGAGTTCCCTTCTCAACCTGTACAAGCTAAAACTCTAAAGCATTCTACAAGACAAGATAAATACATGAACCCAAGACTACAGATTCAATCACCTGATCAAATCAGGTCTTTTTTTTATTTTATTTTTTTACCTTTGAAAAGGCCAAAATTTTATTAATCTTAATATAGATAAGGCAATACATGGCCAGAAGAATAGTTGTACATCAAACTCAAGTACTTGAACAAAAAACTGTCTCCATCCCCTTCGGATACAAATTGCTGTCACCAAATAACCATTACGTTGATTTATCAAAAAATAATAATAATAAAACCATTTCCTTGTTTCTTCAGTGCCACTAATGCTTGCGTCTAAAATTTAAGAAGAACGGGGTGAGAGAGAGAGAGAGAGAGAGAGAATTCTAAATATATGATGCATGGTTTTTTTTTTTTTGATGAATTATATGATGTATGGTTTTTTTTTTGGGTGAATAAATGTATATATTAACAGCACCCCCAAGCCGGGAAAAGAACCAAATCTAGGTGCCCCAGGGGTAGAGCCAGACTCCATACAAAGGCCAATGCCCCTAAAGCAAACCAGAAACCAAAACCAGAACCAGAAACTTTACCCAAATGGGAGATCCCAAGAAGACAGAATGAATCTATCATTCTCGGAAAGCAGGGGAAGGGAGGAAGAAATGGGGAGGGGAAGGACCGTTCCACGAACGTCAAAAATGATGGCTTCCCAGATTTGAGCATAGGATCTAGACTTCCCTGCCCATAATCTAATGTTCCTCTCAAACCATATGTGATAGATTGTAATTGCAGAAGCCAATTTGAACACAGTGTCACTGGAAGTTTTCCATTTAAACTTTTTGGAAATCCATCTCCATTCCTGATCAAAAGGGCAGATCCTTCTTTTGTGAGGCCAGCATTTCTGAAGCAACTTTCCCCAGATTCTTTTGGAGAACAGACACCCAAAAAGAGGTGTTGGACATCTTCATCAAAAGCCCAGCATAAGCCACATCTAGCATTCTGGATAATGCCCCTGTTGCATAACAAAGATCTGGTTGGCAAAGACATGGTCAGGGCACGCCACAATCCAGATATATGATTTATGGTTACAATGCATGGAATTAAGATTTTCACATTTCAATATCTAAGGATGGATATTTGATATTATTAGCCATATACAGGACTTAAACCTTCAATCTTGGTGTTAGAATGATGATCCAACCAACTAGAGTTAACGGGCAATGTCAAATATCTGGCTTTTATTGTTGTCTATTTGTATCAAGCCTCTTATTTGGAAATGTTTGTTATATATGCATGAACTGGCGCTACACTTCAATCAGGCTTGCACCTTGCGTCTCGCAGCTCAAGGGAAAGAGAGGTGTAAACACCTTGCTTTCACTTCCTGCCTTAACTACGATAACTGAAATCTCTTGCATTTCACTCATCTCAGAAGCACCTAGAGGTGAAAATGAGCACAATTCCCCTTTCGGCTGTACCATATCCTCAGTGAAATAGCATCCTTAGGTGATCCCCGGAACATCTTAAAAGAGTCTGGAAATAGTACCAGAGTTTCGTGGCAAGGGAGAGGGAAGAAAAAAGAAAAACTGTATTCTCACTTTTTTTTAGCTCTACTGCACAAAAAATTAGTTAATTTGTCAAAGCTGTTGCTGACCCATTGAGACCAAATTGATTTCAAACTCACAAAGAGAGACATGGAAGAATGCAGTGTAGATAAAGGGGAGGAACTATAACCTCCGAGTCTAGAGTCACTATTCGAAAATCTTGTTGCCGGTGATGGGTTTTTAACGGATGCTACGATTAGTAGTTGTTCTACCACAACCAAACCAATGCTTTCAAATCCTTTCTTCCCACAATCCTATCCGACCATCCACACCTGCATCCTATACACTTGTTCAAATCCGCTGTAAAAAACAAGGTGGCTCTCTCTCTCTCTCTCTCTCTCTCTCTCTCTCTCTCTCTCTCTCTCAGACAGATTTCCCAGGACTTTCAATGCCAAAATTGGGGGTTGGCTCCTTAGTACACTATAGCCACCCAACTTATGGAAAAGTTCGACAACGTCACACTTCGATTCATCCCAAGGGGATATAATAAAGAGGCCAACAACATGGCTCAGGCAGCTTCGGGCATAAATATACCCGATGGGGTCTACGAAAGGATTGTAAAGATCCATAAGAGGGTCTTGCCCTCGGTCTAGGATCAAAGCATTACGGCCAAGACTCAAAATCTTTACAATCAGTTGCTACAAAAGAAGCCCACTACTCATAGCCAATCTATACGCTCGTAAATGAATTATTTTCCAAAGGCTCTAGACTTTTGATTCCGCAATACACCCAATGGGTACTGGTAGATTCCAAAAAGTCTCCCCTGTTACTAACACCTCTAATCTGCCATCCAAAACACAACGCCTCCAAAATCAGCAGGCACTACCCAGTCCTTATCTTGAAGATTAACCTTGGAATCAAAAGGTTTTTTTAAGATAAGTATAATGAAAATGGAGTAAGTAGTGTGTAACTTTGACCACACCAAGGATCAGCTTTAAGCCTTTATTTGTTTGCATTTATCATAGATGATTTAACCAGAGACATTCAAGATGAGGTTCATTGGTGTATTTTTTTTGTTAATGACATTGTTTTGATGGATGAGACAAAAACAAGGATTAACACCAAGTTGTAGTTATGGATATCAACCTTGGAATCAAAAGGTTTTAAGATAAGTAAAATGAAGGAGTATATGGTGTGTAACTTTGTCCACACTAGGACGGATAATGAGGCGGTGAAAATTGATGAGAGGGAGATACCCATAAGTGACTATTATAGGTATTTAGGCTCCATCATAAATAAAGAACATGATATAGAGGATGATGTCTCACAAAAGATTAAAATAGGATGGATGAAGTGGAGAGATGTGTCTGGCATGCTATGTGATTGGCATTGCAAACATGGCCCAAGTGAACCAGGCCCATAGGGCCCAGCTCGAGAACCAAGCCAGTGTCGCTGGCAGTAATTAGCGCCAGGGACATTAGCTGCTGACCCTAATTACCTTCCTTTTTCTGCTTTATTTAGTTTCCTTCTTATTGTTATTTATTTCTTATTTTGCCTCCTTGAGTTTATGGAGATTTTCTCTATGTAATTGGTTACTTTTTACTTATAAATAAGACTGCTATCTAAGAGAGCGACTACAGCTCCTTGCTGTTTTCGTGATCTACTCTCTTCTTCTTCTTCTTATTTCTTCAACTCTCTTCCTCTTCTTTTGGTTTTTTGGTTTAGTACTTGTGGTTGTGTGGTTTTGTTATAGGTATATTCCATTAAAACTTGAAGAAAATTTTATAGGATAGTCATTTGACTGGATGATGTACAGTGCGGAATGTTGGACAATTTAAAAATATAAATAAACTTAGTGTAGCCGAGATGAGGATGTTGAGATAGATATGTTGCAAAACTAGGAAGGATAAGATAAGGAATGATTGTATTAGAGCTGATTTAGAAATAGCTGATACATGATAAGCTACAAGAAATTCATTAGAGATGGCATGGCATGTTCAATAGAAGCCTTTAAATGCTCCAATAAAATGAGTGATTTGATTCAGATTGAGGGATCAAAATGAGCCAGCAGCAGACCTAAGATAACTCTAGGTGAGGTGGTGAGAAAAGACATGCATAGTTTATGCCTTGTTTCAAGTATGACCTCAAATAGAGGTGATTGAGGGGTAAGAATCCATGCAGCTGACCCCATTTAGTTAATATAAAACTTTGTTGTTATTGTTGTTGTTGTACCCATTCCTTATCTTTAGAAGCTTACCTAAATCTAACATTCCAAGGCAATCCCATGCCAAGAAATAACAAACCCAAAAGACCACTAATTTCTTCTTATACTCGTAACATATAGTAATAGCACAATGTAGGGAACAATGGAACACCTCTAAGAAAACATTGCCTAATCCATCAAATTAAAACAGAATGGACACAAATTAGGCTCTTCCATGGGCATTTGACATTTAATCCATAAGAAGGGTGTTCCATTCCATCCTTCAATTTGGAAACCCTTTTCAAGGACATTAGTTTTTCTTAATAAAAACATGTTACTAATATGAATAGCTAATCCCCCCTCCCTTCCTTAATACCATTATCTCCCTTTAAAGTACATATTTGGCCTAACGTAGACTTATATCCAATAAATCCAAGTGCCATTGTTTCATGGAAGTTGCTTTCTTAAGCCATTTAATTATTAGGAAACAGATCCCCACAATGCCAATGTGTGGATCCCTTCACACACAGTCTCACATTATATCATTTTCTCTCTCCTCCCTGACCATGTGAGCCCTCACTGACAATACCATTTCAAACATCGTCATTGGTGTGGCATGGGAGATTCACCCACACTGGTGTTGTGGGAAACCCTCTCCATTCATTACTTACTAAGGCTTATGGAATAGAAGGAATAGGAGGCTCTAAAAGTTAGCCCCAACCCTCCAAATCTAACAATGCTTGAATCCGAGTTATATTGAAGGAGTTACGTTCCAGTCAAACCATGTTTGGAGTATACAAATGTTGTTTAAAGTCACCAGAATGGTAATAATTTTTTAGGCATCAAAACAAATTATTATTTTGGCGCCCTTTTGGTTTTAGTAATGTTTTACTATAATAAAATTTAGGAAAATTTTCAGCTACCACCCAAAAATAATTGACCAAATCACCTACCACCCAAGTTGTTTAAAAAAATACATATCATCCAAGTTAGACAAACGTTAGTTAATGGACTGACAGGAAAGAGTTGAAATTGTGTGTATGCGTTTATACCCCTTTCTTCTTCCTCTCTGTTTCTCTGCAATATTTTATCAAAAAAAAAAAACCCTAACTCCGGATTATAGTTTTGATAACAATGACAACGACGAAGAGGAAGGCTCCAGAGAAGCTCTCTTTGAGGTTATAGTAACCGATTGGGAATCGGTTGAGCTGAGAAGGAGCGGGAAATTGAGAGCACCGCGCATCCTGTAAGCAGCTCAGTCGTAAGCCAGTGCAGCGTCCTCACCCGTCTCGAAAGTTCCAAGCCATACTCTGGCACCGTTCTTCGCCGGATATCTGATTTCCGCTGCAAATTTACCCCAAGGGCATTGGCGTACACCTCTGTAATGTTTACCTTTAGACGGAGCCGCAGTTGGAACTTCTACTGAATTTGACTTCTCTGGTGGAGATGATGGTTCAGTAGTCACAGATGATGAAGCCGACTCCGTCGATTGCATCTGAAATACAACCGCAACGGTCTCTGCAATTTTCGTCTCCTCAGGCTCCGATTTAACGAAAACTACCATAGAAACACTGAACACGCTACTGCTACTGATACTGCTGCTATTTGGTAACTCTTCCGAATGTAAAGGAATCCATCCAACACTGACAGCGTCACAAAGTATACCATAGACCACCATATCCTCTGCATCATCGACATTTAATGGCAAATCTCCCCAGTTCTCTGTCAAACAAGGGAAGAGACTGCTGAAGCTCAAGCTCCTGCAATACACCAAAACACCACCGGAGTTCTTTGCTAGAAAATTGATCAATGTTTCGGCAATGATTCTGATTCATCAAACAGATGCCTACGAATTGATTCAATCAGAGCAAAATCCGATCCTTCGTATTCAAATCTTGACTTTTTTTTCGTTTTTTTCTGTGTTATTCGTTTATGAGTCTCAGATAGAGAGCAGATAGAATAGAGAGATGTTAGGAATCAGGACAGGGGTGAGGGTTTATATAGGGAAGACCGGTACATGCACCTCTTTTAAATTTTTTTCCCTTACACAAAGGGTATTATTGTCATTCAAGTATTTTCTAACGGCTGACATCAACAACTAACAGCTCTGTTAGTTGTTTTTGGATCTTTTTGATAAACATTTGTCTAACTTGGGTGGTAGGTGATTTTTTTAAACAACTTGGGTGGTAGGTGATTTGGTCAATTCTTTTTGGGTGGTAGCTGAAAATTTCCCTAAATTTATGAAGTTTTTAGATTGTAGAAAAGCTTTGGCATTTGAAAAGTTGAAAATCGCCCCCGCAATCGGAAATGTGATTTTTGTTCTTGAACTAGAGGGTTGACTTTTAAACCTTTCGGAATTTGAATTTAACACTATTTTTATTGGATTCAAAAGGGGGGGTGTTTGCTTATTTATGAATAATATCTTAAGTAAATTAATAAATAAGTGTTAATTGTTGTTTCTGTGGGCAAAATACCAATTTGTGACTATGTGTTATTGTTGAATAATGGTTTGACTTGTCTATAATAGACAGAGGTCTCATCTATTTATAATATGAAATTTGTACAAATATGGTAGAAAAGGTAAGATGATAGGAAACATCAAACCTAGACAATGTTAGGTAACACTGAACCTGGACATAAACTGATACCATGTTGAATAATGGTTTGACTTGTCTGTAATAACCAGAGGTTTCATCTATTTATAATATGAGATTTGTACAAATATGGTAGAGAAGGTAGGATGATAGGAAACAACGAACCTAACATTGTTCGGGTCCTACTCTCATTTGCAGTAAATCTTGGTTGGAATTTACATCAATTAGATGTAAAAAATGCCTTTACAGGGAGAGATAGAAGAAGAAGTACATATGGATGTTCCACCCGGTCTTGTCAGGCCTCAGACTACTGGTAAAGTATGCAAAATAAAATGTGCTTTATATGGTCTCAAACAGTGTTTAGCTTGGCTATAGGGGCAAACGTCTCCTGATAGTCGATCCCAAAGGTTTGTGTATACCCTTTTGCAACTAATCGAGCTTTATACCTATCAACCGTTCCATCCCTTTTGTGTTTTACTGTGAAAATCCATTTGCATCCTACAGATCTCTTCCCCGGAGGAAGAGGGACAAGATTCCAAGTTTTGTTCTTGTCGAGAGCATGCATTTCTTCCAACATTGTTGCCTTCCATTTGGGATCAGTCAAAGCTGCCTTCCAGGTGGATGGAGTGGAAACAGAAGCAAGGGAAGTAACAAAAGCACGAAAGGGAGGAGATAGAGACTCATAAGACACAAAGTTAGAAATCGGATGTTGAGTACAGGATCTCACACCTTTTCTAAGAGCAATAAGCAATTCCAGAGTAGGATAAGAAGCAGACTTACCGGAATCAGACTCATCAGACGACGTAGAACCGAGATCAGGAGTGTCGATTGGAGTAGTGTAGTGTTGTTGAGGTCGGGATCGAGTGTATACTTTCACAGGAGGCGGTGCTGGAGCAGCCGGAGGATCCAAACTTTTGGAGATGTCACTTGGAACTGTATCAGCGGGCACTGGGAGGTCTTCAATTGGTCCAAGCACATCTTCAACTTCAACTGGTTCAATCACACTTGGAAACTCCCCCTGAAGAGGTGAAGGGACCCCAAAAAAGGCATCAGACTCATGGAAGACCACATCCATAGAGACAAACATCCGGCGAGATGAAAGATGATAACATTTGTACCCTTTCTGGGTAGCAGAGTAACCCACAAAAATGCATTGAAGACCCCGGGGATCTAATTTGCCAGGATGGTGGTGATTATAGGCAAAGCATACACAACCAAAAACCTTAGGAGGAACTATAAATGTGGATGTACCTAGTAGCATCTCTATTGGACAGCGGAAATCAAGTATTCGAGAGGGCATTCGGTTAATGAGGTAGTAAGCAGCTATAAGGACGGCATCACTCTAGTATGAAGGGGGTACATGCATCTGAAACATCAAGGATCGAGCAACCTCTAATAAATGGCGGTTTTTCCATTCAGCGACTCCGTTTTGTGCCAGAGTATCGACACAACTTGTTAGATGAAGAATTCCATGTTCTGCCAGATAATGTTGAAAGACCCTATCTGTATACTCCGTCCCATTATCAATCCGAAGAATTGCTATCTTCCCAGTGTACTATGTCTGGATCATCCGGTGAAACAGTTGGAAACAACTAAAGACTTCACTCTTTTGGCGCAGCAAGTAGATCCAGGTGATCCAGGTATTACAATCAATAAACATTACAAACCATTTGTATCCAGTAATTGAGAAACATCGAGATGGACCCCATACATCATAGTGGATTAAATGAAAAGCAATTGTACTACGTTCATTGGAAATTGGATAGACAGAACAAGTTTGCTTGGCAAAAATGCAAGCATCACAAAAGAACTCGTCTGTATTACAAAATTGGGAAAACTGGGGAAAAAATTTAAGCATATTTCTAATAGGTGGATGTCCCAACCGGTAGTGCCATATGCGGAGAGCGGCCAGCTATGTTTTGGAAGATGGTAGCTGTGAGCTGAGAGCAGAGGAGTTGGATGCAGGTGTAAGCAGGTACAAACCATCAACCACTTTACCACTGCCAATCGTTTTCTTCATCACCAAATCCTGAATCACACAGTGAGAAGGAAAAAAGTTGACTTGACAATTCAAATCACGAGTCAGACTACTAATGGATAAAAATTGGTAGAACAATTAGGCACATGGAGAACTGATGAAAGGGATAAGGTAGGAGAGCATTTGATGGAACCCTTCCCGGCAATAGTGGAAAGAGATCCATTAGCAGCTCGCACTTTACCTTGACCAGAACTAGGAAAATAATCAACAAAAGAATGGGAAGACCCAGTATAGTGATCAGTGGCCCCAGAGTCAATGATCCACGGTGTAGAGGCCGAGGATACACAAGGACTACCGAGGGAAATACCTGATTTGGCAAAGTTGGAAGAGGGGGCAGCAGTTGACTCAGAAGGGCCAGTCTGAAGTAGAAGGCAGCGTAGCTGGTTCATCAATTCGTCATTACCAAGAGGAGTGTGACCAACAGCATCAGACTCAGTTTAATGGGCCTGGGCGAAGTTGTTACCTCGACCCCACCCGCAACCTTTGCCATTTGTTGGACGTCCATGAAGCTTCTAACAATATTCTTTTGTGTGACATTCTTTACCACAGAACTCACATTTAATTGGTTCCCTGCCTGAACCATGACGGACAGAATTACTTGTGGTAGAGGAACTTGTACCAGTGAATAAAGCTGAGCAATCTGGTAGAGGCGGTTGAAGCATGGCTGTCCGTCTGCTATGACCATGGCATAGGCTTGCTTTAAGGAGGGGAAAGGATCACCACTCAAAACATGAGCACGGATCTGATCAAATTTCATATTTAAGCCAGCCAAAAAAACATAAACCCGAAACTTGTCTTCTCTCTTTGCAAATTTCATGGCATCAGTCGAACATGCAGTAAAGATTCCTTCATAATAATCCATCTCCTGCCACATGCCACGTAGTTCAGAATAGTATTGAGATAAAGAAAGTTTATTTTGTTTTGTATCACAAATTTTTTTTCTGAATCTCATATACCTGAGCATCATTTCTTACCTGTAAGTACGTCTCCTTTGCTGCCTTCCATATGCTTGCCGCCGAATCCAGTAACAAATATCCGCGAGCAATGTTTGGATTCATGGCACCGATGAGGTATGACATCACAAGGTAGTTGTCGGTGTTCCATTTTCTTAGGGTATTGTCATCTGTGGTAGGTTTCTTGGCAAAACCATTAAGAAATCCTGAAAAGCCACATGAAGCAATAGAGAGGAAGCAGGAACGAAACCACATCAAGTAATTATTCTCATCCAATTTAATGGAACAAGGAGGGAATGTAGGAAAGCCGGAGCTCCGATCATTAGAGCCCTCGGTGACAGTTGATGCAGTAGTCGAATCCGACATGATGGAGAAAAAGGTACTAACAATAAATCACATAAAGCAACCAGAAAAAAAATTGAAAAAAGTTTAGAAGTACACGACCCCGAAGGGTTGCCGGAGGCGGAAGGACCGCCTCAGAGAGAGGACTAGAGGTGGAAGCAAGCGGTGGCGGCAGCGGTGGAAGGGAAGGAGGCGACGCTAGGGGAAGAGATTATCTCAGCTCTGATACCATGTAGAATAATGGTTTGACTTGTCTGTAATAGACAAAGGTCTCATCTATTTATAATATGAGATTTGTACAAATATGGTAGAGAAGGTAAGATGATAGGAAACATCGAACTTGGACAATGTCAGGTAACACTGAATCTGGACGTAAACTGAACCTGGACAATATTAGGTAATACTGAACCTGGACATAAAGACATTACAGCACATTACAATAGTTACTATTTTTGCTACCACTATTTGTCATGCCAAATACCACTATGCCTGATTTTTGTAATTTCATGGTATACATATGTTTATATAAGCTAGAATAGAATTTCCCTACAGTATCAGGCCTTGAAATGGCCATTCGACCCCCCGAGACACCCCACCGAAACTCCTAGAAAAATACCCTATCTTACCAAGATCTAAAAAATCTCAGATCCTGACCTGATTGAGATCCGAGATTTAAAACCTTAGTCGATATCATGGTTCGAGGTGTCAATCGAAACCAGACCAGCACAACTTGATTTCGACCAGGGTTGAGACGAAACCTTAGGTCGGTACTGGAAAGTACCAGGTCTCGATCGAAAACTGGTCCAACTCGACCAAGTTTCAACTTGGTTTTGGTCCACCCAGTCTTTATAAGGTTGGGTTTCGATCGAAACCTACCTATTTCAACAGGTTCGACCCAAACTCGACTAGGTTTTGACTTCAAAACCAGAAATAGTACACAGAAACAACACTTATTTATGACATATATCGTTTTCATTTACTTAAGATATTATTCATAAATAAACAAACACTCCCCATTTGAATCCAATAAAATAGTCTAAAATTCAAATTCCAAAAGATAAAAAGTTAACCCTCCAATTCAAGAATAAAAACCGGATTTTTGGATGTGGGAGTGATTTTCAACTTTCAAATGCTAGGCTTTTTCTCAAATATAAAAATTTCATAAATCTTATTATAATAAAGCATCATTAAAAACCAAGAGTACGCCAAAATAATCTCTTGCTTTGATGCCCAAAAAATTATTTCCATTCATACGACTTTATATAGCATTCGCATACTCCGAACAAAGTTTGACCAAAGCGTAACTCCTTAATTATAACTCGGAATCAAGCATTTTCAGATTTGTTGAAAAGCTGATTATGCTAGCTTTGCAACAAATCCGAGTTTGTTTGAATCTGAATTATATTGAAGGAGTTACGCCCCGGGTAAACCTTGTTTGGAGTACGCGAATGCTGTTTAAAGTCATCTGAATGAAAATTATTTTTTGAGCATCAAAGTAAGAGACTATTTTGGCGCACTCTTGGTCTTTAGTGATGCTTTATTATAATAAGATTTTTAAAATTTTTAGATTTTGAAAAAAAACCTAACATTTGGAAGTTGAAAATCACCCTGCTCCCAAAAATTTAGTTTTTATTCTTAAACTAGAGGGTTAACTTCTTATCTTTTTGGAACTTGAATTTGAAACTATTTTCATTGGATTCAAATAAAGTTGTTTGCTTATTTATGTACAATATCTTAAGTAAATGAAATATAAAAATTAAAGAAACATTTATATAAATGATATTAGTGATAAATAAGTATTGCCCACTTAACTATAGACACAATCCCAAGTCTCAGAGTACACAGTACAGTAACAAACTTTGGTCCACACCACATATTACTATTTTAGATTTTTTTTTTTTAAACTAATGTGAGAAATATGTGTAAAATGGTTAAAATAAGATGCAAAAAAAATTCATATAAAAAAAAACACTTTTGGACCTTGAAACCAAGGTTTCGACCGAAACCTGGTCGAAACATGAGACAACTCGATTTCGAGGATGGTCGAAACCGGCACCTCAAACCTTGGTTGAGATTGGCTCTATCTACAAAAGGAGTTGCAGGATATGGAAGGTTTTCCAACTAGAGAACGATGTTGTAGAACTTAGTTTCTGATGGGGAACAAGTCTAGTAAGGGATTATTTGTTTTGGGTTGTTTTTGCTTATTTAGACTTGAGGTTTGAATGTATTACTCTTAGGAATAATATTTTCATTATGTGTTTTTAAGGGTATTCCCATAACTTTAGATAGATACAATATTATACCCTAGGTAGGTAGGTTATTGTTTACGTGGTTCAAAATTTTGGTTTTGCCGACACTGGCTGACAAAACCGGAACATGCCAGCAAAATGGGCGAAATGGGAGCGAGATGGTGTATTTTTTGGCAGTATTTTTCAACCGGCCATTTTGGGAGTCACATAGACAGATTTAGGGCTGAAACTTCACAAAAAACTTAATTAAGCCTCTATAAACATGTGTGAACCCTCAGATCATAAGAAAAGTCACACATTGGCTTTGGACCCTAGGTTGGCAATGCACGCCAAACCCTACTGACTGCTGTATACCTTCTCTAATATATCCTATTCTACACATGGTTTCGTACTAGAAGACACAAAATGCAATTAAAAAAAAAAAAACTAAGTATGCACTAAGAATGAAAAAACATACTCAACTCAACTCAATCTTATCCCGACTAAATGGATTCAGCTAATGGATCCTATTTCTCCAATCAGCTCTATTCAAAATCATACAAGATTCCAGACCTAAGCTATACATGTCTTTCTTCACCACTTTTTTTATGGTCATTTTAGGCCTACTTCTAGCTCTTTTAGCTCTTTCAATTTGAAATAAATCACTTCTCTGTACTGGAACATTCAAAGGTCTGGTTGCACACATTCATGCCACCTCAAATGAGTTTCTCGCAACTTATCATGAATAAGGACAACTCCCAGACTTTCTCTAATTTGTTCAAAAAACATAATATTAATAATTATCGAAGACATAACATTGTACATGTAATACATAGCGACAACTGACAAGTGACCAATACCAAAATCTTGACACATACTTGGTAAACCTTATGAGTTGCCTATGGTTTCGTTTCGAGGCCTGGATAAACCGAGAAATTTAGTCGAAATCTGCGAAATTTTGACCCATAATTGTTTGTCATTTCCCTTGCGGGTATTTTTGGAATTCTAGTTTTGCTCTATAGTTGTTGTTGTAGTAGTTTTGCTCTCTTTTTTTTCCCTTCCCTTCTCTCTTTATTCCTCTCTTATTCTTCTTTCCTCAATTCTTCTCCAATAACTATTGTTTCTTCTTTTCAGATCTGAATGGCATCCTCTTAGTATTCTTCAAGCTCTTCTAAAAGTACGAGCTCATGGGAACTTCTCACAGCCCCTTAACGTTAGCTGATTTCTTACTCCTTCCCTAACTGTTTTCCTATTAGGACCTAATCAGTCCTAAGTCCTAACACTCTTCCACTTAGTTCAGCCCTAGAAATCAAAACCCCTAGGCTGTCCTACGCAAGTTTCTTTCCACACAGTATGTTTTAATTTTACTACTGTTTTTGCTAGCATTGTCAGAATGCCATGATGTTTATAAAATAAAATAAAATAAATAAAAAGGGTTGCTCTTTCTTTGCCTATCAAAAAGGGAATGTTTATTTGTTCAATGGGAAAGCATTATGTTCTTTTTACTTGGTTCAACAGAGTTGTCATAATGCAAATGCCACAACTGAAAGGAGGATATAGTAAACTAATAGATGAATTTTGTATACAATCCAATTACTATCTATAAAAAAGTTTTTCTTTCAAGCAACATCCCATGGGTGTGGCTAGGATAGGGTTCAACAAGATTCATGCTTCGACCTGAGAGGAAAAGTTCAAGAAAATAGGTGGTAAGTAGTAAAATGAAATAACAGGAACTGAAAAAACCATGGCATTCATAAGCAAAATACCCCATGGGTTGGTCTAATATAATGCTGAAGCATTGGATATGACCACGGAAGTCTAATCTATGAGTATCACTTCTGTTTGGTTATGTACAAGAATTGATCATAGGAACCGAACCAAAAAAAAAAAATCAGAAGAATACCACTCTCCGCAGCTTCTGCATGTTTGGATCCTTACGCAAAGGCCCAAAACCAAGAAGTCTTGGAATCTTCCTCTTTATAAAGCAGATGATATTAAATAACACAGATCCATAGACAAAACTTCTGACGCAAAACCGGAGAAACCATTGGATGTCATCTGTCTTCCTGGATTTGAAATCAATTTCTGCCTCAGACTGCCACTTCAGGTACCATGTTGAGCCAACAGTTTGAGTTATTTCCTCCGGCCATGCCATCCCCAAATTCATTCTCATCTGGAATAAAATACAAGACATCACATAAATTCTATTTCTCTTACATCAGGAACAAAAACGAAAATACTTCACAAGAGTGTAGGGCTAATCTCTGAAGCTCAGAAAAAACAACAAAACATCTAGTAATAAGGTTTTCGATTTATCATTGCCTACCGGATAAGGGACAATAAGCTCCACAATGGGGAAAAAAACCATCATTGCTATGTCAACATTAATATCTCTGATCTTCTTTACAATCCAGTCTCTTGCATAAGAGACATGCCCATATTTCCATAATCCAACCACGGAGTGATAAGATAGCCTCATTATCAAGAGAAACTGTTGATAGATATCCAACTCGGAGAAAGGGATCCACATCAAGTGAACAGCTGTTGGAATACCCGAAGCTAACATCTTGAGATAAAGCCCATCAAACCCTCCAAGATCTTGGAATAGCATTTCAAATTCCTGCAGAAAGGAAAAGTTAGAATTCTATCAAGCAGATTCTAAATTAGAGAAGTTACATAAATCTTATGGTGATATTTTTTATAACCTGAATATTAACATAATATTCCTTGTCATCACCCTTGAGTGTAACATACATGGCAGCCCAGTCATGCCTAATGCAGACATTCTCCACAAGTTTCTTAGAAACAGCATAAGGAACAGCTACTGAATCCATTTCCCACCAATTTCTTTCTTCATTGTACCATGTTTTGGCAAGCACTCGATCGCGATCCAAAAGAATACGCTCCTGTCCAAAGAAATACTTCAGGAAGTTATATATATCATGAGATGAGACATGGTATATTTCAAGGGTCAGTTTCCATCAACTGCATACATTACAAGAGACAGAATCTAACACAATACATACTAACCAGAAAGCACCAGTACCCAGATGATAAATAGGGGAACTGAAGATATTTTAGATAATTCATGAAGAAAAGAGAGGACAAGTGCATATCCATTATGAGCAAGCAACTTAGTACAAGCCCCAAGGAACATACAGAAACACGTTAAGTATTTAATAAAATAAGGGGAAATGTTTCCTTCCCGTCCACCACTTTTCAGCCAAAAGGATTGATGATTTGGCAAACTGATCATTCACAAGGCTTGCAACCTCCAATAAGATCCTATCAAGTTTGGATGATAGTTCAACCATATCGCACACCATGTATGGGCTTCATAGTTCATAATCTCAGCAAAATCTCGCCGAGATCTCGTTTTTCTCAGAATTCTCGTAGTGGCCAACAGGAGACCTGGTCTCCTAGCACGAGACCACATCTCGACTGTTTCAACCAGCTCTTGGTCCAACTCGAGTTTTTCGGTTGGACCAGTCCTGTCTTCCTTGCCTTCTTTCCTTATATTTCTCAAACTTCAACCAAAATACCACCAAATCAGTGGGGTTTTGGCAGATCATTCCTCAAGATTGCTGGGGGAGCTTGGTACAAGACCGGATATCATAGCTTCATCACCGTTTCTACTGTTTAAGGTAAGAATTTTTTCCAAAATTTGAATTTTTATATACACAATCAATACATGGTAGTTGATCATGAAAATTTTATATGTGAGACATGAGAACCCATATATGAGCTCACAGTTTCAAAATTTTTTTTTTTTCTGGTAAAAAAATGTATTTTCCAGCAATTAATATATATATATATATATATATATTAATCAGTTGTTGATCAAAATTTTATATGTTGAACACCGTTGGCCGATCTACGAGGTCATGGTTTCGGGGGGTTTTTTCATGTATATATATATATATATATATGGCTAAAAACATGGATTTTTCAGCAATTAAAAAATGAAAAAAAAATATGATAAATAATAATCTCTTGTTGATCAAAATTTTATGTTGAACACCGTTGGCCGATGGAAAATAGGGAAAAATATTCTGTTTTCATTTTAAAAATGAAGAAAAAATTGAAATGTAATTTCAATGTGTTTTAAGTCGTATTTGGTGCTTTTTATGTTATAGCATTTTCAGTTTTATTGTATTAAGTCTATTATATATTCAAAAAAATCCAAGAAAAGTAATTTTAGTCTCTACCTCTCTATTGATGTGTATAAGGTAATGTAAGGTTGTTTAGGCAACAGTGCTAGCGAGAGATAATGGCTGCTTTAGGGTCGAGCAATGGAGGAAAGGGTGGATGTACAGACATAGCATGGCAGTATAGGGTGGCCATTGGAGGTGATAAATAGAAGACCCAATGTAATTTTTGTGAGAAAAAACTTATGTCTGGTGGGATTACAAGACTTAAACAACAATTGAGTGGGACAAGTACCAAAATGGCATATGGTTCCCGTGAAGATTTCTAGGGCCGTACGCACACATACGAGGAGGATAGCAGACAAAGGCAGATAAAGAGAAAGCTAGGGTGCAATTTAAGGAGGCAATTCAAGGCACCACGAGAGGAGATATTGATGAGTTTGATTCTGATGATGACGTTGTGCCTGGGGGTGATACTACTGATATGACTAATGCTATGGCTAGACAAATGCGACAGGCGAAAGTGGCTAGTAGAGCTACTTATGATATGGAACAGGAGAGGATGAGGGAGTTTAGGGGAGGGGCAGGTCCATTTTGAGCAGGTGGCAGTGGCAGTGGATCAGCTCAGCCACAATCACTGGACAAGGGGGTTGGCATCTATTTTCAAAAGATCACAGAGTACAAGAGCACCCCCAGCCGCAGCCATGGGATGAGGAATATGTTGATATCATATGCCAAGATCTTGGAATTTTTAGGAAGTCTGGCAACAAGCAAAGAAAATTAAAACATATGTGAAGGAAAACGAAGGAGGCAATTGGGGATGCTATGTGTAAGTGGATGTTCTACCACAGCATCCCAAAAAACGCCAACACAGGCCCCTACTATCAGACTATGCTTGATACAGTTGCTGAGGCCGGTCCTGGGGTTAAAGGCCCCAATGCCAATGAGATCATGAATGTATATTTGCTTAAACACAAGAAAGAATTAGAAGATTGGATAGGCAGTTTGAAGAGGATGTGGAAGACATATGGAGGGACTATTATGTGTGATGGTTGGACTGGCCCCACTAGAAAATCCATCATCCATTTCATGGTTTACTGTGAATCTGTGATGAAAGGACAGTGTTCCTCAGGACTATGGATGCATCAGCTAAGCTGAAAGGAAAGATGTTGATTATATTTATGGCCTTTTGAAGAAAGTGGTGACCGATGATGGGGCTAAGAATGTTGTCAAGATTGTGATGGATAATGGAAGTAATTATAAAAAGACAAAGGAGATGATGATGAACAACACTAGGTATAGTCTCTTCTGGAATCCATGTGCAGCTCATTGCATTGATCTGATGTTAAAGGACATGGGCAAGCTTACTTGAGTAAAGCTAGACAACTAACAACATTTATATACAACCACGGCTATTCGTTGCACTTGCTTAGGGAGAAATGTGGAGGGGACTTGGTCAAACCCGGCGTCACCAGATTCGCTACCAACTATTAGCATTGAAGAGCTTTAAGGTAAAGATGGTAGGCCTCAGATCCATGTTTGCATCTGAGGACTGGTTTCGTTGAAGGGAGTCGGGTTCTCCTGGTGGAGTGTAAGCACAGACTACCATAGCTTCAGATGAGATTTGGAAAAACTTAAAGGTAGAGGTGCTTAGAATAGTAGATACGTCATTTAAACCCATTATGCCACATATATATGATGTCATAGATATGTTAAAAGACCGTGTTTATGCTGTGCTATGACGTGGTAACAAAAACTTCATTAAGATTATCAAGGATCAATGGGAGAGCCAATTGAAGCATCCATTGCATAAGGCTGGTGAGTAAATTTGATAATGTATTTAATTTAGTTCAACTTATATATAAACCAATTCTTAGTATCTGATTTTAATCATGTGTCTATCGTCCACAATTTGCAACAACACTATTTAAACCCCAAGCACCAAATTTGCATGTACTTGGATTGAATTATGACCTTATCGATGCTGTCAAGAACGTTGTGCCAAAGTTGGAGCCAAGTTCAACATTACAGTCACTTGCAAACTTGGAAGTGAGTTGTATAGTTTAATTGCTGAAAAGTTTGCTGGAAAGTTGGAAAGTCCATATCTTCTAATGGCTAATTTTTATAAGCTTCTAAATGGGTGTAGATTAAGACATTCAGAGACGGCCTTGGGAGTTTTGGAAGTCCCGCCGCAATGGCTGGCCCAGATACTATTGATCCTGGTATGAAAATTGCAATTGCAAGTAACATATCTAATTTTATATGTATAATGTATTAGAATTTAGTAGTAAATGAGATATGTAATTAAAATGTGTTCTTCTTCTTATGCAACTGAATGGTGGGTGTTGTATGGCGAAAATGCATCTGAGTTGAGGAAAATAGCAATTAAAAGTATCTCAGACATGTTTTGGATCTAGCTGTGAGTGAAACTAGAGTACTTTTCCCTCGTCCATTCCAAAAGGCAAAATCGAATGGTGTTAGAATGCCTCAATTACTTAGTGTATGTGCACTACAACATGAGGCTGAAGATGCAGTCCATACGCCAATCACAGGAAAATGATAATACCCCGACCGAGCTCGCTGACGTCTTCCAGATAGTCAGATGAGGAGGATCCCTTAGTGGAGTGGGTGCGACCGTGCGGGACAAAACAATACCAGTGACGGATGAGCCTGGGGGAGGCCCAACCCCAGTTTGGCTAGTCAGTTGGGTACTAATGTCGACCAGTTTCTGTCTTAGGACGAGGGTCGCGTACATTACACAATTGCCTCAACCGTTTGACCCCCTACTGGCAATGGCACTGGCACTGGTGGTGCTGATGCGGATGATGAGCATGATTATGGTTTTAAGTATCGATATGATACGCCCCGTATCCACCAATACGTATCCGTATCGGCAGTGGTCAATATGATACTCTTCAATACGTATCTCTTTTTTTAAAACAAAAAAGTGTATCCACATGTATCGACTATATCGAACTGATACGTCTTGATACACTTCAATACGGTCGATACACTCGATACGTGTCGATACACTTACGTTTCCATTCTCACAAAATATAATATACACTTACCGATACAGCTCGATACACCTCAATACGGACCGATATACCTCGATACGATCGATACACACTTATACAACTTCATACAATTGATTTTTTTTTCCACTTTTCTGGTCTTCTTCCTTGCGGAAAACCTATAGTTCATGAGAACCGAAGATTGTAGCTCATTAAATGTCATCAACTATGTCTTTAATCCTTGGAAATACTTTAAGATTTCTTATTAGAGTTTTTTATACTTAAAAATTATGTTTTGCATGTTCCTTAATCATTCCCGTGTGTATCTTGCCCCATATCCACCGTATCCACGATAAGATACGATACTTTTCTTAAAATCGCCTAACCGATACGCTACCGATACACGATACTTTAATCCTTGAGGATAATTAGTCTGCTACAAGTAGTGATGTTGATGGGGATGATCATGGTGGTGTGGAGCCACATTTGAGCAGTACGATCATCCTGAAGAGCGAGAACCAGAGCCTAGGCCGCTGGTACCACTTGTTAGATAACTTAGATACACTGGGGAGACCCAGTATACTCACGCCACACAAGATACAAACCACAGGGGATGTCCATCCTCATCACGGGAAAGATATACACTGGGGCCTCGTCGCCATTTCAACAAGATGAGGATGCTAATTATATCGACTTAAGCCTAAGGTTGATAGCCTATCTACTGGCATTGGAGGAAGGAGTATTGAGACATGGGCAGTAGGGTGCCCCGTCTTTTCCCACTCCCGGATATAGCACCGGGTCGGAGTACAGTTCATATGGTGGTGGTGGTTACCACCTCGTTCCAAGTGCATATGGTTCTTCCATTGATGCCCACTCACAGACTGGATCCAACTTTGTGAACAGCCTCTTCTCCTTCCCAACCGGCCAGACATTCACGCCGCAACTGGAAGAGACACCATCTACTCATATGGGATTTGTATTTGGATCTTCATACTACGACTATAGTTTACAGTTTGGTGAAATGTACCCAAGGATAGGTGTCCTTGCAAACGTTGAAGATGCCATATTTAGGACACGTGGAAGACTACGAGTGCTTCTTCTGCTCCAAAATGTCGTGGCATGACTTTATTACTCAGTCTGAGGAAATTGGTGTCGGCAAGTTTACGAGCTATATCCTCCACGATTTACGTGGAATTAGACATTGGGATAGATGGGGACTTCGGACTTCGGACTTCGGACTTGAGAGCATCATTGTATTTGTATGAATTATGATTATATGGTCTACTTGACTACTAAATACTTATTAGGTTTTTAACTATGACAATTAACTAATTAAGTGTTATTATGTTTATTCTTCTCCTAAAATATAATTTTACTGTCTCATTTGGCCTTTTTTTTATCTTATAGTGTAACATTATATAAAATAGCTAATATTACTATAGGTTTACAACAGGATTCAGACCGACACTGCCAGCCATGGGTGTAAACCCAAACAACCACCATTTTTTATTTTTATTTTTTTTACAATTTTATAGTTTAAATGTGTTTATATATGCTAAAATAGGGTTTCTCTAGAGTATCAAGCCTTAAAATAGCCATTTTAGCCCCAAGACACAATTTTTTACCTTTCCCGGAGAATATATAGTGTCCCGTTGAGATTTCAAGTAAGATCTCGAAAATCTCAGTTTTGGAAACTCCTAGATAGCGAATAGGCAAATTTAAGAAATATTACATGGTATCACTACAAAATATGGTTGGGATAACATACAAAATGGTGCATCTTGGCAAAAAGTTAGAACAAAATCCCTAAATCACAATGTATAAAGTAAAAGAGACTTTCACTATTCAGACAGAACTACTAGCAAAACAAAAACAGAGAAAACAATCAGATACTTAAGCACAATGACCGTGCCGGATTTGTCCTATCAACCTTATGATTAAATAAGCCAACTCCAAATTCATCAAACCGGATTGTCATCCCTAAACCAAATAAAAGGATTTAATACCATTACTGCATTGCATCTATTATAACAGTTTCAAGTAAAGCATAATCAAGACCTGAAAGAAGGATGAGAAAATGTTGCAGTCACAGGGATGTTCATAAACATAATGGCAATTTCAGTTAGTACGTCACATCTATTACTGCACTTTCAGGTAAGAGAAAATGTTTTGAGAAATGAACAAGTAAAGGATAATCATGACAAAAAAAAAAAAGGATTAGACAAAAAAAATGGTTACAGGGTTGTTCATAAACATAGAAGCATATGTTTCCTTAGTTACAGGGAAAAACTACCTGTCTTTGAGCCACATACTGTTTACCCTTGTCAACATTTTCCAACAAGTCCTTTTTCAGCACTGCCTTGGCTTCTTCTCGCCACTTCTTCCATACATGATACAAGTGAAGACTGACAGCCTTGGGAACAATAACCTCCTTATCTCCAAACATCCATTTCAATTCAATTTCAGGGAAACCCTTCACAACCTCATCTGCTGGTCTGTCTACAATAAAACGTTTTTCATCTCCAAACCTCTTCATGTTCTCCCTTACACGGGTTTCAAGATCCCTCTGCAGCTTCCTTGACTCTTTAAAAGCTTCTTTGACATGTAGAACAAAGTCTTTAGTATTTCTATCCAAGAAAAAAGAAGAATCTTCAACTTCAAGAACACTTGGCAGTATCATTTTTTCCCAGTATTCTCTTTGTGCACTTTCTAGTTCTCTCTGTATATCAGACCTGGAGAGAGTAGTAGCAGAACCACCTGGCACCCTGCAACCACATTAACCACGAGGACATGTAACTCCAGCGAATTTACTCAGAGAAGAAGCAGGTTCATAGTTCATATTAAGAAAATCATAGAAAACCATGCAACCAATAGATAGAAACACAACCCAAAGAATGCAAAGGCAGAGCTTCATGTTCCTTGACCAATATAATCATATATGCTTTCTCTAAAGAGATTACATGACTCATCAAGTTAAATTTCAAATATACGAAAATTGACACCTTTAGACAGACAGACAGACAGACTACGGTTTTCTTAGGAATCCTGGAGAGAGAAAGACAGTTCATCTTTATGTGTTGTTTTCTGAATGGTGGTTTGTATACTACCTTGTATTCTTATCTAGGTTCATCAATAAATTCCTATTGTTATCCATCCACAAAAGAGAGAGAGAGAGAGAGAGAGAGAGACTAACTAACATGTCTTGAATCTTCAGTAGACAGTACTTAACCTTCTACAAAGAAAATAAGAGAAAAAAAACAAAATCTCAACCTTAAACTTAAAAGGTAAGTAAATGACTTGATTATCCACATGCCACTTTCATTTTCAATGTCTCAGACACTAGAGGGTCGGAGATACCTTTCAACCTTCCTGTGCTTCAATTCATGCTCAAAATTCTTTACTAACAGCTCACTTTCCCTCTCCATAAAAGAAAGTTCTCTGATGCCAATACTAAAGGCCATTGTCTCCTTCCTTAAAATTCTATCTTCAATCACACCTACCTTCTCCCATATCCCATTATATTCCTTCTCAAAAGCACTCATATCCATTTCAAGCCTCTCCATCTGCCCCTTCACTTCCTCTCCATCACTAACCATCCTTGACAAATTATCAAGTTTCCTTCTAGCTTTCGTAACAGAATCAAGAATCTTATCTGACCGTTTAATCAAAGCTGTCTTCTCATTCTTCATTTCCTTTTGCTCAGCATTCAGTTCCTCCAAAATTCTATCCTGCAACTCCTCCTTCCTCAATTTAACCTCTCTCAACGCTTTCTTAACTTCTTTCATGTCTGCTTTAGACGACCTAACATCTTCAATCCTTCGAAGAAGTTTTGAAACCACCTCCAGCAACTTTCGAGTATATTCCGAGTATTCATGTTCTTTCTCTTTCTTCGTTCTAGTTTCCTCTCTTGCAGCTACACCAACCACTGGAGCAGCAGCAACTGCAGGACCTTGAAGAGTATGAAAAGGCAACAGACCAACAGCAATACACCACAAGGCAAGCACAATTGGCTTTCGAATAGATTCAAGTAAGTTCCCCTCGGACTTATCTTCCACTTTAGGTTGTGATGCGCCAATGTAATGTACAGAGCTAAATCTCGCAAAATTCTTGCTCATTTGGATGAAATTTCGAGGGCTCCTCGATGATTCTACTCGAAGGCGAACAATGCGACGTTGTCTCCTGGATAAATTGGAGTTTGAAGGATAACGAGAGGACGGAAAAGATGCGAGTTTAAGTCTGCAAGGTAGAGGAAGTAAAGGAACGCCATTAAAAGCGGAGCAAGAACTGCACACAGATTCCATGGTTGAAACCAGGATTTTGTCTCCGAGATTGTGTTCTGCACAAGGGAATGTGGAGAAGATTTGTTTCCCTCTGAGAGGAGATGAAAAGCTAATTCATCTCTCGCCCCCCATTATAAACACAAGGAGAACTTCGTAGCCATCGTTCTTCCTGTCTGGAAGAGCTGTCAAGGGGAAGAAGACGTAAGGCGAAAATCTTGAAGCGTCGATGCTACAGAGACCGAGCTGCCGTTACTAAGGGTTTAAATCCAGGTATCGACTATCCTTAAAACGGATCCCACTCGGGTCGGATCGGTATACGGATTCATTAGTAAATTTGACAACATAAGCCATATCATTTATAATAATATTAAAACAAAATTAAATCGGATTCACGTCTAAAACTGATGCAAATCGATGCATCCAATACAGATTACTTGAACTATGATCTCGATCCGTGAGACTGACACGGGTCCAGCAGTTTAAATCCATAGGTCAACATTCAACCATACAAAATCTAAGAGATTATGAGTTCAATTATCAGTTAGCTTTTCAATTAGCGCACTCAACCTCATAAGTTATGGTTGTCTCCATGTTGTGCCCTCAGGGCTGTTATTGTCTGGTCGATCTCCAGATTGAGATACTTGTCACATAATAAGAAAGACAATCAAGTTGAGCGGGTTGAATAATCCGGATACCACTCCAATGCCTAAGTTAACTCAAGGGCGACAAGTAAATGAACTCAAGGAAAAAAAGAAAAGGCTGAGTTAATGGCAGAGTAGGGTTTTTGGTAGAAGACTTGATATAATAGCTTGATAGCATCAAAGTTTGATCCCTTTATGTCACGACCCATTTCTGGATGTGGGCGGTCATGATACCCGGGTCGCCTCATAGAAGGCCTGAAGCATCCAAGATCCACACATCTATTATGATCTACAGACCACACCAAATAGTTTACATATGCAATATCCACAATAATCAAGTAAAGAATCTCAGATAAACAACAGTGAAAGCATAACTAATAAGTAACTTGATGCCATCTATATTGTATCAATATCATAAATAAATTTCTTTTTTTTTGGGTAAGTAATATCATAAATAAACTTTTGTTATGCCATAAACCAACATTTGTTTACAAAACTTACCTAATAGTGTATCAATATACAAGTATACCAAAATGAGTAAATCTAAAACATAAACTAACATAGATCACCAATGATCTATCAATAGATCTACAAGCAAGAGAGAGAGTAGTAGTTTTTTTTTGTAGTAGTTTTTTCTTTTTCAATGTATTTATTTGTTGTGTGTTGCTGAGTGCATGCTATGGTACCTGTTACGGTTGGAAATCGCCCGTTGATCCGCGCTCTGAGTTACCTGCAACCACAGAGATGAGACAAGGGAGTTGGGAGCCTAAGCCCCGGGTACACTCTGATGCCTAAGTCAGATTCCCAAAGTAAGCAGTCAAAAGATAACAGAAAGCTATCTCTAGTTTAAAGTGTGGGACGATGAGAGAGTTTGAACGTGCGAGAATGAGAGGGATTGTGAACTGTGTACTAGTAACCCAAATTACCTTGAGGGATTGCCCTCTACTTATAGATTGGGAAGAAGCATGGAGGTACCAGGACTCAGGGGATTAGACTGCCAATAGGATTGCCACGTGTCGCTCTGAGGGACACCCGTGTGGTAGACTCCGAGTAGGAGTAAGAGACCTTAGCCAAGGAAGCTAGGTCGGTCAGCTCTGGGACTGACAGATGTCAACGTATGAGTAATCACGGACCACGATAGTCGGTGTCGTTTCAGACTGAGAGAAGGACTCCTCGGACGTAGCATAATTACCTTAGGACTCTGACTACCGACTGGGAAACGTAGCCGGGTAGGACTATGACTTCGAGCACTACCATAGATGATGATAACTAAACGGCATAGGACGAGTGCGACATGCCAGGCGCATGAGAGGCCGGGCGTAAGATACCGAATGCCTCATAAGCCGAGCGCAAGATACTCCGAGCTGTCGGCTCCGAAGATGAAGCTTGACACGTGTAAGATTTTAAATGGATGGGATTTTTCCCACATAACAGATGCCCCTTGTACTGTCGGATGCGATGGATTCGATAGTGCAAATGTCCTTTGGTTGGTAGCCTCGACAGCTAACAGTTTGGCCGAGTCCGACTAGTCAGTATTGCATGTTGCTATGCCAAGTGCATTTGTAGAGGATTAGAGAAATTGCGAAGTGTTGAATGTGTCGAGTGTTGACGTAAGTAGGTTGGATCTACCTATCCCTTGCTCTGCTTAAGTATGTTTGTGGAATTGAGCAGACGGAGATGCGTGAGGTCTACGTGCTACCCTGGTCTGCTTGTGGACCGGAGTAGGCAGATTCAAGTATGGTCTGCGTGCTACCAAAGTCTGCTTGTGGACCGTGGTAGGCAGATTCGAGTATGGTCTGCGTGCTACTCTGGTCTGCTTGTGAACCGGAGTAGGTAGATTCAGGTATGATGAAGCCGAATGGAACAGCATTGGAGAATTGTTGAACTTTGCACTGTAGACCCTTATTGGAATAAAAGACCTCTAGATTGGCGACTGTGAACGTCAGGTGCCCCTAGCAAGCCTGGCTACTTGACCAAGTCTTTATGCCAAACTGACAATGCTTCACCTTTGTATCGAACTGCAATGCTCGCCATGACAATGCTTTTTTTACCGATAATGTAAACCCTTTGACATGGCACCGTCAGCCATTGGCGTGGCACAATGGACCATTGACTTCGCACTCCTTTGTTGGTTGGCCCTCATGGTCGGGCATTGGCATGGAACTCCTTTGTTGGTCGGCTTTCTCCGTCGGCCATTGATATGGCACAGTGGGCCTTTCGTGGTCGGCCACTGACGTAGCATAGTCGGCCTTTATGGTCGGTAGTTGATATGGCACAGTCGGCCCTTCGGGGTCGGCCACAGACATAGCACAGTTAGCCTTCATGATCGGTCGTTGATATGGCACAGTCGGCCTTCATGGTCGGCCATTCACATGGCACTCATTTGTTGGTCGGCCTTTCACTGTCGGCCGTAATTTGTAGTAGTTTTTTCTTTTTCAATGTCTTTATTTGTTGTGTGTTGCTGAGTGCATGCTATGGTACCCTTGGAGTGTAGTCGGTATTGCTCCGTGCAATGTCGAGTACGTTTGAAGTGCTGTCTTCGATCCGCGCTGATTGGCATTGATTGTGTAAGTCAATTGGAGGACTTGAGTAAGCCGAATGGAACGACATAGATGCTGAAGTCGACTAAAGGAGTTGAGTAGGCCGGATGGAACGGCGTGAGCTAGCAAAATCTGCTGGTGAATTTAAATAGGTCGAATGGAACGACACACGTTATCCAAGCCTGTTGGTGGGCTTAGAGCCGAATGGAAATCAAGGACGGAGGCTGCGACGAAAGAAGTCCAACCTCGCCAGGGGGCTGTGACAAAGGAAGTTCAGCCCCGCCAGGTGGCCGTGACGAAACCGGTTTTCTGCCCGCCAGGGCGCGGCGGCGCCCTCGGCGAAGAAGACCCCTCAAGGTCCGAAGGTGGTCGATCTGACCGAGGCCACCGGCGCCTCTAAGGGGGAGGCCGAGCCCGCCATCTGTTGTCTTATTTCTTTCCTCTCGGATGTTGGTTCCCATTCTGCGGTTACCCCGGAAGTATTGTCGGCTCGGCCCTTTGGTAGGCCGAGATCACTTAAGTAATAAAAATCGCCAAGGCATTATTGACTGCCCTACCCCGGAAGTGTTGTCGGCTCGGCGCTCTGGTAGGCCGAGGACAATTAAGTAGTAATGCTGAGTGCGAACAATGTTGAGTGTGGCTCGGTCAGAGCGCTTGTAAGACCCGTGTCAATCTAACCCGGTCTTACCACCTTGAACCAGGTTTACCCATCATGGTCGAGTCAAATGAACCAAGGGCGTGAAGGAGATCGAGATCCCAGGTATAAAATCGACCCAAAAACATTTAAAATTAGGGGAGGGTCGCACACCCAGCTAAGCAGGGTCGAACCTCCCAAAATAGAAAGTCAGACCCTCGGTTTTGAAGGGAGGGTCGGACAGCTTAAGACCCTAGGGTCGACGGGATCATCGACCCTCGGTTTCTGTCGAATATAGAAATTAGGAAATTTCTATATTTTTCGATTGGGATTCTTTCCAAATCTCAATGAGACTTATTTAGGATGTTCCTAGTCTATTTAAAGGACGTCCCTAAGCCACTTTCACTCCTTTCACAACCCTAATCGAATTGGGAGAAAGAGAGGAGAAGGAAAAGAGGAAGAAGAAAGGGAAGGAAGAGAAATTAAGCCAAGAGAGAAGAGTTGCAGAGAAAGATTAATCTTCTCAGGTATGGATACTAATTCTAAGAGTTTCTACAGACCTTAGGGTAGTAATTAAGAAGAATGTGATCTCGGAGAAACCCAAACCATTAAGCTATGGTTAGGTTTTCATGGAAAACCATAGGATGATGCATGAAAACTATTTAGATGGATTATACATGGTTCTAGACCATGGAATGAATGTTGAATGAATGTAGGAAACAAGTCATAGGACCCCAAACACGAAGAATGGATTTAAAAGTGGGAATTGGACCAGAGTGCACCAAGGGTCGCACCCAGGGTCGATAGGCCATCCGACCCTAGGTGTTTATGACCATCGACCCTCAGCATTCGGGAAGTCCAGAAAGAGGGGAGGGTCGATAGACCCATCGACCCTAGCATCGACCCTCAGTTGACAGAATGGTTTTTAAATTCTGAATTAATTTTAATTAAATTCTATCGACTTTGTTAGGTCTTCTAGCAATATAATAACAGTATAAAGGTGATTTTAAAGCTTGGAAAAGTATCTTTTAGCAAGCTAAGGTGAGGAACCTTAACACCAAACTAAATTGGTTAATAAAAAACTGTTTTCTATTTCTTGAGTCCTATGCTATGCTTGATTCTATGCGAATATGTTTGTAATGTGCATACAGCATGCCATCCAATATTTTTATTACTTGTTCATGCATATTTACTTTGTCGTTTATAACATGATGATGATGATGATGATAGGAATAGGCATGTGCTTGTATGTGTGTGGTTGATGTGCTTGATGCGAGCGAGTATCAGGGGAGGTGTGATGAGGACGTCAATAAACGTTAACCTTTGGCGGGTCTCAGCACTTTAGCTCTATCTCCAACTCAAGTCTTGTGCATTGACATCGTCGTCTCGCCATTACTTTAGCAGAACTATTATGTCATAGAGTATCAGGGGAGGTGGTCTCGGTCCTTGTAGTCTCTGACTCTACCGGGGGGGCCTTAGCTCTATCTCTATGGACATTCTGAGGGATGCTGGGGTGAGGCCTTGGATACACTGTTTGGCATTAGGATTGGTTAGTTGCGAGCCCAGTTTGCAGCCCTCGCCAACAGGGGCTTACGTGTTGGTATGACACTATATAGCAATAAACGTAACCTTTGTTATATAATGTTCATGATTGGGTGCATGTGAGTTGACGATAAACGTGATTTTCGGGTAACGTCACACACTTGTGTATAGAGGCGGAGTCAATAAACGCGACCTTTGGCTACCTCAACCTTTCTATTGCATATTGCAAACTTTAAACCGGACCAAAGATATAAATTGACTTTTTGCATGCATATGTATTGTTGCATTGTTTTGGCTACTCACTGAGCCGTGATGTGTGCTCACCCCTCGACGTCGAATATTTTTAGTTGATGATGCAGGTTACACAGTTGAAGATTATATGAACGCGTCTGCGTACGGGAAAATAACAGCAATGGACGCTGGAGCTGAAGATGATACACACGACTCCTCTTGCGAGTGCAACTCGTGTGTATTTGATTAGATATTTTTATATAGGTTTCTTTCATTGGATTTATAAAGACATGTATTTGGTATTTAAATATTTATGTCTCAGTTGAAAACAGAATAATTTGTTATTTAATTAATGATATCATCTTAGTTGCTCAGTTCATTTTATTATAAATTTTCCGCTATTGTGTATTACTCTGATTATGATTATGGATGTGTGAAAGTTTGGATAACGCGGGGATAGCCTATTAGAGATCCTGGTTGAACCGTTGGTTTGTTAGCGGTTCATCACACCATTCTGGTTAGACCAAAATTGGGGTGTGACAACTTGGTATCAGAGCGTCTTAGGCCTTGCCCGCCGAACTGACACACATTCAAGACCATTGTGAACTGAGATAGGACAAATTAAAAGCTTTAATACAAACACACTGTAAACACAAGTGATGATTGAAACCAAATTAAAAAGAGAATAATGCATCTATTAAAGGGAAAACAAGTTACATACAATGAGTGAGAGAAACCAAACGTATATACATCGCTAAAGCAGAGTACAGTCCACAACCCGGACAGTTACTCTATAGTACAAGGAAAAATAAAAGTACACTCAGGAAGCTAGAGGTGAAGGAGGAGGCGGGGCCTCACGATCTCTATCATAGTCCTCAGCATAGACCCTAGTCAACCAGGCCACCTGGGTCTGGGTCGTCTGGAGACTAGCTGTGAGACCGACTATCCTCTGATCAGTTGCACGCTGCACCTCTAGGAGCTCTCCCATCCGCACGTCTGATGCGTGCTGAGCAGCCAACAACTCATCCATCCTCAGATCAGATCTGCGCTGAGCATCCCTGATCTCCTGCAGCATCTCCATCATGGCTGAAGGTGGAAGTGAAGGATCAGCCGAATGGGAAGGACCAACCTCAAAAGAAGGACCAACCTCAGGTGCAGGAGCCGCCGCAGAAGATGTACCAACTCCATCCGCCTGTGTGGGTGATGGCGGGGGTATCGCGTCGACATCCATATACATGCGATCGTCATCATCGACCGGATCCCCACGAGCTCTAGCAGCAGCAGCAGCCTCAGCATCAGCCATCTCGATACGAGTATGAGGGCGCACCATCGCGTTCCTCTCCTCATCGATAACCTCAGCATCTCGCAGACCCATCTTGCAGATAGCCTCCCAATCTAGAGGCGACGAGAAAGTCTTCTCCTGGATTTTCTCATCTACCAGATCCACCCCCGACGGGTCGGTAACATCGTAATCATGCGTCCATAGGGTAGATTACCCCTATGACCGGACAATGTGGCACTAATCATCGTCCGCATGATGATGTAAGGAAGGCGAACCGGTGACGAGTGCGAATGCTTGTAGATCAAGAACCCGGGTTAGCCGAGACACCCTCTCATAGTGCCCACTCTGCGGGATCGGATTATGCTTTGGATAATCTTGCGGAAGACCCGTGGAGCTGGACGCAAGTAGCAAGCTCTCATCCGCCAACGATCGGGACGAGAAACCGATTGTCGATCTCCGCCCTCATCTCCATCTCAACAAACTGTGGCTCTCCCGGGCACGGACACCATAGGGCCATCATAGGGAATGCCCAACAGATCGGCCGCTTTCCAATAATCAAAAGAAATGTGCACCCCCTTGACATAACGGTGATGCGCAACTCCCGATCGTGCTCAACGTCGTTGTAATTCCCCACCACCGGAGATTACAATAGAACCGGCGTACCAAGTCCGGACATGTGCACGCCGTCGTATGTGATGACAGGGAGCCACCCCATATCACCAAACGCTCCCTCTACATTGAATAAGGCTAGCTCAGCCAAGTTCACCATGCGACCCCCTTCAACCTTCTTACGGGCATAGTCAGCATATTGTGCCTCGGCTTCATTCGAACGGAAGCGAAGTGGATCACGCACCCTGGGTACTTTGGTACGAGCCATAGTATCTGCAAAATAAGAAAGAGGAAGGAAACAAGGAGTTAATAGGATAAAAATCTGAAATTTGATTTAATAACGACGTAAGTTGATCATAAAGCCCCATTTCTCGCCATACAAGTGGGCATAAGAACTTACGTAGGTTAAAACATATCCTACAACCCACATGCAGTAGGAAATTTTAACTGACGATGTCCAATTTGAAGAAATTCAAGAAAAATAAAAAATGTCGACAAATTAGGGCAAAAAGAGAAAATTTCAAGTTTCTCGATGACCAACCGATGAAACTCAAAAATTTTTGAAAGCTTTCGTTCCTCGAGACACCAATAATAAAAGCCCCCAACAAAAATTGAATTTTTACGGTTGGAAAAATTTTAATTTAAAAAATAAGAGTTAAACGGGCAAAAACCTAGAAAAGAAAACCTAAAAACAATTAAAAACGGGAAGACATACCTGTAGGGATGACGTGGACGTCGAAACCCGGAGTGAAACCGACCAAAAACAGTAGAGTGGCACTGTAGCAACTCGTAGAGTAGAGACGAGTCAAAACGGAGGAGGAATAGTGAGAAATGATCCAAAATCGGATCTTAAAAATCTGATTTTTGGTCCGAGGGCCTGGACAATTCGACCGACACCATCGACCCTCGGATCGACCCTCCAATCGACCCTCGGCTCCCGTAATCGACGGAAAATCGAGGGTCGGACCGAGGGTCGGATACCCATCGACCCTCGCATCGACCCTCGGCTCTCGGGAAGAACAAATCATTCCCGGGGTCGGATACCAAGGGTCGGACATACCATCGACCCTCACCATCGACCCTACATAGAAAAGACATATTTTTTACGTAATGAATTGAGGATTTTGAATTTTATATCGGTTAGCGTGCCTACATGAAGTATAAATGATTTCTCACTGATTTTGATGATTTTCGGGCACCACCCATCTCGGAAGGAAATATGTCCGGACGTAGAGTGACCCGACGGACCGAAACACAGATCCACCACCACCACCACCCATGGAGGAGACTAGTCAAGAGAATAACCATGTATCGGAAAATCCGGAACCGATAAACCCTACAAACTTGCCACCTCCACCACCGAGCTAGCAACAAGTGGTGATGAATCCGGCACGGCACGGTGCGGCGATGCAACACGCGTAGGCTCGGATGCGAAGTTGCCATGGGAATAATGTTTCAAGCCACTCGGGCTGCACCCATGCACACGGGGCAAGCCCGGTGCAGATCGGTGGGTAACCACCCGGCTCCTCGGACACCTCGAGAACCGGCTGCACGTATTCCGGTGCAGGTCCCGAAAGCAGACAAGCTAATTATCGTTATCCACCCCATATGTTTGGGGCATATCAAAACCAGATGGATCACTCTCGACTAGTCGAGAGGTTTTTGAAGATGAAGCCCGGGGAATTTAATGGCAAACCGTCTGATCCATTATGGCCAGCACAATTGGATAGACGAGATGGAAAGAAATTTTCTTATGATGACTATTACTTGAAGAGGAGAAAGTATTGTGTGCCACCTTCATGCTCAAAGGCGACGCACATCATTGGTGGAAATCGACCGGGGCCTATCTATTGACTAAGCACGCCCTCCTGACTTGGGCTATATATAAAGAAGCTTTCTTTGAGAAATATTTTCCATGAAGCTTCGAGATTCGATGGAGAAGGAGTTCCCGAGTCTTTATCGGGGGACAGATGTCGGTGGATGCGTACCAACAACGTTATGAAGAGTTGTTTTTCTTCGCACCACTGAGTATGCAAGAAGAAGAAACCAAAACCCGTAGGTTTGTCACGGGACTAAGAGGAAGCATCCGAGAAAATGTTCTGGGCTTAGAGAAGAAAATTTATAATGAAGCTGTCCAGATCGCTCGAGTGATTGAATCGAGCCAGAAGGAGAGTTATTTTACTCAGAATAAAGGCATCAAAAGGCCAGCCGGAAACTCCTATAACGGAGGAAATGCCAGGACGTATAAGCCTTTCCGTCCTCAGAACTTTACTACTGCACCCAAGACCACTTCAGCAGTGCAACCTCAGTCAAAGTCAAATTCACAGTTACGAAGTGTTTTAACCGCAACCAACCCGGACATATGGCAAGGGAGTGCCCAAAGCCCAAGAAGCGGTTACATCGGGGGACGGGTATATGCTTTGTTACATCCGAGGATGCGGCCGCATCACCCGATGTGGTCACAGGTATGACTGAAACTCTTAAAGTTATAAATACATTGAATGAGCATGTAGACTAAGTAAAGATAAATCACAGGTATTGTACCTATAAATGGCGTACCCGCCAGAGCACTCTTCGATTCCGGAGCTACTCATTCATTTATATCTGTGTCATTTGGAAAGAAGACAAAATTTCCCATCAAAACATTAGACTACAAATTACTTGTACGGTCACCGATGGGATTAGAAGTGGAATTAGAGAAAGGTTATGGACCATGTCCAGTTCTCATTGGAGAGCAGACCTTGGATGCAACCTTGATACAACTTGAGATGACGGACTTTGATGTCATCTTGAGAATGGACTGGTTAGCTCGGCATTCTGCAAATCTGTTATGCGCCGAAAAGAAGCTAACGTTCAAAGACAAAGAAGGAGCAAAATTCAGTTTCTCGGGAACCAAACTTCCCAGGAGACGAAAGCTTATACTCTCAGCATTAAAGGCTAAGAAGTGCCTTGAGAAAGGGGCGGTCGGATATCTAGTATCAGTGGTCGACCTAACCAAGGACGTGCCACGAATGGAAGATATTGATGTCGTGCGAGATTTTCCCGATGTATTTCCAGAGGAACTACCCGAATTACCACCCGACCGAGCCACAGAGTTTGTAATAGACCTTCTACCCGGAGACGCACCCGTATCAAAAGCACCTTATAGGATGGCTCCTACTGAACTGAAGGAATTAAAAGTGTAATTACAAGAACTGCTGGATAAGGGTTATATTCGACCCAGTATATCTCCATGGGGAGCACCGGTGTTGTTCGTAAAGAAAAAGGATGGTAGCGCTCGATTATGTATCGACTATCGAGAGTTGAATAAACTGACCATCAAGAATCGATACCCACTACCTAGGATCGATGACTTGTTCGATCAGTTACAGGGAGCAAAAGTATTTTCAAAGATCGATCTTCGATCGGGCTATCATCAGCTGAATATTAAAGAAGGTGACATTCCGAAGACAGCTTTCAGGACAAGATACGGACATTGAATTTTTGGTTATGTCATTCGGATTAACTAATGCACCAGCAACGTTCATGGAACTTATGAACCGAGTTTTCCACGATATGTTGGATATGTCGGTTATAGTATTTATTGACGACATATTGTTATATTCCAAGGATAAGGAAACCCATATCAAAAACCTAAACGCAACCCTACAACGTTTAAGGAAAGAGAAGCTATATGCCAAATTTTCTAAGTGTGAGCTTTGGCTAAGTGAAGTCGCATTCCTAGGCCACGTGGTATCCGCAGAAGGAATCAAAGTGGACCCCAGCAAAATCGAGGCTATTGTGAAGTGGGAAGCACCAAAGAGCGTTTCAAAAATTAGAAGTTTTCTGGGTCTAGCTGGTTATTATCGGAGATTCGTAGAAGACTATTCTCGGATTGTCGTACCTCTCACCAGCTTGACTAAGAAAGGTGAGAAGTTTGTGTGGACCGACAAATGTGAGAAGAGCTTCCAGACATTGAAGGTCAGATTGATATCCGCCCTGATTTTGACCATTCCCGTTCCAGGACAGACATTTTCTTTATACACTGATGCATCAGGATTGGGCTTAGGATGTGTGCTCATGCAAGGAGAGCAAGTGATTGCTTATGCTTCAAGACAGTTATAGGTACATGAGAAAAATTATCCCACTCATGATCTGGAGCTAGCGGCAGTAGTACATGCGGTCAAGATATGGAGACATTACCTATACGGGGAGAAATTTCAGATTAAGTCGGACCATAAAAGTCTTACTTATTTATTTAATCAGAAGGAGTTGAATATGAGACAAAGAAGATGGCTGGAACTATTGAAAGACTATGATTGTGATATCCAGTATCATCCGGGAATAGCGAACGTGGTAGCGGATGCATTGAGCAGAAAAGCAATGATAAAATTTCAAGGAGAAGTTAGCACAACTGCAGCAATGTGTACCAACAGAATGGTGTTCATTCACGGCAACGAGCAGTATGTGATAGATACAACAAATGAATCAGTCAACCAAGGGTTTATTCATCGGTTCTCGAATATATTCGCGGCATTGAGGATTATACCGGATATAGTGGACGAAGTGAAGACAGTTATCAAATCAGATCCTTATCTGAGAACAGTACAAGAAGATATTGAGAAAGGTAGGACCAACCCCGAGTTCACCTTGGATGACGAGAAGGTACTGAAATATAAAGGGAGAATATGTGTACCTAAAAAGAAAGTATGGACATTAGAACCGACCGATGAAAGAAGTCCATACCACCATCTATTCGATACATCCCGGAAGTACAAAAATGTATCATGATCCGAAGAAATTATATTGGTGGAGGGGAATGAAAGCGGATGTAGCTAAGTTCGTGTCTCAATGCCTAAATTGTCGAAAGTAAAAGCCGAACGACAAAGACCCGCAGGATCGTTATAGCCATTACCGGAACCAGCATGGAAATGGGACTGCATCACTATGAACTTCGTCACGGGACTACCATTGACTCCTCGAGTAGTTGACGCAGTTTGGGTGATTGTGGACCGTCCGACTAAAACAGCTCGCTTCATACCGATCTGACCCCAATATACACTAGAAAGGTTAGCAAAGCTGTATGTGGATAATATTGTTTGGTTACATGGTGTTCCAGAAAGCATTGTGTCCGATAGAGATCCACGATTTACTTCTAAATTTTGGGAAGGACTGCAAAAGGCTATGGGTACGACATTGAAGTTTAGTACTGCATTCCACCCACGAACGGATGGATAGTCGAACGTACAATCCAGATTCTAGAAGATATGCTACGAGCATGTGTGATTGATTTCAAAGGATCATGGGACGAAAAGTTACCATTGATCGAAGTTCGCTTACAATAACAGCTATCAAGCTACAATACAGATGTCACCTTATGAAGCACTGTATGGCAGGAAGTGTCGAACTCCCTTGTTTTGGAATGAAGTTGGAGAACGTAGTATTGTTGGACCGGAATTTGTTGAAGAGAGACTTGTCGAGTGGTCGACATCATCAAGGAAAGAGTAAGGACAGGTCAGAACCGTCAGAAGCAATATGCAGATACTCGACGAAGGGATCTAGAGTTCGTCGTAGGTGATAAAAGTATTTATGAAGGTATCGCCTATGCGAGGATTGAAGAGGTTCAGACAGAAAGGAAAACTAAGTCCAAGATATGTCAGAACATATGAAATTTTAGCTAAGCGTGGAAAAGTGGCTTATCAGTTAGCACTACCACCATCTATGTCAAGTGTGCATGACATATTTCACATTTCCCTATTGAAGAAGTATGTCAATGACCCAACGCATGTCTTGACAGTAGATTTGCCGGAATTGACTGATGATTTGACATTCGAAGTAACACCAACAGAAATCACCAGCCAAAAGGTTCAACATCTACGCAACAGAGATATCTACTATGTTAAGGTCATATGGAAAAGTAGAGACATGGAAGAAATTACATGGGAAGAAGAAAATGCTATGCGAAAACAATACCCACACTTATTTGATTCAGAAGGTACGTATAATTTCAAGGACGAAATTTTTATAAGTTGGGGGGAGTTGTAAGACCCGTGTCAATCTAACCCGGTCTTACGACCTTGAACCAGGTTTACCCATCATGGTCGAGTCAAATGAACCAAGGGCGTGAAGGAGATCGAGATCCCAGGGATAAAATCGACCCAAAAACATTTAAAATTAGGGGAGGGTCGCACACCCAGCTAAGCAGGGTCGAACCTCCCAAAACAGAAAGTCAGACCCTCGGTTTTAAAGGGAGGGTCGGACAGCTTAAGACCCTAGGGTCGACGGGATCATCGACCCTCGATTTCTGCCGAATATAGAAATTAGGAAATTCCTATATTTTTCGATTGGGATTCTTTCCAAATCTCAATGGGACTTATTTAGGATGTTCCTAGTCTATTTAAAGGACGTCCCTAAGCCACTTTCACTCCTTTCACAACCCTAATCGAATTGGGAGAAAGAGAGGAGAAGGAAAAGAGGAAGAAGAAAGAGAAGGAAGAGAAATTAAGCCAAGAGAGAAGAGTTGCAGAGAAAGATTAATCTTCTCAGGTATGGATACTAATTCTAAAAGTTTCTACAGACCTTAGGGTAGTAATTAAGAAGAATGTGATCTCGAAGAAACCCAAACCATTAAGCTATGGTTAGGTTTTCATGGAAAACCATAGGAGGATGCATGAAAACTATTTAGATGGATTATACATGGTTCTAGACCATGGAATGAATGTTGAATGAATGTAGGAAGCAAGCCATAGGACCCCAAACACGAAGAATGGATTTAAAAGTAGGAATTGGACCAGAGTGCACCGAGGGTCGCACCCAAGGTCGATAGGCCATCCGACCCTAGGTGTTTATGACCATCGACCCTCAACATTCGGGAAGTCCAGAAAGAGGGGAGGGTCGATAGACCCATCGACCCTAGCATCGACCCTCAGTTGACAGAATGGTTTTTAAATTCCGAATTAATTCTAATTAAATTCTATCGACTTTGTTAGGTCTTCTAGCAATATAATAACAGTATAAAGGTGATTTTAAAGCTTGGAAAAGTATCTTTTAGCAAGCTAAGGTGAGGAACCTTAACATCAAACTAAATTGGTTAATAAGAAACTGTTTTTTATTTCTTGAGTCCTATGCTATGCTTGATTCTATGCGAATATGTTTGTAATGTGCATACAACATGCCATCCAATATTTCTATTACTTGTTCATGCATATTTACTTTGTTGTTTATAACATGATGATGATGATGATGATAGGAATAGGCATGTGCTTGTATGTGTGTGGTTGATGTGCTTGATGCGAGCGAGTATCAGGGGAGGTGTGATGAGGACGTCAATAAACGTTAACCTTTGGCGGGTCTCAGCACTTTAGCTCTATCTCCAACTCAAGTCTTGTGCATTGGCATCGTCGTATCACCATTACTTTAGCAGAACTATTATGTTGTAGAGTATCAGGGGAGGTGGTCTCAGTCCTTGTAGTCTCTGACTCTACCGGGGGGGCCTTAGCTCTATCTCTATGGACATTCTGAGGGATGCTGGGGTGAGGCCTTGGATACATTGTTTGGCATTAGGATTGGTTAGTTGTGAGCCAGTTTGCAGCCCTCGCCAACAGGGGCTTACGTGTTGGTATGGCACTATATAGCAATAAACGTAACCTTTGTTATATAATGTTCATGATTGGGTGCATGTGAGTTGACGATAAACGTGATCTTCGGGTAACGTCACACACTCGTGTATAGAGGCAGAGTCAATAAACGCGACCTTTGGCTACCTCAACCTTTCTATTGCATATTGCAAACTTTAAACCGGACCAAAGATATAAATTGACTTTTTGCATGCATATGTATTGTTGTATTGTTTTGGCTACTCACTGAGCCGTGATGTGTGCTCACCCCGTTGACGTCGAATATTTTTAGTTGATGATGCAGGTTACACAGTTGAAGATTATATGAACGCGTCTGCGTACGAGAATATAGCAGCAATGGACGTTGGAGCTGAAGATGATACACACGACTCCTCTTGCGAGTGCAACTCGTGTGTATTTGATTAGATATTTTTTTATAGGTTTCTTTCATTGGATTTATAAAGACATGTATTTGGTATTTAAATATTTATGTCTCAGTTGAAAACAGAATAATTTGCTATTTAATTAATGATATCATCTTAGTTGCTCAGTTCATTTTATTATAAATTTTTCGCTATTGTGTATTACTCTGATTATGATTATGGATGTGTGAAAGTTTGGATAATGCGGGGATAGCCTATTAGAGATCCTGGTTGAACCATTGGTTTGTTAGCGGTTCATCACACCATTCTGGTTAGACCAAAATTGGGGTGTGGCAGCGCTGGTTCTGTTTCGAGAAATGGCAAAGGTGCCCCTACCCCGGGAGTGTTATTGGCTCGGTGCTTTGGCCGGCCGAGAACACTTAGGTATTTTTAAAAAATTGCTTTGTTGGTCCCGGACTCTGAGTGGCCAAGTATTCGGTATGCTTCCGACTACTGCCCTCGCCGCTCGTACCGATTGCGTATGCGTTCACGTGCTTCATTTGCGGTCTGCGTGCTACCCTTGCCTGCTTGTGGGTATGGGTAGGCAGGGTGTTTGAACACCTGCATGCTGTCTACACCTGTTTGTGAGTGTGAACAGGCAATGTTTATTTTGATCGGCCTGCTACCCTTGTCTGCTTGTGGGCTTGGGTGGGCCGAGTGATTGAACACTTGCATGCTGTTTACACCTGCTTGTGGGTGTAAACAGGCAGTGTCAATTTTGATCGGCCAGCTACCCTTGCCTACTTGTGGGCGTGGGTGGGCCGAGTGATTGAACACTTGCATGTTGTTTACACCTGCTTGTGGGTGTGAACAGGCAGTGTCAATTTTGATCGGCGTGCTACCTTTGCCTGCTTGTGGGCAGAGGTAGGCCGATCGTACGATCGTCTGCATGCTACTCGCGCTCATTGGGGGGTACGAGTAGGCAGGGTCGTAGGGGCCGGCATGCTGCCCAAGCCTGCATGGGCTAGTGGGCAGGTCGGCCATACCGGAAAGAGCGGTTTTGCAAAGTGTTGCTTGCTGCACTCTGAATGAAATCACTTCTTGTATTAAAAGAAACCAAGCGGATGCCCTCAGGGGGTCCGGTTTACAACTGGTAATCCCCGGTCTCTCCGAGCGGGAGCCGGTCCTCGACCAGCTTCCCGAACAAAATTGTCGTAGTATCCTTGTCGGATGAGGTCCTCAATCTCTCCTTTGAGGTACTTGCACTCCTCTGTTTCGTGGCCGTAGTCGCGATGGAAGCGGCAGTATCGGGAGCGATCTTTATTCCTCCCATCGCCGAGGGGTTTTGACGGAGGTCGGAGGCTCCGATCGTTCTTGATCACTTAGAGAATCTCCGTCATCGAAGTGTTGAGTGGAGTATCATACTCGAATGTCTTGTATGGATGCCTGTAGGTTTGATCCTTACTGGACTTCTGCTTCTTGGGTCGACTGAGTTCGGCGCCTGGTTGGCCAACTCAGATATCTTCTTGTCGACAGGCTTAGGCTCGGCCTTCAGGTTGTTGACCGCATTACTCTTTTGAGCCTTTGTCGTCTCGTCGGCTGCGGCGTACTTCTCACACCTGGCCAGCAGATCATCCAGATTCTTGGGCGGCTTTTTGGCAAAGGACCAATAAAGCTGTCCATCGGTGACCCCGGCCTGCAGGCTGGACATGTGCAATGCGGGCTCTACGTCCTTGATTTCCAGCACTTCAACATTGAAGCGCTTGATAAAGTCCCTCAAGGGCTCGTCTTTTTGCTGTTTTATCGTAGACAGGTGATAAGATGTCTTCTTGCGCACTCGGCTGGCCTAGAAGTGCGTCAGGAATTTGTTTGATAATTTCTCGAACGAAGTAATACTCCTCGGAGGTAGGTTATTAAACCATGTACAAGCGGCGCCTCGGAGCGTTGAAGGAAACGCTCTGCAGATATGGCTGTCGCTCAGATGATAGAATAGCGTCGTAGAGACGAACGCATCCAGATGTTGTTCGGGATCCGTGCTCCCGTTGTAAGAGTCCAGGACAGGCATCTTGAAATTGTCAGGAGGGGGACCCTCATAATCTCATCAGAAAGCGCCGTGACTGCCGTATAGGCCATCCTCGGCGGAGCTACCCGGTTCTACTCCACCTGCTGAAGCCGAGTGGTTAGCTCCAGTAAACGGCGCTCAACCTCGAACTGAGGCGTATCCAGAGGTGGCGCAGCCATTGTTGGTGTTTCTACATTAACCCTCTCCTGGCGGAGGGCGTCAAGGAAGGACTTTACGCCTCTCACCGGAGGTAGCGCTGTCGGCGCTTGGTGTTGATTTGTCGGGGGATGCCGAGCGGCTGACCCCGCCACACTCCGTGCGGGCACTTGATATCCCATGGGGGGATTGCTCAGCAAGGTTCTGGTAGAGGCCGTCGGCGCTGGCTGCGGATGGACCGCTGGCGGGGCTTCAGGGGGCGCATTCAGTACCGGATGGGGGTTTTCTCCTCCTGCTGCCGAACTGCTTGCTCGAGCGCCCCTCAAGGCTCTAGCCAGCTATTCGATTTGTTGCCTCAACTCATCAAACTGCTGACGAGTAACATACTAATGGGGTGGTGGTGGCGCCGTCGCCATTGGTGTAGGCGTTGAAACCAGTGTTGGCACCGGTGGTGGTGTTGGTGCTGGTACAGGCGTGGGCGCGTGGTTCGTCCTCGTCGTACTTCCACTACTGCCTACCTGAACCTGCACAAACGGCTCCGAAGGTGCATGAGATGCATGTGCTCGAGTTCTCCTGTGAGCCATTGAAACCAGAGTGCTCGCGTGCTAATCTTCAAACTCAGTCAAAAGAGGCCCCACGGTGGGCGCCAAACAGTTACGGTTGGAAATCGCCCGTTGATCCGCGCTCTGAGTTACCTGCAACCACGGAGATGAGACAAGGGAGTTGGGCGCCTATTTCCCGGGTACACTTCGATGCCTAAGTCAGATTCCCAAAGTAAGCAGTCAAGAGATAACAGAAAGCTATCTCCAGTTTAAAGTGTGGGACGATGAGAGAGTTTGAACGTGCGAGAATGAAAGGGATTGTGAACTGTATACTAGTAACCCCCATTACCTTGAGGATTGCCCTCTACTTATAGATTGGGAAGAAGCATGGAGGTACCAGGACTCAAGGGAGTAGACTGCCAATAGGATTGTCACGTGTCGCTCTGAGGGACACCCGTGTGGTAGACTCCGAGTAGGAGTAAGAGACCTTAGCCAAGGAAGCTAGGTCGGTCAGCTCTGGGACTGACACATGTCAACGTATGAGTAATCACAGACCGCAATAGTCGACGTTGTATCAGACTGGGAGAAGGACTCCTCGGACGTAGCATAATCACCTTAGTACTCTGACTACCAACTGGGAAACGTAGCCGGGTAGGACTATGACTCCGAGCGCTACCATAGATGATGATAACTAGACGGCATAGGACGACTGCAACATGCCGGGCGCATTAGAGGCCGAACGTAAGATACCGAATGCCTCATAAGCCGAGCGCAAGATACTCCGAGCGGTCGGCTCCGAAGATGAAGCTTGACACGTGTAAGATTTTAAATGGATGGGATTTTTCGGAGCTGTCTGTGCAGGTTCAGGTAGGCAGCAGTGGAAGTATGATGAGGACGAACCGCGCGCCCACGCCTGTACTAGCACCAATACCACCACCGGTGCCAACAGATGTTATGTGGGAAAAATCCCATCCATTTAAAATCTTACACGTGTCAAGCTTCATCTTCGGAGCCGACCGCTCGAAGTATCTTGCGCTCGGCTTATGAGGCATTCGGTATCTTACGTTCGGCCTCTAATGCGCCCGGCATGTTGCAGTCGTCCTATGCCGTCTAGTTATCATCATCTATGGTAGCGCTCGGAGTCATAGTCCTACCCGGCTACGTTTCCCAGTTGGTAGTCAGAGTACTAAGGTGATTATGCTACGTCCGAGGAGTCCTTCTCCCAGTCTGATACAACGTCGACTATTGCGGTCTGTGATTACTCATACGTTGACATGTGTCAGTCCCAGAGCTGACCGACCTAGCTTCCTTGGCTAAGGTCTCTTACTCCTACTCGGAGTCTACCACACGGGTGTCCCTCAGAGCGACACGTGACAATCCTATTGGCAGTCTACTCCCTTGAGTCCTGGTACCTCCATGCTTCTTCCCAATCTATAAGTAGAGGGCAATCCCTCAAGGTAATCGGGGTTACTAGTACACAGTTCACAATCCCTCTAATTCTCGCATTTTCAAACTCTCTCATCGTCCCACACTTTAAACTAGAGATAGCTATCTGTTATCTCTTGACTGCTTACTTTGGGAATCTAACTTAGGCATCGGAGTGTACCCGGGGCTTAGGCGCCCAACTCCCTTGTCTCATCTCTGTGGTTGCAGGTAACTCAGAGCGCGGATCGACGGGCGATTTCCAACCGTAACAGGTAAGTAATATCATAAATAAACTTTTGTTATGCCACAAACCAACATTTGTTTACAAAACTTACCTAATAGTGTATCGATATACAAGTATACCAAAATGAGTAAATCTTAAACATAAACTAACATAGATCACCAATGATCTATCAATAGATCTACAAGCAAGAGAGAGAGGGAGGTGTACCGCGTCAAGTCCCGCATATGCAATCGCCACACACAACCCTCGTTGTGATCCTCCATAGGGTCCTCACCAGCAAAGGCATCACCCACCAGAGGGGAATCCATAAAAGTATCTACATCATAATCTGAAATAATTTTGATATCGAGGGGTGGGCTCCCATCAAAGCTTAGTAAGGAGTCAAGTATCAATGCACATGCATGCTGGAGATCAATATCAAATGCACATGCTTATGTATGCCCCTATAGCCATACGACAACGGAGATATGTCCATGACCCACCGCGTGGACTAGTTCGTGCCCTACCGCCAAAGAACAGCAGATCGAATCTGAATGGGACACAACCACTCACTCTGCCTCTTGATATGAACACTCAGGTGGAAACTGTGCTACCACCGCCACCCGAAGCTACTCCTGAGAATATCCCAGCATCATGAGGAACCTAGCTCATACTATGGGCCAAGAACAGCGTGAATGTAAGACCCACACTCCACTAACTTGGTCTAATCGTGTCGTGCTAGGTCTTCTCATCATTCCTGGACCAAGTGAACAGAGCTTGTGAAGATAAATCACAAACCAAGTATGAGAATCGAGTTAAAAACACTAAAAACATACCTAAGGTCGCATGCCTGAGTAGGTATGGTCGACCATAAGGAAGGGAACCAAAAATATCAAATCCAGAACCCATGGTCGATGATTTTGACCCTACGGTCGACGGTTTATGCGACCGTATGATCGACCGTGAGAAACCCAGATCAAACTCTGAGTTTTGGAAACTTTCCTAAACTAATGGATTGCTTTCCTAATTGAAAAAGGACTCTATATGGAAAGTTTTTCTCTATATAAAAGGCATCCCTCAGTCCTTTTTCACTCTTTTAGAACATTAGTAAACCCTAAAAAAAGAGAAGGAAGAGAAGGAAGAGAAGGAAGAGAAGGAGAAGAAGAAAAAGCTAAGGAGAAGAGTTTACTGAGAAAAGATTGGCTCTCTATCATAGGCAAAGGTATGAAACGAATATTTAAAGATGTAAACTCTAAGTATAAGACTTCTATGGAGGATAAGCATTGATGTAAATTAAATATGTATGTAACCGCAAGTGCACGGTATCATGTAGTAACGGGTCGATCTCAGGGAGGAATCGCTATTATCCTAACTCAAATAAGGCAAAGCGTACCAAAGGGATTTGATTGAATTAACACCCTAATCACTTCGAATAAAAATTAATCAAGCAATAAAAATAATAATAACCATTCATAACAGTACGAAAATTTACGAAACCGCTAACCATAAAGTAACACAGATCTATTGTAGGAAAGGAACGAAATTAAAAGTAAAAGAATGTAAGAAAAACTTATCTCGATAGAAGATTTCTCTGTCGTTGCTCGTCGTCTTGTTGTCACTCCAAGGCGATGTGCAAACGATTACAAAGGGAGCCTTCTCTCCTAAATTAAATTAGTAATGGGGTACAACCTATATTTATCTACCCTACTACAGAGTTCTAAATCTGAAATTAATACTTAAAAAAAATAAATAAAAATAAACTTAAGCAAGAAGAACACAACTTGAAAAGAAAAAAACTAAGAATCTCAAACTCTCTCATAAATTCTCAAAACTAAAAAAAAAACTCATAATAGAATTCTTCGATGGTTTTTCAATTGCTGAGTATCACATATATATACAAGTGAGTAAAGATCACAATCAATCTTTACAATTGTATTACAAGAGATTTTGTGGAGATAATTTTGGTAACTGTTATGTGGGAAAAATCCCATCCATTAAAATCTTACACGTGTCAAGCGCCATCTCTGGGGCTGACCGCTATCTCTATGTTGCGCTTGGCCTATACCGCTCGGAGTCGCAATCCTTTTATGGCGGTGAAGCGGTCGGAGTTGCATACCTATTTAGTCATGTTTCCCGGTCGGAGGTTAGTGTCCTAAAGTGACTATGCCACGATAGAGGAATCCTTCTCCTTGTATGATACGACATCGACTATCACGGCCCTACGTCCACCCTAGGATGACACGTGTCATCCTTACGGTTGACCGACTTAGCTTCCTTGGCCACGGTCTCCTACTCCTGCTCGGAGTCTATGACTTGGGTGTCCCTCAGAGCGACACCTGGCAATCCTATTGGAGATCTGCTTCCCTGAGTCCTGGTGCCTCCATGCCTCTTCCCAATCTCTATAAGTAGAGGACGATCCCTCAAGGTAATTCATGCACAATCTCACTATCTCATCCACTCTTCATTCTCGTATGTTCAAACTCTCTCATCGTCCCACTCTCTTTAAACTGGAGATAACTTCCTACTATCTCTTGACTGTTTACATTGGGAATCTGACTTAGGCATCGGAGTGTACCTGGGGCTTAGTCGCCCAACTCCCTTTTCTCATCTCTGTGATTGTAGGTTGCTCGGATAAGAGACCGGCGGGCGATTTCCAACAGTAATAGTTTGGCGCCCACCGTGGCACCTCTTTTGACTGAGTTTGACGATTAGCGAGCGAGAACCTCGATGGCACAAAGGAGAACTCGCGCTCAGGCCTCTCACCAGCGGTCCGAACCATCTGTACACGTTCAGGTGGATACCAGCGGGAGTACGAAGAGGTCAAATCATGAGCCGACGCCAGTTCCTACTCCCACGACAATGGCGCAACCACCACCTCCCCAGTACGTGACTCGACAACAATTCAACGAGCTCAAGCAGCAAATCGACCAATTAGCCCAAGTCCTAAGGGGCGCTCGAGCAAGCAACTCGGCAGGAGCCAATCCTCCGCCAGCCACGGCACCTAACGCACCCCAAGAAGCCCAGCCAGGAGCTCATTGGCAGCCCACGCCGACAGCTTCTGCTAGAGCCGCACCGAGAAATCCCCCTATGGGATATCACCAACCCGCGCGGAGCATAGCGGGGTCAGCCGCTCGGCATCACCCAGCCGATCAACATTAGGCGCCAGCGGCACCGCCTCCTCCAGTGAGAGGCACGAGGTCCTTCTTCGACGCTCTTCATCAGGAGAGAGCTAATGTGGAAACACTAACAACGGTCGCAGCACCACCTCCGGTCACCCCCACAATCAGAGGTCAAACGACGTCTGTTGGAACTAACCACCCGACTCCAACAGGTGGAACAGAGCCGTGTCGCTCCACCAAGGACAGCCTATACAGCCGTCACGACACTCTCTGACGAGATAATGAGGGCTCCCCCTCCTGACAACTTCAAGATGCCTATCCTAGATTCCTACAACAGGAGCACAGATCCCGAGCAGCATCTAGACGCGTTCGTCTCCACGACGCTCTTCTACCCCTCAACGATAGCGTTATCTGCAGAGCGTTTCCTTCAACGCTCAGGGACGCCGCTCGTACATGGTTCAACAACCTGCCTCCGAGGAGCATCACCTCGTTCGAACAGCTATCAAATAAATTCTTGACGCACTTCCAGGCCAGCTGAGTGGGTAAGAAGACATCTTACCACCTATCGACGGTCAAGCAGCAGAAAGACGAGTCCCTACGGGACTTCATCAAGCGCTTCAATGCCAAAGTACTTGAAATTAAGGATGTTATGCCTATGGTGCACATGTCCAGCCTGCAGGCCGGAGTCACGGATGGGCAGTTTTGTTGGTCCCTTGCCAAAAAGCCCCCCAAGAACTTGGACGACCTGCTGGCGAGGTGTGAGAAATACGCCACAGCAGACGAGACAACGAAGGCTCAGAAGAACAATGCGTTCAACAGCTTGAAGACCGACCAAAAGCCGACCGACAAAAAGAGGTCTAAGCCGGCCGACCAGGCGCCAAACTCGACCGACCCCAAAAAGCAAAAGTTCGGCAAGGAACCAACGTACCGACACCTGTACAAGACCTTCGAGTACTACACTCCCCTCAATACTTCGATGACGGAGATATTGGAGGTAATCAAGAATGATCGGAACCTCCGTCCGCCGCCAAAGCAGTTAGGCGACGGGAGGAATAAAGACCGTTCCAGGTACTGTCGCTTCCATCGCGACTACGACCACGAGACGGAGGAGTGTAAATATCTGAAAGGAGAAATTAAGACCTCATCCGGCGTGGTTACTATGGATATTTTGTTAGAAACGCTGGCCGGGGACCTGCGCCCGCTCGGAGAGATCATGGATTACCACCTCCGTCGCTGAGGAACCTGCAACCAAATAACTACCGAGCCGACGCTGGCGACAACCAAAACGCCGCTCGGAGGGACGACAGAGACCCTGATGGAGGTCTTGCCGCCCCCAGACAATGGGTCGGCGCCATCCAGTTTGGGTCGATGAAGAGCTCATCTGGAGCACAACAAGAAAGAATATCGGTGAAAGAAAGGCCGGGAGGCCGCCAACATATCCAGTTCGGGTCCCTCCCGCCCTGGCCAGAGCCGGAGAGCAGGGGCAGAAGAAGGAGGAGGTCCCACCTGGCGTCAAAGAGAAGAGAAGCCGAGCAAAGGTTTGTCGGTAGTCTGCAGCCCAAGGACCGACCACACACGTCGATGGGACTGCGCAACCCGAGGGACAATGGTGTCTATGCCATTACCAAGGGGCTTGAAGCCAAGGGAAAGACAACCCTCATGATAATAGGAGGACCGGCGGCTGGAAACACTTCCAATCGGTCGGCAAAGGCCTACTCTCGTCTAGTAGCAAAGACAGAGTGGCCATCCAAAAGGGCTCGAACAGGAGAAGTCATCACCTTCAGCGACGAAGACCTCGTAAACGTAGTAGTCCCCCACGAAGACGCCATCGTCTTCACGGCTGGGATCGGTCACTACGATGTCGCCAAGTGCTTGGTAGACATAGGAAGCTCGGTAGATATTATATTCTACCACGCATACCAGAGGATGCAGCTAGGAGATGACCAGCTCCAACCGGTCACATTCGACCTTATCAGCTTTTTCGGAGACCCAGTCACTGTGAAAGGGGGCATCCAATTGCCGGTGATCGTCGGCCAAAAACCCAGGCAATAGAGGGTGATGGTCGAATTTATGGTGGTTGATCGGCCATCCACTCACAATGTGATCCTCGGCCGCCCTTCGTTGAACAAGCTCAAGGCGTGCATGTCCACCTACTATTTGGTAATGAAGTTCCCGACGGAGGACAGGGTCGGAGAATGCCGAACAGACCAAGTGGCATCGAGAAGATGGTACGCAACCGAGCTGAAAAATAGTCAGCGAGCTCTGAAAACAACACAGGTGAACATTGTAAATGTTCGGGAAATTGACCCACCGAGCAGGGGGAAGCCCGCTGAGGAGTTGCTGCAAATACCGGTGGCAGAAGACCAGCCAGAAAAGACATTCCAGGTTGGCTCCCTACTACCTGAAAATCAAAGGGAAGAACTGATAGGGTTCATGAGGCAGAACCTAGACGTATCCGCATGGTCGGCCTTGGAAATGTCAGGAATTCCCAGAGACGTGATTGAACATCACCTTGCGGTCTACCCCCAACACCGACCGGTCAGACATAAGAAGAGAAGCTTCGCACCCGCTCGATAGTCTGTAATAGACGAGGAGGTCCAGAAACTACTAGCGGCCGGCTTCATAAGGGAGGTAGACTATCCAGACTGGCTGGCGAACGTGGTCATTGTGCCCAAGGCAAACGGGAAATGGAGGATTTGTATAGATTTTACAGACCTCAATAAGGCCTGTCCAAAAAATAGCTATCCGCTGTCGTGCATCAACCAACTGATAGATGCTACAGCTGGGCACGGGCTGCTCAGTTTCCTCGATGCGTACTCAGGGTATAACCAGATCAAGATGAGAAGAGCAGACGAGGAGTGCACCTCCTTCGTCACCAATCAGGGGCTCTTCTGCAACACTGTCATGCCTTTTGGCCTAAAGAATGCAGGAGCCACGTACCAGAGGTTGGTGAACAAGATCTTCAAAGGTCAGATCAGCCGAAACATGGAAGTGTATGTCGATGATTTCCTTGTGAAGAGCCAGCAGGCCGACCTCAGCGAAGCATTCCAGGTCCTCCGGAGGCACAACATGAAGCTAAATCCAACAAAGTGTGCTTTCGTAGTCGCGTCAGGAAAGTTCCTGGGGTTCATGGTCTCATAGAGGGGAATTGAAGCCAACCCCTCGAAGATCGCAGCCATACTGAACATGGCAGCACCGACCAGACCCAAACTGGTGCAAGAGCTGAACGGCCGCATAGCCGCCCTCGGCCGATTCATGTCCAAGTCGGCCGAGCGTTGCCTTCCGTTCTTCAAAACTCTAAAAGGAGCCGGAAGGTTCGAATGGACGGAGGAGTACCAGACAACCTTCGAAGGCCTCAAAGCCTATCTATCCTCACCACCTCTGCTGGTAAAACCCAGCCCTGGAGACGAACTACAACTCTACCTAGGAGTCTCCGACCGGGCGGTAAGTGCCGTGCTACTGAAAGAAGAAGACAGGGTCCAACGACCAATATACTATGTCAGCAAAGTGCTCTTGGACGTCGAAACTAGGTACAAGCCAATCGAGAAGCTGGCGCTCGCTTTGGTCACTGCCGCACGGAAGCTCCGACCATACTTTCAAGCATACCCCATCTCTGTGCTCACCAACACACCTCTGAAGAAGGTGTTGTCGAAACCCGACATATCCGGTCGGCTCGTAAACTGGTCAGTGGAGCTCGAAAAGTTCGAGATCAAATACGTCCCCAGAATTGCAATCAAAGCACTGGCATTGGCGGACTTCATTGTCGAGAGCACCCTACCGGAGGAAGAATTTGTTGAGCCCAGAGCCGGAAAGGCACCGGAGCCAACCGAAGCCCCGTGGACTCTGTAGGTGGACGATTCCTCCATGGACGGCCGAGTAGGCGTGGGCATCGTATTGACAAGCCCGGAGGGGTTTAAAATCCGATCGGCAATAATGTTCGGATTTCGCGCAACAAATAATGAAGCCGAATACGAAGCCTTACTGGCCGGCCTCAGACTTGCCAAAAGCTTAGTCGTTTGTCGGCTCATAGTACAGGGTGACTCACAGTTGGTCATCCGCCAGGTGCAAGGAGACTACGAGGCCAGACAGCCCGGGATGCATAAGTATCTGGACAAAGTAAACTCAGCCATCACGACCTTCCGAAGTGTTGAACTGCAGTACGTAGGCCGAGAAGAGAACACCGAAGCAGACAAGCTGTTTAGATTGTCCCTGGATGACATCCATGTCACACCCCAATTCTGCATCAACCAGAATGGTGTGATGAATCGTCAATAAACCAATGGTTCTACCAGGATCTCGTATAGGCTATCCCACCATGTAAAACCAAAACACATTCGACATTAATCAGAAGTAATAAAGTAAATAGCGGAAGTCTTACAGATAATGAACTGAGGTCTAGTCATGATAAATAATTAATATTCCATTTATCTCCAAGTAACCAAAACATAATTTAATACATATTACAATATCCAAATATGGAAATTAAACATTAAGCGTATCCATAGTTGAAACGCTAGCTTGACGAATCACAGTAATCCTCCATAGCTTGCTCATCATAGCCGCCACCCGTTTACATATTGGCATGTTGTCATAATCTTCAACCGTAATACCTGCAACATCAGAAACTAAAAGATTTGTGCGCACGAGGGTCAGCCCTCCAACTTGAGGTCAGTGAGAAAACAAAACAATGCAACAAATATATGCATGCATTCAATTCATAACTGTGGTCTGGTTTATAGTTTGCAATGTGCTATAGAAAGGTTCGGAGGCCGCCTCACCTCTATACACGAGTGTGTGAAGCCACCCAATGAAAACGACACTGTCAACCCCACATGCACCCACTATGGCACAATATACCCCAATGAAAACGGCATTGAAGTACCAGTTGATACCAAACCAACACGTAAGCCCCTGTTGGCGAGGGCTTGCAAACTGGGCTCGCAACTAACCAATCCTAATGGCAAACAGTGTATCCAAGGCCTCACCCCAGCATCCCTCAATACGTCCATAGAGATAGAGCTAAGGCCCCCCGGCAGAGTCGAAGACTACATGGTCCGAGACCACCTCCCCTGATGTCCTACGACGTAATAGTTCTGCTAAGGTAATGGCGATACGACGATGTTAGTGGAGAAGACTTGTATAGAGCTATGGCACAATATACCCAATGAAAACAGCATTGAAGTATCGGTTGATACCATCCCCTGTCTGCATCAAGTACACCAACATTTACTTAGTAGACATGACTTGAGTAGAACTATGGCACAATATACCCCAATGAAAACGGCATTGAAGTACCGGTTGATACCATCCCCTACCCGCACCATGTACACCAGCCAAACACAAACATTCACATGCCTATTCCTATCATCATCATCATCATCATGTTATAAACAATGAAATTAAATATGCATGAACAGTAATAATAGAAATATTGGATGACATGTTGAATGCACATTACAAGCATACATGCATAGAATCAGTCATCGCATTGGACTCAAGAAATAAAAATAGTTTATTATTAGCCAATTAGTTTAGGTCTTGTTTCCTCACCTTTGCTTGAGTGTAAATCCTCTTTCAAGCTTTAAGAATCACCTTTATATCAATAGAAAAACCTAATAAGTCGATAGATTTTAATTAGAATTCATTCCGACAGTTTTAAGCTTGCTGTAAAGCTAGGGTCGCAGGACGGGTCGCAGGTAGGGTCGCAGGTTTCTGCGACCCCAGGGTGTAGGTTCGATGCTAGGGTCGAATGTTCCATCGACCCTTGGTGCGACCACAGCTTCCCTGGACTTCCCGAAAGCTGGGGGTCGATACTGTGGTCTGGCAGGGTCAATTCCAAATCGACCTTACGTGCGATCGCACGTGGTTTGAGTCGACTTTTTCATTCTACAGTCTAATCTTTCAAGTTTGGATCATTTGGCTTACTTTTATATTCCATTCTATGATTGTTCTATGGCTCAAAACTCCAAGTTACTCACTTTTCATAGTTTTCCATGATTTCCATTGGAATTCATCCATGGATGGATGGTATTAGGGTTTCTCCTAACCTAACTTCATCATAATCTATTCTAAGCTTTCAATTCAGATAGGGTTTGAGGTTCATACCTTCTGTAGTCTGAGTTTCAGAGATATCTCTGAGCTTCTTCTTCTTCCTTAGCCTTTTCTTCAAGTTTTCCTTTTCTTCTTCTCTTCCTTCTCTTCTCTTTCTCTCACTTTCAATTAGGGTTCTAAAAGGAGTGGAAGAGGCTTAGGGTCGTCCTATTTATAGAGGAAAACCTCCCAAAATAAGTCCCATTGAGTTTAGAAAAGGTCCCAATCGAAATTAGGAAAGTTTCCTAATTTTCGGTTCGTGCTGTTTTTTGCTGTTTTCTTAGGGTCGATGCTAGGGGGTCGATGAGGGGGTCGGACAATTCGAGACCCCTGCGACCCCACAACCAAAATTCATGGGTTGGACTTCTTTTGAGGTGGGGGTCGACCCTACCTGTTTAGGCATGCGACCCTACCCCCTATTTGACTGTTTTTGAGTTAATTTTCATATTGGTTCTTAGGTTTCTTCATGCACTTGGTCCACTTGGTTCGACCATGATATGTATACTGGTCACGACACGAAATGTAAGGTTAAACCGGGTTCATGGCGTGCGGGTCTTACAATCCATGCGATGGACTCTGCCATATACGTAGAATTCCTGGAGCATACTAGCAACTCTGCCAAAGAAGTTGCCCCAGTCGGAGCCGTGCCCAGTTGGTACGATGAAATCTACCAATACCTCCAGACATGCGCACTTTTGGATGACAGGAAAGAAGCTCGGCACATCCAATCCAAGTCAAGGCAGTACACTATTCACAATGATGTGCTGTACAAGAGATCCTACACCATGCCGCTGCTTCGGTGCCTCCGATTGGACGAGGCCGAGCAGGTCATTAGAGAGGTCCATGAAGGCACTGCGGTCGGCACCAAGGAGGCCGATCACTATTCCAAAAGATCCTTCGACAGGGCTATCATTGGCCAAAAATGCATGATGACTGCATTGAGCTAGTGCGCAAGTGCGACAAATGCCAGTTCTACACACCAGTACCACATGCTCCGGCCGCACCTTTGCAGCCGATCACAAGTCCTCTCCCCTTTGCCATCAGGGGCATGGATATCATGGGGCCCTTCCCCAAAGCAACATATCAATGGAAGTACGTCATCGTAGCCATTGACTACTTCACCAAATGGATCGAAGTCGAGGTCGTGGCAAAAATTGGCGCGTCTAAGGTGGAACAGTTCTTCAGGCATTCCGTTGTGTACAGGTTCGGGGTACCCAGAATCCTGGTGACAGACAACGGCACTCAGTTCGCCTGCGCGTCATTCGGGGACTTTTGCGCCAAATTCCGCATCGAACATAGGTTTGGTTTGGTCGGCCACCCGCAAACAAGCAGACAGACCGAAGCAACAAATAAAACCATATTATACGGTCTGAAGAAAATGGTAGCTGATAAAAAAGAAAGATGGGTAGACATGCTACCGAGCATCGTTTGGTCATATAGGATGACCAGCTGAACACCCACTGGCGAAACACCCTTCATGCTTGCCTTCGGCATGGAGGCAGTCGTCCCCGTTGAGGTGTTCCATCCGACATTTCGGATGCTAAACTTCAGTGAGGAGACCAACTCTGAAGACCTCCGGACCAATTTGGACAACCTGGAAGACGTGCGGGAGTCGACGGCATTTCGGATGGCATCATACCAGCAGACTGTAAGACCCGTCTCAATCTAACCCGGTCTTACCACCTTGAACCAGGTTTACCCGTCATGGTCGAGTCAAATGGACTAAGGGCGTGAAGGAGATCGAGATCCCAGGTATCAAATCGACCAAAAAATACTTAAAATAAGGGGAGGGTCGCATACCCAGCTAAGCAGGGTCGGATCTCCCAAAGCAAAAAGTCAGACCCTCAGTTTTGAAGGGAGGGTCGGACAGCTTAGAACCCTAGGGTCGACGGGATCATCGACCCTCCCATCGACCCTCGGTTACCGTAGGAAATAGAATTAGGAAATTTCCTAATTTTCGATGGGGATTCTTTCCTAATCTCAAAGGGACTTATTTTAGGATGTTCCTACTCTATTTAAAGGACGTCCCTAAGCCACTATCACTCCTTTGACAACCCTAATTGAATTGAGAGAAAGAGAAGAGAAGGAAAAGAAGAAGAAAAAGAACAAGGAAGAGAATTAAGCCAAAAGAGAAGAGTTACAGAAAAGGATTATTCTTCTCAGGTATGGATACTAATTCCATGAGTTTCCACAGACCTTAGGTTAGTTATTGTTGAGAGGGTGATCTTGGAGAAACCCAAACCATCAATCTATGGTTAGGTTTTCATGGAAAACCATAGGAGAGTGTATGAAAGCTATCTAGGTGAGTTATACATGGTTTCAGACCATGGAATGAATGTAGAATGGAATGTAGGAGCAAATCATAGGATCCCAAGCACGAAGAATGAACTAAAAGAGGGAATTTGACCAAAGTGCACCGAGGTCGCACCGAGGGTCGATGGCCATCCGACCCTAGGTGATTCTGACCATCGACCCTCAGTGTTCGGGAAGTTCAGAGTTTGGGGAGGGTCGTACCGAGGGTCAATCAGGACTCCGACCCTACCTCCGACCCTCAGTTAACAAAATGGTTTTTAAATTCGGAATTAATTCTAATTAAATTCTATCGACTTTGTTAGGTCTTCTAGCAATATAATAACATTGTAAAGGTGATTCTAAAGCTTGGAAAAGTATCTATTAGCAAGCTAAGGTGAGGAACTAGAACTCCAAATTAATTGGTTAATAACAAAACTGTTTTTCTATTTCTTGAGTCCTATTCCATGCTTGATTCTATACGAATATGTTATAATGTGCATACAGCATGCCATCCAATATTTCTATTACTTGTTCATGCATATTTACTTTATTGTTTATAACATGATGATGATGATGATGATAGGAATAGGCATGTGCTTGTATGTGTGTAGTTGTTGTACTTGATGCGAGCGAGTATCAGGGGAGGTGTGATGAGAATGTCAATAAACGTTAACCTTTGGCGGGTCTCAGCACTTTAGCTCTATCTCTAACTCAAGTCTTATGCATTAGCATCGTCGTATCGCCATTACTTTAGCAGAACTATTATGTCGTAGAGTAGCAAGGGAAGTGGTATCGGTCCTTGTAGTCTCTGACTCTACCGGGGGGCCTTAGCTCTATCTCTATGGACATTCTGAGGGATGCTGGGGTGAGGCCTTGGAGACACTTTTGGCATTAGGATTGGTTAGTTGCGAGCCCAGTTTGCAGCCCTCGCCAGCAGGGGCTTACGTGTTGGTATGGCAATATATAGCAATAAACGTTAACCTTTGTTATATACTGTTCTTGGTTGGGTGCATGTGAGTCGACGATAAACGTGCTCTTCGGGTGACATCACACACTTGTGTATAGAGGCGGGGTCAATAAACGCGACCTTTGGCTACCTAAACCTTTCTATTGCATACAGCAAACTTTAAATCGGACCAAAGATATAAATTGATTGCATGCATATGTACTGTTGCATTGTTTTGGCTACTCACTGAGCCGTGATGTGTGCTCACCCCTCGACGTCGAATATTTTTAGTTGATGATGCAGGTTTCACAGTTGAAGATTATATGAATGCTCCAGCGTACGAGAATGTAGCAGCGATGGAAGCTGAAGCTGAAGTGGATACACATGACTACTCTTGCGAGTGCAACTCATGTGTATTCGATTAGTTATTTTTTTAGATTTCCTATTTTGGATTTAATAAAGACATGTATTTGATATTTATTTATGTCTCAGCGGGAACAGAATAATTTGCTATTAAATTATTAATATCACCGTTGATTCTCAGTTCATTTTATTATAAGACTTCCGCTATTGTGTACCCGCTATTGTGTATTTACTCTGATTGTGATTACGGATGTATGGGGGTTCAGATAACGCGGGGATAGCCTATTTGAGATCCTGTTTGAACCGTTGGTTTATTAGCGGTTCATCACACCATTCTGAATAGTGCAGAATTGGGGTGTGACAACTTGGTATCAGAGCGTCTCAAGCCTTGCCCGCTGAACTAACATACATTCAAGACAATTGTGAACTGAGATAGGATAAAAAAAAAACAGTAATATCAACACATTATAAGCACCAATGATGATTGAGACCAAATTTAAAAAGAGAATAATGCATCTATTAAAGGGGAAACAAGTTTACATACAATGAGAGCGAAACAAAATGTATATACACAGCTAAAGCAGAGTACAGTCCACAACCCGGATAGTTACTCTGTAGTACAAGGAAAATAAAGTACACTCAGGAAGCTGGAGGCGAAGGAGGAGGCGGGGCCTCACGGTCTCTGTCGTAGTCCTCGGCATAGACTCTAGTCAGCCATGCCACCTGAGTCTGAGTCGCCTGCAGACTAGCTGTGAGATCAGCCACCCGCTGATCAGTCCGGCGCTGGGCGTCTAGAAGCTCCCCTATCCTCAGATCCGATGCGCGCTGAGCCTCTCTAATCTCGTAAAACATACTCAGCACGTCATCAGCAGGTGGGCGTGAAGGACCAGCCGCATGAGAAGGACCGGTCTCCGGTACAGGACCCGCCGCAGAAGAAGTACCAATACCAGCCGCATGCGTAGGTGAAGGCGGTGGTATCGAGTCGACATCCATATACATACGGTCATCATCGTCAACGGGATCCACACGAGCTCTAGCAGCGGCAGCAGCAGCCCCAGCATCAGCCATCTCGATACGAGTGTGAGGGCGCACCATCGGGTTCCTCTCCTCATCACTAACTTGGGCATCCCGCATACCCATCTTGCAGATTGCCTCCCAATATAGAGGCGACGAGAAGGTCTTCTCCTGGATCTTCTCATCTACCAGGTCAACCCCCAGACGGGTTAGTAGCACTTGTAATCATGCGTCCATAGGGTAGATTACCCCTATGATCGGACAATGTAGCACTAATCATAGTCCGCATGATGATGTATGGAAGGGACGGGCCGGCTTGCGGGTGCATATCTTTGTATATCGAAACTCGGGTCAGCTGAGAAACCCTTTCATAGTTCCCACTCTGCGGGATCAGATTATGCTGGATAATCTTGCAGAAGACCCGTGGAGCTGGACGCAAGTAACAAGCTCTCATCTGCCAGCGATCAGGTCGTAGTAGCTGGTTGTCGATCTCTGCCCTCATCTTCATAGAAACAAACTGTGGCTCTCCAGGCACACAGTACACCATGGGGCCATCATAAGGAATGCCCGGCCAGATCGGCCCAGTTGCCGATAGTCAAATAAAATGTGCACCCCTTTAACGTAACTGGTGATGCGCAACTCCTGACCATGCTCAACGTCATTGTAATTTCCCACCACCTGGAGATTACAATAGAACTGGCGCACCAAATCCGGACATGTGCAAGCGTCGTAGGTGATGACAGGGAGCCACCCCATATCACCAAATGCCCTCTCTACGTTGAACAAGGCTAGCTCAGCCAAGTTCACCATACGACCACCTTCCACCTTCTTACGGGCATAGTCGGCATACTGTGCCTCGGCTTCATTAGAACGGAAGCGAAGGGGATCACACACTCTGGGTATCTTGGTACGAGCCATGGTATCTGCAAAATAAGAAAGAGAAGGAAAATAAGAAATTAATAGGATAAGAATCCGAAATTTGATTTAATAACGACGTAAGTTGACTATAAAGCCCCATTTCTCACCATACAAGTAGGCATGAGAACTTACGTAGGTCTAAACATACCCTACAACCCACATGCAGTAGGAAACTTTAACTGACGATGTCCAATTTGAAGAAATTCAAGAAAAATCGAAAATGTCGACAAATTAAGGCAAAAAGGGAAAAATTTAAGTTTCTCGATAACCAACCGATGAAACTCAGAAATTTTTGAGGGCTTTTGTTCCTCGAGACACCAATAACAAAAGCCCCCAATAAAAATCGAATTTTTACGGTTGGAAAAAGTTTAATTTGAAAAATACAAGTTAAATGGACAAAAACCTAGAAATGGAAACCTAAAAACAGGTAAAAATGAGAAGACATACCTGTAAGGATAACGTGGACGTCGAAACCCGGACTAAAATCGACACACAACAGTGGAGTAGCACTGTAGCAACTCAGAGAGGAGAGGCGAGTCAAAACGGGAGGGAAATAATAAGAAATGACCCAAAATCGGATCTTAAAAATCTGATTTTTAGTCTGAGGGTCGGACAATTCGACTAGAACAATCGACCCTCGAATCGACCCTCCCATCGACCCTTGGCTCTCGGGAATCTGACAGAAAACTAAGGGTCGGAACTGAGGGTCGGATAGCCATCGGCCCTCGCATCGACCCTCAGCTCTCGGGAAGAACAGGTCATTCCCAGGGTCGGATACCAAGGGTCGGACATACCATCGACCCTCACCATCGACCCTGCATAGAAAAGACATTTTTTTTTATAAAATGAGCTAGAATTGGAATTGATTATCGGTTAGCGTGCCTACATGAAATATAAATGACTTCTCACCTATTTTGGATAATTTTCAGGCACCACCAATCACAGAAAGGAATTATGTCTGGACGTAGAGTAACCCGACAGACCCGGAATGCAGTTCCACCACCACCACCCGTGGAAGAGACTAGTCAGGAAAATAATTATGCATCGGGTAATCCCAAATCGGCAAACCCTACAAATTTGCCACCTCCACCACCAGAGCTAACAATCGTGGTGATGAATCTGGCACAACAGCTGTAGCAGATGCAACACGCACAGGCTTAGATGCAAGTTGCCATGGGCATTATGTTTCAAGCCACTCAGGCTGCACCCATGCACACAGGACAAGCCAGTGCAGCACCGGTGGGTAACCACCCAGCTCCTCAGACACCTCAACAACCTGCTACATAGATTCCAGTGCAGGTTCCGGAAGCAGCTCAGGGTAATTACCAGTATCCACCCCATATGTTTGAGGCAAATCCCCAAAATCAGTTGGACCACTCTCGACTAGTGGAGAGATTCTTGAAGATGAAACCCAAGGAATTCAACGGCAAACCGTCTGATCCGTTGTGGCCAGCACACTGGATAGACGAGATGGAGAGAAATTTCCTCATGATGACTATCACAGAGGAAGAGAAAGTATTATGTGCCACCTTCATGCTCAAGGGCGACGCACATCATTGGTGGAAATCCATGAAGGCATATCTACTGACCAAGCACGCCCTACTAACTTGGGCTATTTATAAAGAAGCGTTCTTTGAGAAGTATTTTCCCCGAAGCTTCAGAGATTCGATGGAGAAGGAGTTTCTGAGTCTTTATCAGGGACAGATGTCAGTGGATGCGTACCAACAACGTTATGAAGAGCTATTTTTCTTCGCACCACTGAGTATGCAAGAAGAAGAAACCAAAACCCGTAGGTTTGTCACGGGACTAAGAGGAAACATCAGAGAACATGTTTTGGGCTTAGAAAAGAGAATTTATAATGAAGCTGTCCAGATTGTTCGAGTTATAGAATCGAGCCAGAAGGAGAGTTATTTTACTCAGAACAGAGGCATCAAAAGGCCAGCCGAAAATTCTTACAACGGAGGCAATAACAGGACATATAAGCCTTTCCGTCCTCAGAATTTTACTGCTGCAACCAAGGCTACTTCAGCAGCTCAACCTCAGCCAAAGCCAAATTCTGAAAGCCCGAAGTGTTTTAACTGCAACCAGTCGGGACATATGGCAAGAGAGTGCCCTAAGCCCAAGAAGCAATTCCATCAGGGACAGGTATATGCTGTTACGTCCGAGGATGCGGCCGCATCACCCGATGTGGTCACAGGTATGACTGAAACTTGTTAAGTTGTATTTATATTGTATGAACATGTAAACTAAGTAAAAATAAATCTATGGTATTGTACCTATAAATGGCGCACCCGCCAGAGTACTCTTTGATTCCGGAGCTACTCATTCCTTTATATCTGTGGAATTTGGAAAGAAGATAAATTTACCCATCAAAACATTAGACTACAAATTACTTGTACGATCACCGATGGGGTTAAAAGTGGAATTAGAGAAAGATTATGGACCATGTCCAGTTCTCATTGGAGAGAAGTCCTTAGATGCAACCTTGATACAACTTGAGATGGCAGACTTTGATGTCATCTTGGGAATGGACTGGTTAGCTCGGCATTTTGCAAATCTATTATGCGTCGAAAAGAAGCTAACGTTCAAAGACAAAGAAGGAGCAGAATTCAGTTTCTCGAGAACCAAACTTCTCCGGAGACGCAAGCTCATACTTTTAGCACTAAAGGCTAAGAAGTGCCTTGAGAAGGGGGCAGTCGGGTATCTAGTGTCAGTGGTCGACCTAACCAAGGAAGCACCACGGATGGAAGACATTGACGTCGTGCGAGACTACCCTGACGTATTTTCGGAGGAACTACCCGGATTACCACCCGACCGAGCCACAGAGTTTGTGATAGACCTTATACCTGGAGCCGCACCAGTGTCAAAAGCACCTTATAGAATGGCTCCTACGGAACTGAAGGAATTAAAAGTGCAACTACAAGAATTGTTGGACAAGGGTTATATTCGACCCAGTATATCTCCATGGGGGGCACCGGTGTTGTTCGTAAAGAAGAAGGATGGTAGCGTTCGATTATGCATCAACTATCGAGAGTTGAATAAACTGACAATCAAGAATCGATACCCACTACCTCGGATCGATGACTTGTTCGATCTGTTACAAGGGGCAAAAGTATTTTCTAAGATCGACCTTCGATCAGGCTATTATCAGCTGAAGATTAAAGAAGGTGATATTCCGAAGACAGCATTCAGGACCAGATTTGGACATTATGAATTTTTTGTTATGTCTTTCGGATAAACTAATGCACCGACAACGTTCATTGAACTTATGAACCGAGTTTTCCACGATATGTTGGATACGTCGGTTATAGTATTTATTGATGATATAATGGTATATTCCAAGGACAAGGAAACCCATATCAAAAACCTAAACGCAGCCCTACAGCGTTTAAGGAAAGAGAAGTTATATGCCAAATTTTCAAAGTGCGAGTTTTGGCTAAGTGAAGTCGCCTTCTTAGGCCATGTAGTATCCGCTGAAGGAATCAAAGTGGACCCCAGCAAGATCGAGGCTATTGTAAAGTGGGAAGCACCAAAGAGCGTTTTGAAAATCAGAAGTTTTCTGGGTCTAGCTGGTTATTATCGGAGATTCGTAAAAGACTATTCTCGGATTGCTGTACCTCTCACCAGTTTGACTAAGAAAGGTGAAAAGTTTGTGTGGACGGATAAATGTGAGAAGAGCTTCCAGACATTGAAGTCCAGATTGATATCTGCCCCGATTTTGACTATTCCTATTCCAGGACAGACGTTTACCTTATACACTGATGCGTCGGGATTGGGATTAGGATGTGTGCTTATGCAAGAAGAGCAAGTAATTGCGTATGCCTCGAGAAAGTTAAAGGTACATGAGAAAAATTACCCCACTCATGATTTGGAGTTAGCAGCAGTAGTACATGCTGTCAAGATATGGAGACATTACCTATACGGGGAGAAATTCCAGATTAAGTCGGACCATAAAAGTCTTACTTATTTATTTAATCAGAAGGAGTTGAATATGAGACAAAGAAGATGGATGGAACTATTGAAAGACTATAATTGTGATATCCAGTATCATCCGGGAAAAGCGAACGTAGTAGCGGATGCATTAAGCATAAAGGCAATGATAAAATCGCAAGGAGAAGTTAGCACGACTGCAGCAATGTGTACTACCAGAAGGGTATTCAATCACGGCAATGAGCAGTATGTGATAGCTACAACGGATGGATCAGCCAACCAAGGGTTTATTCATCGGTTTTCGAATATGTTCGCGACATTGAAGAGTATACCGGATATAGTGGATGAAGTGAAGACAGCTACCAAAGCTGATCCTTATCTGAGAACAGTACAAGAAGATATTGAGAAAGGTAGGACCAACCCTGAGTTCACCTTGGATGACGAGAAGGTACTGAAATACAAAGGAAGAATATGTGTACCTGAAACAGAAAGTGCAGACATTAGACACCGACTGATGAAGGAAGCCCACACCACCATCTATTCGATATATCCTGGAAGTACAAAAATATATCATGACCTAAAGAAACTATATTGGTGGAGGGGGATGAAAGCAGATGTAGCCAAGTTCATGTCTCAATGCCTAAATTGTCAAAAAGTAAAGGCTGAACGACAAAGACCCGCAGGACTGTTACAGCCGTTACCGGAACCAGCATGGAAATGGGACTGCATCACTATGGACTTCGTCACGGGACTACCATTGACTCCTCGAGTAGTTGACGCAGTTTGGGTGATTGTGGACTGTCTGACTAAAACAGCTCGTTTCATACCTATACGACCTCAGTATACACTGGAAAGGTTAGCAAAGCTGTATGTGGATAATATTGTTCGATTACACGGTGTACCAGAAAGCATTGTGTCTGATAGAGATCCACGATTTACTTCTAAGTTTTGGGAAGGATTGCAAAAGGCTATGGGTACAACATTGAAGTTCAAGATCGCATTCCACCCACGCAAGACGGACAGTCAGAGCGTACAATTTAGATTCTAGAAGATATGCTACGAGCATGTGTAATTGATTTCAAAGGATCATGGGATGAAAAGTTACCATTGATCGAGTTCGTGTATAACAACAGCTATCAGGCTACTATACAGATGTCACCTTATGAAGCACTGTATGGCAGGAAGTGTTGAACACCTTTGTTTTGGAATGAAGTTGGGGAACGTAGTATTGTTGGACCGGAATTTGTTGAAGAGACTTGTCGAGTAGTCGACATCATCAAGGAAAGAGTGAGAACAGCTCAGAACCATCAGAAGCAATATGCAGACACTCGACGAAGAGATCTGGAGTTCGCCGTAGGTGATAAAGTATTTTTGAAGGTATCGCCTATGTGAAGATTAAAGAGGTTCGGACAGAAAGGGAAACTAAGTCCAAGATATGTCGGGCCATATGAAATTCTAGCTAAGCGTGGACAAGTGGCTTATCAGTTAGCACTACCACCATCTATGTCAAGTGTACATGACGTATTTCACATTTCCCTATTGAAGAAGTATGTCAAGGATCCAATGCATGTTTTAACAGTAGATTTATCGGAATTGACTGATGATTTGACATTCAAAGTAACACCAACTAAAATCACCAGCCGGAAGGTTCAACGTCTACGCAACAGAGATATCTACTATGTTAAGGTCACATGGAAAAGTAGAGACATGGAAGAAGTTACATGGGAAGAAGAGAATGCTATGCGAAAGCAATACCCTCACTTATTTGATTTAGAAGGTACGTACAATTTCGAGGACGAAATTTTTATAAGTTTGGGGGAGTTGTAAGACCCGTGTCAATCTAACCCGGTCTTACCACCTTGAACCAGGTTTACCCGTCATAGTCGAGTCAAATGGTCCAAGGACGTGAAGGAGATCGAGATCCCAGGTATCAAATCGACCCAAAAACACTTAAAATAGGGGGAGGGTCGCATACCCATCTAAGCAGGGTCAGACCTCCCAAAGCAGAAAGTCAGACCCTCAGTTTTGAAGGGAGGGTCGGACAGCTTAGAAGCCTAGGGTCGATGGGATCATCGACCCTCCCATCGACCCTCGGTTACCGTAGGAAATAAAATTAGGAAATTTTCTAATTTTCGATGGGGATTCTTTCCTAATCTCAAAGGGACTTATTTTAGGATGTTCCTACTCTATTTAAAGGACGTCCCTAAGCGACTTTTACTCCTTTGACAACCCTAATTGAATTGAGGGAAAGAAAAGAGAAGGAAAAGAAGAAGAAGAAGAACAAGGAAGAGAATTAAGCCAAAAGAAAAGAGTTGCAGAAAATGATTATTCTTCTCAGGTATGGATACTAATTCCATGAGTTTCTACAGACCTTAGGTTAGTTATTGTTGAGAGGGTGATCTCGGGGAAACCCAAACCATCAATCTATGGTTAGGTTTTCACGGAAAACCATAGGAGAGTGTATGAAAGCTATCTAGGTGAGTTATACATGGTTTCAGACCATGGAATGAATGTAAAATGGAATGTAGGAGCAAACCATAGGATCCCAAGCACGAAGAATGGACTAAAAGAGGGAATTGGACCAAAGTGCACCGAGGGTCGCACCGAGGGTCGATGACCATCCGACCCTAGGTGATTTTGACCATCAACCCTCAGTGTTCGGGAAGTTCAGAGTTTGGGGAGGGTCGCACCGAGGGTCGATCAGGACTCCGACTCTACCTCCGACCCTCAGTTAACAGAATGGTTTTTAAATTCAGAATTAATTCTAATTAAATTCTATCGACTTTGTTAGGTCTTCTAGCAATATAATAACATTGTAAAGGTGATTCTAAAGCTTGGAAAAGTATCTATTAACAAGCTAAGGTGAGGAACCAGAACTCCAAATTAATTGGTTAATAACAAAATTGTTTTTCTATTTCTTGAGTCCTATGCCATGCTTGATTCTATGTAAATATGTTGTAATGTGCATACAGCATGCCATCCAATATTTCTATTACTTGTTCATGCATATTTACTTTATTGTTTATAACATGATGATGATGATGATGATAGGAATAGGCATGTGCTTGTATGTCTGTGGTTGTTGTACATGATGCGAGCGAGTATCAGGGGAGGTGTGATGAGAACGTCAATAAACGTTAACCTTTGGCGGGTCTCATCACTTTAGCCCTATCTCTAACTCAAGTCTTGTGCATTAGCGTCGTCGTATCACCATTACTTTAGTAGAACTATTATGTCATAGAGTATCAGGGGAGGTGGTCTCGGTCCTTGTAGTCTCTGACTCTATCGAGGGGCCTTAGCTCTATCTCTATGGACATTCTGAGGGAAGCTGGGGTGTGGCCTTGGATACACTTTTGGCATTAGGATTGGTTAGTTGCGAGCCCAGTTTGCTGCCCTCGCCGGCAGGGGCTTACGTGTTGGTATGACAATATATAACAATAAACGTTAACCTTTGTTATATACTGTTCATGGTTGGGTGCATGTGAGTCGACGATAAACGTGATCTTCGGGTGATGTCACACACTTGTGTATAGAGGCGGGATCAATAAACGCGACCTTTGGCTACCTAAACCTTTCTATTGCATACTGCAAACTTTAAACCGGACCAAAGATATAAATTGAATGCATGCATATGTACTGTTGCATTGTTTTGGCTACTCACTGAGCCATGATGTGTGCTCACCCCTCGACGTCGAATATTTTTAGTTGATGTTGCAGGTTTCACAGTTGAAGATTATATGAATGCTCCAGCATACGGGAATGTAGCAGCGATGGAAGCTGAAGCTGAAGTGGATACACATGACTCCTCGTGCGAGTGCAACTCATGTGTATTCGGTTAGATATTTTTTTAGATTTCCTATTTTGGATTTAATAAAGACATGTATTTGATATTTATTTATGTCTCAGTGGAAACAGAATAATTTGCTATTAAATTATTAATATCACCGTAGATTCTCAGTTCATTTTATTATAAGACTTCCGCTATTGTGTATTTACTCTGATTGTGATTATGGATGTATGGGGGTTCAGATAACGCGGGGATAGCCTATTTGAGATCTTAGTTGAACCGTTGGTTTATTAGTGGTTCATCACACCATTCTGAATAGTACAGAATTGGGGTGTGACACAGACGATCGCCCGACACTATGATAAAACAGTCCGACCAAAGCAGTTCAGGGTCGGAGATCTTGTCCTGAGAAACGCAAGGTTCTCGGAGCCCACGAATCAAGGGAAAATGGCCCTAAATTAGGAAGGGCCATACCGCGTACTCAGAACTGGGCGACCGGGATCGTACAAGCTAACAACACTCAGCGGGGAAGAAGTACCGAGGACGTGGCATGCCACCAACCTTCGGAAGTATTATCATTGAACAGCTGTGAAGAAATAACCTTTACTTGTAGTTTGTCAGTCGGCCACTGCATCTTGGCCACCGTAGATGTCACACCCAAATTCTGACCCAACCAGAATGGTGTGAGTGAACCGTCATTGAACCAACAGTTCACACCAGGATCTCGAATAGGCCGTCTCCACTCATACAAACCATTACACATAACCACAATCAGAATATAAATAGTACAGCGGAAGTTTTTAAAATAGAATGAACTGAGTATCTATTGATAATTTAAATAAGTATTCAATTATTCAAATCCAAACCATAAATATAATACCATTACATCACTTTAATCCAACCAAAAATAATGAAAATAAATAAAAATCAAATCAAAGGTACACGCAGAATGGGCACTCGCATGAAGCGTCATGCTCGTCCTCTCCTGCCTGTACGTCCAACGCAGCAACACCACCATACGCCGGAGCATTCATATAGTCGTCCACAGTGTAACCTGCATCAACATCTAAAAACAATGTATATATAAAGGGTGAGTTCACAACTTTGCTCAGTAAGACAATCAGACAGTTTCACAATATTATGCATGAGTAACAATCATTTTATGTTGTGGTCTGGTATAAGTTTGCAATGTGCTATAGAAAGGTTTGGTGGCCCCCGCACCTCTATACACGAGTGTGTGGCACCTCATGGATCACACCCCCATTGGCCCACATACCCCCGTACCTCCCCTGATGCTCTACCCATACCAGTACCTAAGCCCCTACTGGCCAGGGCTCGCAAACTGGGCTCGCAACTAACCAATCCTATATGTCATCAATGTATGCTCTATCCCAGCACAGCCGTCTACGGCATAGAGATAGAGCTAAGGCATTCCCACACCTCCCCTGATGCCCTATCCACAACTAACCCACTAGGATAGAAACATAACGCAAGTAGACCCTATCACAACATAACTCCCTACGGCATAGAGATAGAGCTAAAGCATCGTGGACAAGCCAGCGTCGACCTCGGACACCACAATGCCACATAACCATGGCCAGGCCAGCATCAACATCGGAAACCACCGTACCATGACCTTCCCCTGATGCCCCACCCGTACCAAGCATGTTGAGACAGAATACTACAAAAGGTGCTAGTGTGAGGAGCGATCCCAGACCCATGCCCCACTCCACACACTAACGAAAACAATCACATGCTTAACAATCACATCCTAACAATGCATGAACAGTAATAATAACTGAAATTAAAAGATGGCATGTGAATATGCACAAACACCACATCACATATAATCAGGTGATTAACAACGACTTACTGTCCATTAATTATTAGGTTTATGTCAGATTCCCTTACCTGACGCTCGTTTGTTAGCTTGCTCCACGTCGCAAGATCCAAACGGGAAGTCACAAAGTCCTACAATATTATTAGGGTTTCATTAGAATATTTTTTTTAGGGTTTCACATTGATCGGAAACCAACAAAGTCCAAAACCAGCCTTTCAGAACTGACCGGTCGCAATATACAGGTTGCTGCTCTGTGAGCAAACTAGCAACCGGTATGGTCGATCGGTATGTCTCCGGAAGACCATACACTTGGTTTTTCGACTGTCGTCGATCGATTTCCTTGGATTCTCAGGGTTTCTCCTATTCATTCTAAGTCTAATCTTGGAGTTAGAGTTATCCCCAACTCATTCAAGTCTCGTTTCGATGAATATCATCTCGGAACTCGAATCTAGGGTTTGACGACAACTTAGGGTTTTAAGGTCCAGATAGGGTTTTAGATCAATACCTACTTGCATGGTATTGATCCACCCATACAACTATCCTAGAGTCAAAGGGTAAGAAGAATGATTAAAACACTTACCGTCGACTGGAGTAAAGTGAGCGTCGTCGAACGGCAATGGCAGCACCTCCTTCTTCTTCTTAGCTCCTTCTCCTTTCCAACCTCCTTCTCTTTTGTGAGAGATAATGGAAAGGATTTGAGGAGATTTAAGAGGTATTTATAGGCTAAGATTAGGGTTTAGTAACCCTTTTAGGATTAGGAAGGTTCAGGTATTAGGGTTTAGGAAAATGGGACCCATAGAGATCTAATTCCGGATCTCCGCACTCAGCTGCGCAGAGCTGACCGGTCGACCGGTACCATCGACCGATCAACATAAAATGATGAATATTTGACGTCTTTGATCCGATTTCGTACCTGTTTGTCATCCGCTCATCCCGTCTGGCGCGGTGATGATCGAAAGACCTGCTACAACACAAAACCAAGGTTTAGACCGGGTTTACGGAGTGCGGGTCATACAGTAGGAGTTTTCAATTGTTTCCTTTTTAGAAGTAACCTCAATTGTATACCAGACCCCCTAGGGGCAACCGCTTAGTTCGTTTCAAATACAAAGAAATACATTCATTCAGTCCGTAACTTACAACAAATGTCTTTCACGGTTCTCCACATAGCCGTTCCTTTCGGCTCAGCCGACCTCAAGCGGACCCGAGCAGTACGTCAACCCTTGGCAAATCTGTCTACCCCTACCCACAAGCTGGTAAGGGTAGCATGCAGATCACGCCCGTATCTGCCTACCCCGGTCCACGAGCAGACATGGGTAGCATGCAGACCATATTTGTATCTACCTACCCCGGTCCACGAGCAGACCTAGGTAGCACGCAGACCATATCTGAATCTGCTTACTCTGATCCACAAGCAGACCAGGGTAGCATGCAGACCATACTTGAATCTGCCTACTCCGGTCCATAAGCAGACCTGGGTAGCATACAGACCATACTTGAATCTGCCTACTCCAGTCCACAAGCAGACCTGGGTAGCACGCAGACCATACCTGAGTCTAACCATACCTGAGTCTACCTACTCCGATTCACAAGCAGACCGGAGTAGCACGCAGACCACACCTGAATCCATCTCCCTAGATCCACAAACAGGCCTGAGTAGTACGCAGACCTCATGTATCTCCGACTGCTCAATCTCGCAAGCATACTTGAGCAGAGCAAGGGGTAAGAAGATCTGATCCAGCCTAGTTACGTCAACACTCGGTAAGTTCAACACTTAGCATTTTTTCAAATCCGAGCACTCGGCTGATCAGAGGAACTTCCCCAATTTTCCCATGCCTTAGCCATTTCTGTAGAGACTTAAGTGTTCTCGGCCTGCTTAGCCGTCAAACCGACAACACTTCCGGGGTAGGGGCAATACTACAATACAACAATAAAAGGAACGAAGCCGAGCAGCGCAAGAGGAATGAAAAACAACAACACAAAGAGAATGAGGGAAAGAAAATTTTATAAAATCTTATTCATAAAATCCCACAAGGGGCAACAGTACAAAACCCACAAAGGGGCAGAGCTTTACAAAAAAAAAAGAACTTTAAAATTTTTTTACAAGGAAGACCACGCGGGCGGAAGGTCTCTCAGGCATGTCCGTCCTCGGCAGCTGGTTTAGTAGGGACGTCGCCTGGCAGTGGCACATCCAGAAGCTCGACAATCGGAGTTTGAGGCACTTCTAAGGAGGCAAATCATCCTCCAGCATGTCACCAGCCTCCCCCGCATCCTCTTCAGCCATGATCGGAATATCTGACCAGTTTAAGACGACGCCCTTACCGATTAGCTGCTCCTTCAGGTACGCAGCCCCCTTCTGGAAGAACCCACTGGCGGCCTCCTCCACGTCCTCCTCGTACTGAGCGGACAACCAATACTCAGCCACTGCCCGATCCTGGACCTCCTTGCGGATCTCCTCAGCCTTAGCCAGTGCCTCCTTGGCAATTCTAGCGTCGTCCTTGACCTTTCGCTTGGCGTCCTCGGCCGCCCGCAGCTTCTCCTCGGCCTGGTGGACCCTCGTGTGCTCCACCGTAAGAGCTTCCTCGGTCTTGTCCAACGACATCCGAAGGTTCGTCTTCTCCAAAACGAGGCATTCGGCCTCGGCGGTCTTGTCTTTCAGCCTTCGACCGCCTTCAGGGCCTCCCGCAAGGAAGTTTCCAACTCCTCTTTCTCCTCGAGCCCCATCATCGAGTGAGCAGCCCGTTGACAAACCTCAGCCAGGAGGTTACTTTCCTGTGGACAAAGAAATTGAAGTGTTAAGTTAACAGTCCAACAGTCGGAGGCAAAGAAAATAAATTGAGAGATCGAGATGTCTTACCTGGGAGCTCGCGAGGAACATCCTCTTGAATAGGTCATTGTTCTCCATAGAAGAGGTAAAGGCCACGTCCTCCTGGAGACGACCCTCGGTGAGGATGACCCTGGCCACCCTCACGCTCTTGAAGACCGAGTCCGACGGCTTCAAGCCGAGCACCGGTAAGAACGCCGTCGTCCCCGCCTTTTTCTCCTGGACCCCCTCAGTCGGATGCATGGGCTCCCCTCCCCCCTTCACGGTGTCAGCGACCTCGGTCAATTCGACCACCTTGGCCCCATGTAGAGGCTGGACTTCCTTCGTCGCAGCCCCCTTTTGTTGGTCGTTCGTCCGACCAAGCCGAACGGTCGGCCTCGCCTTGTAGATGTCGGCCAACAATTCTTGCGCCGACCGGATCTTCTTCTTGGGCGGACCCTCTACCATGGGCCTTTTGCCCTTGACATCCTCCGCGGTACCGGGTGCCTTCGGGGTAGCCGCGGCAGCCTGATCGTCTCTCCGATCGGTCGCTCTACCGGCCTCGGTGGCCCGCTTACGCAAGATCCGAGTGACGATCCGGTCGTTGGAGAAGTTCACTGAGACAAAACAAGCAAGCAGATGATTAACAATAATAATAAAAATAACGATCGGAGTTCAACAGATAGAATCAAGACTCACCTAGTAGGCCGTGCTCGGCCAACTTCACGGGATCCGCCAGGTCGGCATAGCGGACTGTTTAGCCCTCCAGAATCTTGCGTTGGGCCCGTCTCTCCTCCGTGGTCAAGAAAGGGACTTTATTGAACCCTGTAGCGCCGACTACTAGCCACGCATTCGACAGGGGAAGAGCAGGGCCACCCGCTAGAGGGCCCACGAAGAAGAGCTTCTCCTTCCACCCGTTAATGGAAGAAGGCTTCTGTGAGATCGTCGGAGCTTCTTTGCACTCCTCTGACTGAAGTAGTACCACCCGCTCATGGATCGGGCCTCGGTCTGACTATAGAATTGAAAGAGGGACCGGAACAGGTTCATGGTCAGAGTTTCCCCCAGTCGGAGGACAAACATGATGAAGGCATAAATGCACCGCCACCCGTTCGGAGTCAACTGGGAGGGGGCGATGCGGTACACCTTCAAGATGTCGACGACGACGGGGTGAAGGAGGAAGCGAAGGTCGGACTTCAGGGCATGCTCATACACGCAGACCTCTGAGACGTTCAGGCTACAGGCCCTCTCGTCGGAGGAGGGGAGCCAGACCGAGACATTGGTCATTGGCTCCTCCAATTGATAAGCTCTGCGGATTTGGGACAAGGCGTTCTCGGAGATGACCTTGCTCGGCACCCTCCATGCCGGGAGTTTATCGAGGGGAGGAATAATAGGACGGCCACTCCTCGGGAGAGGAGCCCATCGAGTAGAAGTGCCAGCAGGGCGACTGCGCTTGGCGGCGTCAGAGGAACTCTGCTCAAGTTCCTCTTCAGATGCCAGATCGGAAGCCGAAGGGACAACTTTCAGAGATTTTCGGGCAATAGCCTTTCCACCAGAGTCCGCTGACTCGGTGGTCTCCAACCCAAACTTCCGGCTAACGGAGTCTCGAGCCCTCGTCTTTCTACGAGGAGGCTCTGGGGCGACAGAGAACCCTTCCATTGAGTCGGACGACCTTTCCGGAGATGAGGTTCGGTGCTGGGCCAGGGTGTCACTCTCTTTCACTCTCTCTAAAGGATGGACACTATTGGACGAATGGGAACTACCAGGCATGAAATGGAAGAAAATAGAAATGAAGAACAAAGCAAGGAAGACTTACTGATTGGAGATAGTGGAAGATGCACGATTACTGGAAAGCTTTTCAAAACTCCGACCGCACAGAGAAGACTCCGACCTCAGTACAAGCAAATGGTCGAATGAATGCACTCGGGAGGTATTTATAGGCGTCGAACTAGGAAACCGATTGTTCGGGTTCCGGCCACGTGGCGTGATGGTAGTGGCCATCCTCCGTTGGGCCGGATGCGACGTAACGCTCTGACGTCATCCGTAATGATGACAAGATATTATGGTGCCATTTCTCGAGACGATCGGATTCAATCTCCACCGTTCGATCGAGCCGACCGTTTGCGATGCAACGGCTATTTATTGCACTTCGTTTCGAGGCGCGCCGATTACTTTTTGGCCGTCGGATGGACGTGACGGTTCGACTTGCTGGAAATCTACGGTCGAGTGGGATGACGGATCCCGAGTCTGACGCCTCAAGCCACGTGCGTCGACTGGTCATGCAGGTGGTTGATCGCAGCTGTCTCCCACTAAAGTGATCTATTCGATCGTGGTGAGTGATTCTCGGGGGCTGTAGGTCCGACCAACGACTGTGGCCGACCATGCCTTCAAGATATCCGAGGGGATTTGGGTACTTCTGTTCGGTCTGATTGCACTATCGACTTCATTGAACCCGACAGCGCAAGGGGAATCTGTTATTTGGGAAAAATCCCATCCATTTAAAATCTTACACGTGTCAAGCGCCATCTCCGGGGCCGACCGCTATCTCTATGTTGCACTCGGCCTATACCACTCGGTGTCGCAATCCTTTCATGGCGGTGAAGCGGTTGGAGTTGCATACCTATTCGGTCACGTTTCCTGGTTAGAGGTTAGTGTCCTAAAGCGAGTATGTCACGGCAGAGGAATCCTTCTCCTTGTATGATACGACGTCGACTATCACAGCCCTACGACCACCTTATGATGACACGTGTCATCCTTACGGTTGACCGACTTAGCTTCCTTGGCTACGGTGTCCTACTCTTGCTCAGAGTCTATGACTTGGGTGTCCCTCATAGCGACACCTGGCAATCCTATTGGCGATCTGATTCCCTGAGTCCTGGTGCCTCCATGCCTCTTCCCAATCTCTATAAGTAGAGGATGATCCCTCAAGGTAATTCATGCACCATCTCATTGTCTCATCCACTCTTCATTCTCGTACGTTCAAACTCTCTCATTGTCCCACTTTCTTTAAACTGGAGATAGTTTCCTTCTATCTTTTGACTGTTTACATTGGAAATCTGACTTAGGCATCGGAGTGTACCCGGGGCTTAGTCGCCCAACTCCCTTGTCTCATCTCTGTAATTGCCGGTTGCTCGGATCAGAGACCGGCGGGCGATTTTCAACCGTAACAGTAACCAAATTCCAATCTTGTAGGTCCATTGTATATGGACGATTCTTGAGTAGAAAAATCTTGCACCAACTCTTCATAACTTTAGCATCATTATCTCTTATTGAAAACTTTCATAATCAATTTGAGCTTTCCATTCTTCCATGCCATGCCAATCTTGTAAATTTGATTCCAAATAAGTAAGGAATATTTTCTCAAGAGAATAAAATCTTTCACATGAGATTGGGCTACTCTTTGACTTGGCCCAAGGCTGATCTTATACCCAAAATTCGTGGCTATCCTCATAAAATTCATCTTATGCCCGGTTGCTGAGTTGACTGGGTGAGTTAACTAGACAGGATCACCAAAAATTCATAAATTGATATTTTCAAGCTCAAATTTCTTCATTCTTTCACCTACACACAACAAACATGAAATCAACATTAAATCCCCGAGAAGCATCATAAATAGAATAAGAGATGTACATTTTATGCCCTAAATTCACACATAAAATGTGTTTATCAGGTAATATCAACCTATTATGATCTATATGATTTCCTTGAGAAAATCCCAAGGAGAACCATGAGGAGTGAATTTGATGATTAGGGTTGATAAGAAATTACTAATGATGGCCATTGGATGACTTTAGAATAAAATCCATTGAAGAACAAAAGAATTTACTCAGGAGGAACTCGAATTTCATGTAGACTTTGACCATAAATCTCAAGGTCGCAGCTAAGGTCGACCATAACATGACCAATATGACCAGAGGATCGATTATAGGCATTCAGAAAGATTTCAGAAATCATATAGTCGCAACTACGGTCGCACCATATGCGACCATAGGGCATTGACCGTAGACAGTAAGGTCGATACAGCATGAGACCATAGGACCAATCAGGCACCTATCAGTGCTCTGTTTTGATTTTCGACTACTGTAACATGTTACATATGAATCCTAACTTAAAATCATATAACTTTTAGGTTGTTAAATCAATTCAAAGAGAATTTCAAGGCTTGGAAGGACATCAAAAATTTCAAGGTGGCGATGATCATACTACCGAGATAGGCAACGGAAGATCAACCGCGTGCACACAATATGAAAATTTCCCTTTAAGATGTGTCTCCTTCGGTCGAAACGACTCGCAAGGAGACAAGGGGGTTCTATTGGAGAAAATAATAGTCGACAGCTGACCCAACCGTAGAAAAGGAATTTTAGGAAGACTTCAGATGGTGACCACGTGGCGTTTACCTAGAGATTGAGATCCACGATGTTGGAAAGTGGGCGTTACAGAGAGCTCATGTTCAACCCTTTGATCTAACTTGGACAAGATGTGACAGGTAGACAAGGGTGGTTGGGTCATTAATGGATTGTCTTTAATGGCCATAAATGCTGACAACAACCATTAATGAAAGACATGCTGATCTGACCCACCGGTTCGTAAGATCTCGATCCAAATCGACTGGGCGTCAGAATATTACTTGGTAGAAGCACAATGATAGAAACAGATATTTGGGGGCTATGGGAAACATAGCCCAAAAGGGGGTCGAAAAAGATCAAAGGGGGTCGAAAAGTGGTTGATGTGACATCGTAACATGAGCTAGGGGTCGTAGGCCTGTTAACCTACCATATCCTAGATAGCTAATAATCAGATAGTGGTAGTCCTAAGACAGTGGGCCTAAAAAAGAAGGGTACACACTTGTGTGAATCTATATATATGTAACACGAAAAAATGGAAGGGGACGAGGCAAAAGGATATAGCAAAATGGGTATTCTGGTGAAATCTAAGGGGAAAGTCTCTCTCCCTTTCTCTCCCTCTTTTTAGCAATCTCTTTTCTCAGTTGTTTCCAATTAAGTTCTTCCAATATCCGAGTTCAGTGGGGGAAGGGAATTTCATTGACCAACAGTACCATAGGGAACCCTTGTTTTGATAAAGAACTCCATTGTTTCATTGAGATTTCCATATTGTTTGTCTTGGTTAATCCCCTTACGGATTCCAGCGACAACACCCAGTAACTGTTGTTGTAAATGAACTCGACCAGTGGCAATTTTACATCCCAAGCTCCCTTGAAATTGATAGCACAAACTCGAAGCATATCCTCAAGGATCTGAATAGTTTGTTCAGACTAACCATCAGTTTGAGGGTGAAATATTGTGCTAAACTTCAGTTGCGTTCCCATAGCCTTCTGTAATCCTTCTTAGAACTTCCATGTAAAGCGTGGGTCTCTGTCAGATGCTATGCTCTTAGGTACACCATGCAATGTGACAATGTTATCCACATACAACTTAGCTAGTTGCTCCAAAGTATATTGAGGTCGTATAGCAATGAAACAAGCTGTCTTAGTAAGATGATCGACAATCACCCAAACTGTGTCAACTGATCTGGGAGTCAGTGGTAAACCGGTGATGAAGTCCATAGTGATGCAGTCCCATTTCCAAGCTGGCTTGTAATAAACCTACTAGGGCTTTCAGCCTTTCCTTTCTGACAATTTAGACACTGGAACACGTGTCTAGCCATGTCCACTTTTATTCCTCTCCACCAGTATAACCTTTTCAGATCATGGTACATTTTAGTACTTTTGGGATGTACCAAATATGGTGTGGAATGAGCTTCTAGCATTATTCTCTGTCTAAGGTCTAATCTTCGATTTCAGGTATATACAACCGTCCTCTATATCTTAGGACCTTATCTACATTTAATGTAAAGTTAGGATTTGGTTTGCCTTTCTCCAAATCTTCTTGTACTGTCCTTAGGTGTGGGTCCAATAGAATTGTAGCTTTTACTTTGTATATCAGGTCTTGGATGATCTTCAATGCATCGAACATTAGCGAGAACTTATGGATTAGTCCTTGTTCTATAGGATCATCTTGAGTTTCTATTATATGCTACTTTTTATCCCAATCCAAAACTATCGCTATGAAATACAAGGCAACATTTGTGTTGGGTCCTTCTTCAGGCTTCATTATTCCCTTTCTGCTCAAAGCATCAACTACTACATTAGACTTGTTTGGGTGATACTGAATATCATAGTCAAAATCCGTCAAAAGTTCCAACTATCTTCTTTTCCTCATGTTCAACTCTTTCTAAGTGAAGAGATAAGTAAAACTCTTATGATATGACTTAATCTAGAATTTCTCACCGTACAAGTAATGTCTCCAAGTCTTGATCGCACGAATCACTGCTGCTAACTCTAAGTCATGAGTTGGATAATTCTTCTCATACTCATTCAATTGTCTAAAAGCAAAAGCCATCACTTGTTCATCTTGCATCAGCACGTATCCCAACCCTAATCAAGAAGCATTGGTGTACAAGGTGAATGGCTACTCTGGTACCGGAATGGTCATGATGGGAGACGATATCAGTCTTGCTTTCAATTTTAGAAACACTCTTCACACTTTTCGGTCCAAACGAACTTTTCTCCTTTTTTGGTTAGCTTGGTGAAAGGTACGACAATCCTGGAGTAGTCCTCCACAAACCGTCTATAATAATTAGCTAACCCCAAGAAACTTTTAATCTCGACAACATTCTTAGGCACTTCCCACCCAACAATTGCTTCAATCTTGCTAGGGTATGCTTTTATTCCTTCTGATGATACCATGTGACCTAAGAAAGTCACCTCGTTCAACCAAAACTCGTACTTCTTGAATTTAGCCTAAAGCTTATCCCTTCTTAATAGTTGAAACGCTGCTCTAAGATCCATCGCATGACTCTCTTCATCCTTGGAATAGAACAGAATATAGTCTATAAAGACTATGTTCGAAGTGTCCAACATGTCATGGAATACTCGATTCAAAAGCTCCATAAAAGATGCTAGTGCATTGGTCAGTCCAAAAGACAAAACCAAGAACTCATAATGTTCGTACCTGGTTCAAAAAGCTGTCTCTGGAACGTTGCTACCCTTAATCTTCAGCTGATGGTATATTGACTATAAATCAATCTTGGAGAACACCTTCGTACTTTGCAATTGGTCAAACAAGTCATCAATCCGAGGTAATAGGTATCAGTTCTTGATCGTGAGCTTGTTCAATTCTCGATAGTCTACGCACAGTCGATCACTACCGTCCTTCTTCTTTACAAATAACACTGGCGCTCCCCATGGTGAGATACTTAGCTAGATAAAACCCTTGTCCAATAACTCATGTAGTTGAATCTTCAGTTCATTCAATTCAGTAAGAGCCATCGGTAAGGTGCCTTAGACACAAGTGCCGACCCTGGTAATAAATCTGTGATGAACTTCGTCGCTTGATTAGGTGGTAACCCAGTAGGTCTTCAGGAAATACATCCAAAAATTCCTGTACAACTTCAGTATCTTTCATCCGTGGCACATCTTTGGTAATGTCTACCATAGATACCAGATGCCACACCCCAATTCTTGTCACACCCCAATTCTGCACTATTCAGAATGGTGTGATGAACCGCTAATAAACCAACGGTTCAACCAGGATCTCAAATAGGCTATCCCCGCATTATCCAAACTCACGCACATCCATAATCATAATCAGAGTAAATACACAGTAGCGGAAGTCTTATAATAACATCAACTGAGAAACTAAAATGATATTAATAATTTAATAGCAAATTATTCTATTTTCAACTAAGACATAATTAATTATCAAATACATGTCTTAATAAATCCAATAAAGAAACCTATAAAATATCTAATCAAATACACACGAGTTGCACTCGCAAGAGGAGTCATGTGTATCCACTTCAGCTTCAGCTTCCATCGCTGCCACATTCCCGTACGCAGATGCATTCACATAGTCTTCAACGGTATAACCTGCATCATCAACTAAAAATATTCGACGTCGAGGGGTGAGCACACATCACGGCTCAGTGAGTAGCCAAAACAATGCAACAATACATATGCATGCAAAAAGTCAATTTATATCTTTGGTCTGGTATATAAGTTTGCAGTATGCAATAGAAAGGTTTAGGTAGTTAAAGGTCGCGTTTGTTGACCCCGCCTCTATACACGAGTGTGTGACGTTACCCGAAGATCACGTTTATCGTCAACTCACATGCACCCAATCATAAACATTATATAACAAAGGTTACGTTTATTGCTATATAGTGCTATACCAACACGTAAGCCCCTGTTAGCGAGGACTGCAAACTAGGCTCGCAACTAACCAATCCTAATGCCAAAAAGTGTATCCAAGGCCTCACCCCAGCATCCCTCAGAATGTCTATAGAGATAGAGCTAAGGCCCCCCGGTAGAGTCAGAGACTACAAGGACCGAGACCACCTCCCCTGATACTCTACGACATAATAGTTCTGCTAAAGTAATGGCGATACGACGATGCCAATGCACAAGACTTGAGTTAGAGATAGAGCTAAAATGCTGAGACCCGCCAAAGGTTAACGTTTATTGACGTTCTCATCACACCTCCCATGATACCCGCTCGCATCAAATACATCAACCTCACACATACAAGCACATGCCTATTCCTATCATCATCATCATCATCATCATGTTATAAACAATAAAGTAAATATGCATGAACAAGTAATAGAAATATTGGATGGCATGTTGTATGCACATTACAAACATATTCGCATAGAATCAAACATGGCATAGGACTCAAGAAAATAGAAAACAGTTTGTTATTAACCAATTTAGTTTGGGATTCTGTTTCCTCACCTTAGCTTGCTAATATATACTTTTCCAAGCTTTAGAATCACCTTTACAGTGTTATTGTATTGCTAGAAGCCCTAACAAAGTCGATAGAATTTAATTAGAATTTATTCAAAATTTAAAAACTATTCTGTTAACTGAGGGTCGGAGGTAGGGTCGGAGACAGGATCGACCCTGGGTGCGACCCTCCCTTAACTCTGAACTTCCCGAACACTGAGGGTCGATGGTCAAGAACACCTAGGGTCGGATGGACATCGACCCTTGGTGCGACCCTCTGTGCACTTTGGTCCAATTCCCTCTTTTAATCCATTCTTCGTGCTTGGAATCCTATGGCTTGCTCCAACATTCCATTTTACATTCATTCCATGGTCTGAAACCATGTATAACCCACCAAGATAGCTTTCATGCATTCTTCTATGGTTTTCCATGAAACCTAACCATAGATTGATGGTTTGGGTTTCTCCGAGATCACACTCTCAACATTAACTAACCTAAGGTCTGTAGAAACTCATGGAATTAGTATCCATACCTGAGAAAATAACTTTTTCTCTGAAATTCTTCTCCTTTTTGCTAAGTTCTCTTCCTTGCCTTTCTTCTTCCTCTTTTCCTTATCCTCTCTTTCTCTCAATTCAATTAGGGTTGTGAAATGAGTGAAAGTGGCTTAGGGACGTCCTTTAAATAGAGTAGGAACATCCTAAATAAGTCCCTCTAAGATTAAGAAAGAATCCCAATCGAAAATTAGGAAATTTCCTAATTTCTATATTCGGCAGCATCCGAGGGTCGATGGGAGGGTCGATGATCCCGTCGACCCTAGGGTCTTAAGCTGTCTGACCCTCCCTTCAAAACTGAGGGTCTGATTTTCTATTTTGGGAGGTCTGACCCTGCTTAGCTGGGTATGCGACCCTTTCCCTATTTTAAGTGTTTTTGGGTCGATTTGATACCTGGGATCTCGATCTCCTTCACGCCCTTGGTCCATTTGACTCGACCATAATGGGTAAACCTGGTTTAAGGTGGTAAGACCGGGTTAGATTGACATGGGTCTTATAATTCTGGTCTAACCAGAATTGTGTGATGAACCACCAATAAACCAACGGTTCACCTAGGATCTCGTATAGGTCGTACCCACCATATCAAACCAAACACACATTCCACACTAACAATTAGAGGTAATAAACAAATAAACGGAAGTTTTACAGATAATGAACTGAGAGTCTAACAGTGATAAATAAGTATTTAATTCAATTATCTCCAAACCACACGACATAAAAATAAATAGTCAATTACATATCTGATGTTCAAATTATAACTAAACTTAAGCAAAAACACATTGGTTGCACTCGCATGATGAATCATGCGCATCTTCTTCAGCTTCTACGTCTATCGCAGCAATGTGTCCATACATCGATGCATTCATATATTCTTCAACAGTAGGACATGCATCACCAACTAAAAATATTCGACGTCGAAAGGGTGAGCACACATTACGGCTCAATGAGCAAACAAAACAATGCAACAAACATATGCATGCATTCAATTCATATCTTTGGTCTGGTTCATAAGTTTGCAATATGCTATAGAAAGGTTTGGTGGCTGCTGCACCTCTATACACGAGTGTGTGAATCCACCCAATTGATCAAACACCATTGTCGTCCCACATGCACCCACCATGGAATAGAGATAGAGCTAAAGTGTCCGGATCAAACACCGCCAACACTTCCCCTGATGCCCTACCCATACCAACAGGTAAGCCCCTATTGGCGAGGGCTTGCAAACTGGGCTCGCAACTAACCAATGCTAATGCCAAATAGTGTATCCAAGGCCTCACCCCAGCGTCCCTCAATACATCCATAGAGATAGAGCTAAGGCTCCCCGGCAGAGTCAGAGACCACACGGTCTGAGACCACCTCCGCTGATGCTTTACGACGAAATAGTTCTGCTAAGGTAATGGCGGTACGACAATGTTAGTGGGCAAGACTTGAGCATAGATAGAGCTAGAGTCTTGTGATGAGGTCAAAGACCACCATGCTACGTCCTCCCCCCTGATGCTCCACTCGCATCCAACACACCAACCACACACATACATTCACATGCCTATTCCTAGCATCATCATCATCATCATGTTATAAATAAATGGAATTAAATATGCGTGAACAGTAATTGCAGGAATATTGGATGACATGTGAGATGCACATTATATGCATATAAGCATAGAATCAATCATGGCATTGGACTCAGTAAAAATAAATAGTTTGTTATTGTCCAATTAGTTTAGGTCTTGTTTCCTCACCTGTTAGCAATACTCGATGTCCTTTCAAGCCTTGAAATTCTCTTTGAATTGATTTAACAACCTAAAAGTTATATGAATTTAAGTTTGGGTTCATATGTGACATGTTACAGTAGTCAAAAATCGAAATAGAGCACTGACAGGTGTCTGATTAGTCCTATGGTCTCATGCTGTATCGACCTTACTGTCTACCGTCAATACCCTATGATCGTATATGGTGCGACCGTAGTTGCGACCATATGATTTCTAAAATCTTCCCAAATGCCTATGGTCGATCCTCTGGTCATACTGGTCATGCTATGGTCGACCGTAGCTGCGACCTTGAGATTTCTGGTCACAGTCTACATGAAATTCGAGTTTTCCTAGGTCAATTCTTCTACTCTTCAATGGGGTTTATTCTAAAGTCATCCTATGGCCATCATTAGTAATTTCTTATCAACCCTAATCATCAAATTCAGTCCTCATGGTTCTCCTTGGGATTTTCTCAAGAAAATCACATAGATCATAATAGGTTGATATTGCCTATCTTTCATAGAAGTCTTATTCCTTAGAGTTTACATCTCCAGAGATTCGTTTCATACCTTTGCCTATGATAGAGAGCCAATCTCTTATCAGCAAATTCTTCTCCTTAGCTTTTTCTTATTCTCATTCTCTTCCTTCTTTTCCTTCTCTTCATTCTCTTTCTCTAGGGTTTACTAATGTTCTAAAAGAGTGAAGAAGGGCTGAGGGATGTTCTTTTGATAGAGGAAAACTCTCCTTATAAAGTCCTCCAATTAGGAAAGCAATCCCTTAGTTTAGGAAAGTTTCCAAAACTCGGAGTCTGATCTGGGTTTTTACGGTTGATCATACGATCGCGTAAACCGTCGATCGTAGGGTCAAAATCATTGACCGTGGGGTTCTGGATTTGAGATTTTTGGTTCCCTTCGTTATGGCCGACCATACCTACCTAGGCATGCGACCTTAGATATGTTTTTAGTGTTTTTATCTCGATTCTCATACCTGGTTTGTGATCTATCTTCACACGCTTGGTCCAGGAATGATGGGAAGGCCTGGCACGACACGGTTAGATCAAGTTAGTGGAGTGCGGGTCTTGCACTAGATATCTAACTCCTCCCTTCTCCAGGCATAACTTCGCCTTAAGTGCAGAGAAGATAAGCTTTCACTTACGAGGCACTTTGGTCCCCATAAAGTTAAATTCTGCACCGTCCTTGCTTTTGAATGACAACTTCTTTTCTGCGCAGAGCAGACTCGTAGAATGCGGAGATAATCAGTCCATCCTTAAGATGATAAGTCTATCATCTCGAGCTGAACAAAATCTGCATCCAGACTTCGTCCATTAATAAGGACTAAACACGGTCCATATCATTGATCTAGTACAGCCTCTAGTCCCAATGGTGATCTTACTAACAGCTTGAGATCTAAAGGTCTGAGGGGCACAATCAATTTCTTTCCAAAAAAATAGACACAAAAGAATGGGTGGCCCCAGAGTCAAAGAGGACTTTGGCAGGTACACAAGCTATGGTCACGATTCCTATAGTTTACCTTAGGTTTAGTCTACAAGCTCATACAAGGTACTGTTATAAACAAAGGTCTAGTCATACCTGTGACCACATCAGGTAATGCGGCTGTGTCTTCAGAAGTCATAGCATATGCCTTTCCTTGCTGCAACTGCTTCTTGGGTTTAGGGTAATTCTTCGCATAATACCCCATTTGATCACAGTTGAACCACTTAATGTTAGCAGTCACTTGCCCTGGTTGAGGTACAACCATTTGGCAAGTCTTGGCCGCTCCATTAGTATTATGTTGCCTAAATGGTTTGAAGGTTTTCGAGCTTCCTCCATTGGAGGAATTTTCATTTGGCCTCTTCAAGCCACGGTTCTGAATAAGGTAGCTCTCCCTTTTACTTGATTCCAATACACGAGCAATCTGCATGGTTTCTTTATAAATCTTCTTTTCCAATCCTAGTACATGTTCATGAATACTTACCCTCAGTCCCATAGTGAACCTTCGGGTTTTTGTCTCTTCTTCTTGCATGCTTGCAAGGGCAAAAAAGAATAACTGCTCATAACGTTGTTGATAAGCATCCACTATCATCTGACCTTGGTACAAGCTCAAGAACTCCTTCTCCATCTGGTCTTTAAAGCTTCGGGGAAAGTATTTCTTGAAGAAGGATTCTTTGAAGACAGCCCTGGTCAGTCGAGAATGCTTAGTCAGTAGGTAGGCATGAGTCGACTTCCACCAATGGTTCGCATCCCCTCCTAGCATAAAAGTTGTACATAGCTCCTGTGAAACCTACATGCAAATTTCGGGGACGAAATTTCTTTTAGGGTGGGGGAGTTGTAAGACCCGCACTCCATGAACCCGATCTAAACCTTGATTTCATGTCGTAACAGGTCTTCCAATCATCACCGGGCCAGACGAGACGAGCGGATGACCACCAAGTATGAAATCGGACCAAACAGACCAAATTTAAGTATGATTTAGTCATACCGGTAGATGGTACCGGTCTTGGCATTGGTACCGGTCGACCGGTATAGTTAGCAGACTACCAAGATCTGGAACCGGATCTCTACGGGTCCCACTTTTCAAATTTCAAATCGATTAACTTCCCTAATCCTAGAAGGCTTCCTAAACCTAAACCTAGCCTATATAAACACCTCTAAACCTCCTAGAATCCCTTCCATTGATCCTCACAAACCCTAGAAAGGAGAAAGAGGCTGAAGAAGGAGGAAAAGCTAGGAAGAGCCAATACTGTCGTTCGATGAAGAACACCTCACCACAAGTCGAGGCCTACTGTGATGACATATAGGATTGGTTAGTTGTGAGCCCAGTTTGCAAGCCCTCGCCAATAGGGGCTTACGTGTTGGTATGGGTAGGGCATCAGGGGAGGTGTTGGCGATGTTGATCGAAATGCATTAGCTCTATCTCTATTCCATGGTGGGTGCATGTGGGACGGCAGTGGTGTGATCTGCTGGGCGGCTTCACACACTCGTGTATAGAGGTGCGGTGGCCGCCAATCCTTTCTATAGCACATTGCAGACTTAAACCAAACCATATTATAATATGAATGTTACTCATGCATTTAAATGTTACATTGTCTGATTGTTTTACTGAGCTAAGCTGTGAGTTCACCCTTGTATATACACCATTTTTAGATGTTGATGCAGGTTACACGGTAGATGAATACATGAACGCGCCGATATACGGAGGCGTAGCAGCTCTGAACGTGCAGGCAGGAGAGGACGAGCATGACCCTTCATGCGAGAGCCCTTTCTGCGTGTATCTTAGGATTTTTCTTTATTTGTTTCAGTTATTTTCGGTTGACATTAAAGTGATGTAAAGATATTTATTTATGTTTGAGAATTTAGATAATTGAATATTTATTTAAATCTATCAATAGATGCTCAGTTCATTTTATTTAAAGACTTCCGCTGTATTTATTATTATTTTGATTGTGGTTTTGTGCAATGGTTTGTATGAGTGGACACGGTCTTATTGAGATTTTGGTGTGGGCCGTTGGTTCAGTGACGGTTCACTCACACTTCTGGTTCAGCTGTAATTGGGGTGTGACAACTTGGTATCAGAGTTCTTTGGCGGTGTCCAACAGACCATATTTGCACTTAACTAAGTCGATGAACTGAGATAGGAAGAATTAAAAACTTTAATAAAAACCCACCTTAAGCACTTGTTTGACGCCTGAGACTAAATACGAAAGAGCATAATGTACTATACTAAAGGTGAAATTAATAAATTGTCATGCTCTAGATAGGAACCTTAATGACAGCTGAGAAAAATCATAAACTTTCACTAAATTGAAAAGAAAACTATATCAAGAGTATAATATAGAACATCCAAAGAGCTAGATAGGTTTATATAGGATGCGATGCATTATTGACTTACTCTGATGATTATAGAGGATGCACATACCTGATTCTAATTCTAGTACCTTGATAGAATACCTTCTTGATTCAACCTATCAATTGGAGTTATAGATGTTTTTTCCTTAGAATTAGTCCTGATTATACCAATCTAAGCTACTTCTAAGATCGACAACTTGAATAGAGATTTGAACCGAATGAACATTTAAAGTTTAATCATTCCGAATGTACATCTTTTTTATTTTTTACCTGATTTACTGATGTACCAAAACTTCTCCAGATTTACTCTTGTACTGAATTTGAAAGAAGGAAATGAATTACTTTTGGATAAACATTCTGATTCTTATATTCCTCGACATCCATTGATAAGATGTTTAGTTAATAAGGGAATTATTAGGAGGAAGATGATTAAATTCATATTAGATTCTATAGTCAAGGAACCTCAGATGAGGCAATAGAGGATCTGTTTCGAGATTTCTAAATGGATGGATTTGTGTCATGATCTGTAAAAGAGTGTAAAAGCAGGAAGTGAGAACTATCAAGAGTAGCCAGTAAAGAAATAGATAGCACTCAAGTAGAGTTAAAGATGACTATATCGGTATGAATTTTGACAAGACAGAAGGTTTATAAAGGCAGATCTAAGAGTGGATATAAGGATGAAGTAAAAAATTATGGCATTGATAGTATTCAGATTTGTACAAGTATTATGGAGTTATGCCCAATGTCAAGCAAGATGATTAAGTAAAGACCAAAATGGTTTGACTGAATTAATGAATTTATAAGCATATACCCCAATGCTTATAGATAGACTTGGGATATATAATGAAGCTGTGCAAATTTCCAGGGTAATTGAATCCAGTCAAAGAGACAACTTCTTTGCTCAAAACAGGGGACTGAAGAGGCCTGCTACTGAGACTTCAGGTTGAGGCAATACTAGACCATTCCGTCCATACAGGGCTCAGTCCACTGTGGTGCCTGCAAGGAACACTACTGCACCACCACCGACACAGTTTACTGGACAGAACCAGAATGTTAAATGTTTCAACTGGATCATATTGCAAGGACTTGCACTCTACCTAGGAAGCAACCTCCATAGCAAGGAAAGGTATTCGCAGTTACCACTGAAGAGGCAGCCGCATCACCTGATGTGGTTACTGGTATGATTCGATCCCTTCCTATTTGTTTTACTATTGTCATGTTTGAGCATGTAGAACTAAGGGATAACTAAATTTCAGGGACTGTAAATATAGCTGGTATACCTGCCAGAGTACTCTTTAACTCTGGGGCCACACACTCCTTCGTTTCTATATTTTTTGGGAAGCGAATGGAATTACCTGTCAAGTGTTTGAACCCAAGATTGATAGTTCGCTCTCCGTTGGGATTCGAAGCGGCGTTGACTGAATATTATGGGCCTTGTACAGTGAGCATTGAGGGCCGAAACCTAGAAGCAAATCTGGTTCAACTCGAGATGGCAGACTTTGACGTCATCCTTGGGAATGGATTGGCTAGGCCATCATTCAACTAGCTTATTATGTGGTGAAAGGAAACTTGTGCTTAAAGATGAGAAGGGCAAGGAGTTTAGCTTCACTGAGACCAAGTTACCTAGGAAGCGAAAGCTGATCCTCTCCGCACTAAAAGCTAAGAGATGCCTAGAGAAGGGAGGAGTAGGGTATTTAGTGTCTGTGGTCGACATCACTGCTGAGGTGCCAAGGATGGAAGATCTAGATGTGGTATGAGAGTTTCCAGATGTGTTTCCAGAAGACCTCCCAGGTCTACCTCCAGACAGGGCTACAGAGTTCGTGATAGACCTGATACTAGGGTCGGCATCGGTGTCTAAAGCACCGTACAGGATGGCCCCTACCGAATTAAAGGAGTTGAAGACCCAGTTACAAGAACTACTAGATAAGGGTTTCATACGAACAAGCATATCGCCATGGGGAGCACCTGTATTGTTCGTCAAGAAGAAGGACGGTAGTGTACGGCTATGTATTGACTACCGAGAGCTGAACAAGTTAACCATCAAGAATCGATATCCTTTGCCTAGGATCGATGATCTGTTCGATCAGTTACAGGGTGCAAAGGTTTTCTCAAAGATTGATCTCAGATCAGGGTATCACCAATTGAAGATCAAGGCCAGAGATATTCCAAAGACTGCTTTCAGGACAAGGTATGGACATTATGAGTTCCTGGTAATGTCGTTCGGGTTGACTAACGCTCTAGCGTCGTTCATGGAACTGATGAACCGAGTGTTTCATGACAGGTTGGACACTTCGGTCATCGTATTCATTGATGACATATTGGTCTACTCGCAAGACAGGGAGACTCATGCGACACATTTGAGAGCAGCCCTACAACGGCTGAGAAGGGGGAAGCTTTACGCCAAGTACAAGAAATGTGAGTTTTGGCTAAAAGAGGTGGCCTTCTTGGGTCACGTAGTATCTGCAGACGGTATCAAGGTAGATCCAAGTAAGGTAGCTGCTATAGTAGGATGGAAAGCACCAAAATCAGTTACAGAGATTCGTAGTTTCCTTGGATTGGTTGGTTACTATAGAAGATTTGTGGAAGAATACTCAAGGATCGCCGTTCCACTTACAAACTAACCAAGAAAGGAGAAAAGTTCACATGGACATATGAGTGTGAAAAGTGCTTTCAGACTTTGAAGTCAAGACTAGTCTCTGCACCTATCTTGACCATCCCAGCACCAGACTTACCGTTTACCCTATATACGGATGCTTCAGGGTTGGGTCTTGGATGTGTATTGATGCAAGGAGAACAGGTGATTGCCTACGCATCAAGACAATTGAAAGAGCATGAGAAGAATTATCCTACACATGATTTGGAGTTAGCAGCGGTTATACAGGCAATCAAGACTTGGAGACACTACCTTTACGGTGAAAAGTTTCAGATTAAGTCAGATCACAAGAGCTTAACCTATCTTTTCACTCAAAAGGACCTGAATATGAGACAGAGGAGATGACTGGAATTATTAAAAGATTATGATTGTGACATTCAGTACCATCCGGGTAAGGCAAATGTTGTGGCTGATGCCTTAAGCAGAAAGTGGGCATTGAAACCTGAGGCAGGACCAAGTACAAATGCTGCATTGTGTGTTGCAGCCTCAAGCTCAATAGAGAATGATGAAGAGTATATAATAGAGACTGCAAGAGATCCAGTGAAACAGGCTTAATTCATAAGTTCACATTGATGTTCGCAGCTTTGAAGATCTCATCGGATCTCATAGATGAGGTCAAAGTAGCAATCCTACAGGATCCACACCTCAAGACTGTACAAGAAGATCTAGAGAAGGGTAACAGCAATCCTGACTTTACCATGGATTCAGACAAGGTGCTCAGGTATCGTGGACGATTATGTATACTTGAGAGTGAGAACTTAAATATCAGAGAAAGAGTTATGATAGAATCTCATTACACTCCATACTCGGTACATCCAGGAAGCACCAAAATGTACCATGATTTAAGAAGATTATATTGGCGGAGGGGTATGAAAGCAGATATAGCTCATTTCGTATTCCAATGTCTGAATTGCCAGCAAGTTAAAGTAGATAGGCAGAGACCCGCAGGTTTGCTACAACCACTATCGAAACCTGCGTGGAAGTGGGATTGCATCACAATGGATTTCGTCACTGGCCTACCCTTGACACCAAGGTCGGTGGGTGCAGTTTGGGCTATAGTCGATCGATTTACCAAGATAGTTCGATTCATTGCGGTCAGACCTCAGTATACCATGGAGAAGCTGGCCAAGCTATATGTAGATAATATAGTCAGACTTCATGGCGTTCGAGAGAGTATAATATCTGACAGAGATCCCCATTTTACATCAAAGTTCTGGGAAGGATTACAGAAAGCTATGGGAACCAAGTTGAAGTTTAGTACAACTTTTCACCCTCAGACGGACGAGCAGTCAGAACGAACTATTCAAATCTTAGAAGATATGCTCCGAGCTTGTGCCCTAGATTTTAAAGGACCTTGGGATGAGAAGCTATCGCTCATCGAGTTCGCTTATAACAATAGCTACCAGGCTACAATTCAGATGGCGCCATATGAAGCACTCTATGGGAAGAAATGTCGTACACCTCTGTTATGGAATGAGGTGGGAGAAAGAAGAATTATAGGACCGGAGTTTATCGAAGAAACTTGTCGAGTGATTGATCAGATCAAGGAAAGAGTGAAGACAACTCAAGTTCGACAGAAGCACTATGCGGATAACCGACGTCGAGATCTGGAGTTTGCAGTGGGTGACAAGGTATTCTTGAAGATATCACCTGTGCGAGGTCTGAAACGGTTTGGTAAGAAGGGAAAGCTATGCCCCAGGTATATGGGACCATATGAGATTTTGACCAGACGTGGAAATGTGGCATATCAACTGGCTCTACCACCATCCATGTCAAGCGTTCATGATGTGTTCCATGTATCTTTATTGAAGAAGTATGTCTGGGATCCATCGCACATCTTAACAGCAGACCCACCAGACTTAACAAAGGACTTGATATTTGAAGTAATACTTGTGATGCTCACAAGCTGAAATGTACAACACCTTCGAAGCAAGGATATACACTACGTCAAAGTACATTGGAAAAGCCAAGATTTGGAAGAAATTACTTGGGAGGAAGAAAACGCAATGAGAATGGAATACCCTAACCTTTTCGATGACCAAGGTACGTTCAAATTTCGAGGCCGAAATTTCTTTTAAGGGTGGGGGAGTTGTGAAACCTACATGTAAATTTCAGGGACGAAATTTTTTTTAAGGGTGGGGGAGTTGTAAGACCCGCACTCCATGAACCCGATCTAAACCTTGATTTTATGTCGTAACAGGTCTTCCAATCATCACCGGGCCAGACGGGACGAGCGGATGACAACCAGGTATGAAATCAGACCAAACAGACCAAATTTAAGTATGATTTAGTCATACCGGTCGATGGTACCGGTCTTGGCATTGGTACCGGTCGATCGGTATAGTCAGCAGACTACCAAGATCCGGAATCGGATCTCTGCGGGTCCCACTTTCCAAATTTCAAACCGATTGACTTTCCTAATCCTAGAAGGCTTCCTAAACCTAAATCTAGCCTATATAAACATCTCTAAGCCTCCTAGAATCCCTTCCATTGATCCTCACAAACCCTAGAAAGGAGAAAGAGGCGGAAGAAGGAGGAGAAGTTAAGAAGAGCCAATATTGCCGTTCGACGAAGAACACCTTACCGCCAGTCGACGGTGAGTGCTTAAACCTTCTTTTACATTATGACTCTAGGATTATGACTCTAGTATGGTTAGATTGCTTTGATCAATACCATGCAAAGCAGGTATTGATCTAAAACCTTATTTTGCCGATAAACCCTATTTTTGCAAACAAACCCTAATCTAGTCGATAAACCCTAGATTTAAGTTCTAAAAAGAAGACCATCAAAACTAGGACTTGAATGGAGTTGAAAGCAACTCTAACTCAGTGTTCAGACCTAGAATGTGTAAAAGGAACCCTAGGATCAATAGGGGATGATCGACGGCAGTCGAGAACCAGACGTATGGTCTTCCGGAGACATACCGGTCGACTATACCGGTTGCACCCTGTGCGACCGGTACTGCGACCGGTACCTTCCAGGGGCTGGTCTGTGGGGACCGACTGACCATACCGGTCACAAGTTTCCTCACAGTGTTGCGACCGGTACCTGCGACCAGTCAACTCTGTGAGATATATTTTGTAATATCGTTGGTTTTCCGACCAACATGAAACCTAAGGAAAACTATTCTAACTAAACCCTAATATTGTATAGGACTTTGTGATAGCACATTTGGATCTTGCGAAGTGGAGCAAGCTATCAAACGAGCGTCAGGTAAGGGAATCAGACCTAAACCCTAATAATCTAATGGACAGTAAACCGTTTTTAATAACTATGACTCTGTGGATTGTTGTTTGTGCATACTCGCATGTCATCCTTTACTTTCAGTTATTATTATTGTTCATGCATACTCGCTATGCTAGGATGTGATTGTTCGGCATGTGATTGTTCTTGTTGGTGTATGGAATGGGAAGGGCCTGGGGTCTGGGATCATTCCTCACACTAGCACCTTTTCGTGGTATTCTATCTTAGCATGCTTGGTGCGGGTAGGGCATCAGGGGAGGACGTGGCACTGTGGTCTCTGGCCTGGTCACCAGACTCTAGTTCTATCTCTATGCCGTAGGGAGTTATGTTGGGATATGGCCTATCTTTCGTATTGTTCTGTCTTAGCATGCTTGGTGCGGGTAGGGCATCAGGGGGAGGACGTGGTACTGTGGTCTCTGGCCTGGCCACCAGACTCTAGCTCTATCTCTATGCTGTAGGGAGCTGTGCTGGGATAGGGCCTACTGTGATGACATATAGGATTGGTTAGTTGCGAGTCCAGTTTGTAAGCCCTCGCCAATAGGGGCTTATGTGTTGGTATGGGTAGGGCATCATGGGAGGTGTTGGCGATGTTGATCGAAACGCCTTAGCTCTATCTCTATTCCATGATAGGGTGCATGTGGGACGGCAGTGGTATGATCTACTGGGCGGCTTCACACACTCGTGTATAGAGGTGGGGTGGCCGCCAATCCTTTCTTTAGCACATTGCAAACTTAACAGACCATAATATAATATGAATGTTAATCTTGCATTTAAATGTTACATTGTCTGATTGTCTTACTGAGCTAAGTTGTGAGCTCACCCTTGTATATACATCATTTTTAGATGTTGATGCAGGTTACACGGTGGATGAATACATGAACGCGCTGGCGTACGGAGGCATAGCTGCTCTGGACGTGCAGGCAGGAGAGGACGAGCAAGACGCTTCATGCGAGAGCCCTTTCTGCGTGTATCTCTAGGATTTTTCTTTATTTATTTCAATTATTTTCGGTTGACATTAAAGTGATGTAAAGATATTTATTTATGTTTGAGAATTTAGATAATTGAATATTTATTTAAATCTATCAATAGATGCTCAATTCATTTTATTTAAAGACTTCCGCTGTATTTATTATTATTCTGATTGTGGTTTTGTTCAATGGTTTGTATGAGTAGACACGGTCTTATTGAGATCCTGGTGTGAGCCGTTGGTTCAGTGACGGTTCACTCACACTTCTGGTTCCGTCGAAATTGGGGTGTGACAACTCCTTTTCCTCTTTAGTTATGGTCATCATTAGGAAATTCTTCTCCATCTCGTCAATCTAGTGAGCTAGCCACAATGGATCTGACATCTTTCTAGAGAATGTCTGAGGCTTCATCTTCAGAAAATGCTCCACCAGTCTAGAATGGTCCTGCTGTCCATAAGCTCCATACATCGGTGGTGGAAACTAGTAACCTCCTTGGTATGCACCCTGCTATGCTCCAAAGTTCTGCACCGAGGTGTGCATCACTGGAACTTGTTGTACAGTAGGCACCGCGTTATTAACAACAAGTACTGGAGGCACAGTGTTGCTACCAATCGGTACTGTACTAGTCTGATTGAGAGGTGTTGGTGTGGTATTTGCCACTGGGGGCATGATTCCCAAGGCAACTTGCATATTCATTTGCATCTACTGTGGCTCCTACACCTATCGTGCCAAATTCGTCACAACCGTGGCCAAATCAGTTGGTGGCCCTGGTAATTGGTCGGGTTGGCCTGGTTGTTCACCTCTTGAGGTACCTCATTATTTCTTGCCTGTTCCTCTAGATTTTCATTCACATTCCCCGCTCCAGGTGGTAGTGGGGGCGCGATACGGCTTCTTCGATTGTTTCCACAGGTATGGCGTGCCATTTCAAATTATTGGCTATTAAGGAGTTTGCATAGCCACCAGAAGTGAGACAAGATATAATAATGGCAGTTCAAAGAGTTAGTCTCACAATATATGAAAATGCCAAGCGAAAGATTTCAAAATAACAATACAACACTCAGAGAACTTGTCCAGTCGCCTTCCTCCGGTCGTATATTGAGCAAGCAGTAAGTCCACCAAACAAACCCTGAGAACATTCTAGAGAGCCTACGGTCAACTCATCGGTCGATTGACCCGTCGACTTTTCAATAGAATTCCTCGACCGGTCAATCAAAAATCAGTTTTAAAAATTGAGTTCGAGCCATTTTTCTCACTTTTCTCTTTTGTCTTCTACTGGACTCCAACCCAACTCGCTACCGGTGAGTTGCTACAGTACCTACCAGACAACTTGGAGCCCTTTTTTTCCGGTCATTCACTTCCATTCCCTCTCTTAAGGTATGCTCTTCAACCTCATTCTCTCTTTTAATAATATCTATTAGGTTTTTATCGTCTTTTATCATTTTCTTCCAATTAAAAATTTTCCAACCATAGAAAAATCATTTTCTTTACTTACCTTTGACGTTGGGCACCCAACGGATGAAAGCCTTCAATCAATTTTGGGTTTCGTCAGTTGAATTGCTCAAAATCCCAAATTTTTATTTTTTTTGCCCTAAAAATTGGGGTTTTTGCCCAAATTTCAAATTTCTTAAAATTTCTTGAAATTTATTGCGAGTCCCTATTAGATACTTATTGCAGGATGGTTTGCAACTTATATAGGTCCTCGTGTCCATGTTTTTACGTGAAAGTGAGGCTTTAGACCATTTTACGCCGTTATGTCGCCGAAATTTCAAAAATTCTCGACTAATAATCCTTGTTTTTGCTCATCTTTCATTCTTGCAGTCAATATGCCTCGAACCAAGAATCCCAGACCATATGATGCTTTGTGCTTCCACTCAACTGAAGCCAAGGCACAATATCCTCTATTTTGATGCAAGAAAGTAGTGGTGGGTTGGTTTGTAAAGTTACTGGACCTTGCTAGGTTCAATGTGGAGGTGGCTTTTGATGATATGGGATGGCTACCTCTAACCTAATATGAGGGATCAACACGTCCAGAGTTGGTCAAACAATTCTACTGCAACCTGCAACTTGAGGGTGATCCAGAAGACCTTGACAGGGATAGGGAATTGAGGATCACTAGCAAGGTGAAAGGAGTGTCGATCTCTTTTGATACCGATTTCTTTTGATACACACCAACTGGCAGGGCTTCTAAATATATCAAATGATGGTGAATTCACTGAATTGGTTTACTACGTGCCAAAAGAGCGCATGTTTTTTAGGAAAGATCTGCACGCCGAGGTAAGAAACCAGATCATACAGGATGGGGTCTAGGAAATGAAGGCAATCAATCTCCGTCTTAAGCCCAGGGTTTACTGCCAGATCATCCAGCACAACTTCAACCCACAGAGTGGGCTAGTAATGAGGCATCATAGCTCACCCTCTACTGCATTTGCACCAGGCAGCTGGTCTGCCTGCCTTACATTATCATCCGCACTATGCATCGAGCCACGACGCCCAACTTGAAGGGCAATCTACCCTACGGATGCATGATCACCACCCTCCTCTCTCGCCTTCAAGTAAACCTGGAGGGTGAGAGGATGTATGAGGACACTGTCTTAGCAGATCTTGACTGGGATGCCATCACCAGGATGAAGATGCACGAGTTGGCAGTCAACGACGAGGAGCTAACGCATTGGACTATCCTCTGGGTCAGGTGGCAGCGAAAGCTACAGCAGATGCAGTAGCAACAACAACGGCATTCGAGGCCCTAAAAGTAGAGGGTGGTGGAGATGATGACCGGATGTATATGGATGTAGAGGACATCCCCCCTCCTATGCCACAACGTACCACTATAGCTGGCCCTTCTCAAACTACTTCTACAGCTGGGTCTTCTTAGTCCTTGTCCGAGTAGATCTTGACCCAGCATCAGGACATCCGAGTAGCCCAGCAGACTTTACTTGATGCCCAGCGAGCGAAAAATCAACGGGTGGCGGATCTTGCTCCCCATGGTGATATACTTGGTCGTATGAAGCCCTTATCTAGTAGTTCTTGTAATTGGGTCTTCAACTCCTTTAATTCTGTAGGGGCCATCCTGTATGGTGCTTTAGACACCGGCGCCGACCCTGGCATTAGGTCTATCACGAACTCTGTATCCCTGTCTGGAGGTAAGCCTGGGAGATCTTCTGGAAATACATCTGGAAACTCTCGTACCACATCTAGATCTTCCATATTTTGCACCTCAGCAGTTATGTCGACCATAGACACTAAGTACCCCACTCCTCCCTTCTCTAAGCATCTCTTAGCTTTTAGGGCGAAGAGGATCAACTTCCGCTTCCTAGGTAATTTGGTCCTAGTGAAGCTAAAATCTTTTCCTTTCTCATCTTTAAGCACAAGTTTCCTTTCACCACATAATAAGCTAGCCGAATTATGGCCTAGCCAATCCATTCCCAAGATGACGTCAAAGGCTACCATCTCGAGTTGAACCAGATTTGCTTCCAAGTTTCGGCCCTCAATACTAACTGTACACGACCCATAGTATTCATTCAATGCAACTTCGACTCCCAACGGAGAGTGAACTATCAAACTTGGGTTCAAACACTTGACAGGTAATTCCATTCGCTTCCCAAAAGAATTAAAAACGAAGGAGTGCGTGGCCCCAGAGTCAAAGAGTACTTTGGCAGGTATACCAGCTATATTTACAGTCCCAGTAACCACATCAGGTGATGCGGCTGCCTCTTCAGTGGTGACTGCAAATACCTTTCCTTGCTGTGGCAGTTGCTTCTTGGGTAGAGTGCAGGTCCTTACATAATGACCCAGTTGCTGACAGTTGAAACATTTAACGTTCTGGTTCTGTAAAGCGAACTGTGACGGTGGTGGTGCAGTAGTGTTCCTTGCAAGCACCACAGTGGACTGAGCCCTGTATGGATGGAATGGTCTAGTATTGCCTCCACCTGAAGTCTCAGTAGCAGGCCTCTTCAGTCCCCTGTTTTGAGCAAAGAAGCTGTCTCTTTAACTGGATTCAATTACCCTAGCAATCTGTACAGCTTCGTTATATATTTTCTTTTCCAATCCCAAGACGTGCTCTTGGATACTTCCTCATAAATCCCATGGTGAACCTACGGGTCTTGGTTTCTTCTTCTTGCATGCTTGCCGGAGCGAAGAAGAACAACTCTTCATATCTCTGCTGGTGAGCATCAACCGTCGACAGGGATTGCTGCAGGTTGAGGAATTCTTTCTCCATTTGATCTCTAAAGTTTTTCAGAAAGTATTTATCGAAGAAAGCTCCTTTGAATGTTACCAATCGATCTGAGTGTGCTTTACCTCTAGGTATGACCGGGTAGAATTCCACCAGGCAATTGCATCTTCCTTAAGCATGTGCGTAGCAAATAGCACCTTCTCATCTTCCGTACAAGTCATCAATCGAAAGTTCTTCTCTATTTCTGACACCCACTGTGCAGGCCACAGTGGTTTCCCTGGTTTCCCTGTGAAAGTATGGGGTTTCAGCTTCAAGAACCTATCCACCGCTCGGCTTAGGCCATTCTGCCCCTATGCATTCATTCCATACCATGGTGGTGGGTACGGATAGATTCCTGGATAGACAGATGACGATGGAAATTGGTGTGGTGGTTGTAGATTCTGTTCTTGGCCCATCGGCCCAGTACTACCATCCATTGGCAGTGTGTTGTTATTTCCCCTAGACTCAGGTGTACCTTCTGTGGGAATATATCCCGATGGCCTGAACATCTTCAGCATCTCGTTTAGGAATGTTTTCTGCTGAGCTTCCATCTAAAAAAACAGGTTCGTCACAATTGTTTCAGAGTTTGTGTAAGGGAGTTTTGGCAAATTTGTTGGTGCTCTAGGACTCTGCCTCTCTTCACCGTTTGGGTTCAGGTTTTTGCTCATCACTCTTTTATAGACATGACTCATATCCATCCATCCAGCAATCTCGAAACAGATCCTCCATTACTTCATATGAGGTTCCTTGGCTATATAATCTAATCTGAATTTAATCATCTTCCTTCCAATAATTCTCTTATTAACTAAACATCTTATCAATGGATGTCAAGAAATGTAAGAATCATAATGCTTATCCAACAGCGATTCATTTCCTTCTTTCGAATTCAGTATAATGACGAACACTTGTTTTATCTAGTGAACTTAGGTTTAAAGGATCAGGAGTAAATCTATGGTAATCCAACCGTCATCCAAAGGTCGTTTAGTTGTACGGTGGTCCAAATACATGGAAGTAGAGATTCTATAGCTCTTAACCTCATGGCTATAGGTTCTATCGGGTATATAATGTCATTGGTCAAGGCACTACAAGAGTAAATCTAGAGAAAGTTTTGGTACATCAATAAATCAGGCATAAATCGAAAAGATGTATACTCAACATATTTAAACATTTAATTGTTCATTCAGTTCATATCTCTGTTCATGATGTCGATCATGAGAGTGGCTCAGATTGGTATAATCAGGACTAATTTTAAGGAAATAACATCTATAACTCCAATTAACAGGTTGAATCAAGAAGGTATTCTGTCAAGGTACGAGAATTAGAATCAGGTATGTACATCCTCTATAATCATAAGAGTAAGTCAATAATGCACCGCATCCTATATAAACCTATCTAGCTCTATGGATGTTCTATATTCTACTCTTTATATAGTTTCTTCTTTTTTTTTTCAATTTGGTGGAAGTTTATGATTTTTCTCACTTGTCATTAGGATTCCTATCTAGAGCATGACTGTTTATTAATTCCACCTTTAATATAGTACATTATGCTCTTTAGTATTTAGTCTCAGGCATCAAACAATGCTTAAGGTGTGTTCTTATTAAGACTTTTAATTTTTCCTATCTCAGTTCATCGACTTAGTTAAGTGCAATATGATCTGATGGACAGAGCCTAAGAGCTCTGATACCAAGTTGTGACACCCCAATTCCAACTGAACCAGAAGTGTGGGTGAATCGTCATTGAACCAACGGTTCACAACAGGATCTCAATAAGATCGTGTCCACTCATACAAACCATTGCACATAATCAGAATCAGAATATAATAAATACAGCGAAAGTCTTAAATAAAATGAACTGAGTGATCTATTGATAAATTTAATAAAATATCCAATTATTTCAATAACCAAAACTTAAATAAATATTTTTACATCAACTCTATCTCAACAGAAAATAACTGAAATAAATAAAGTAAAACCCTAAAGGTACACGCAGAAAGGGCACTCGCATGAAGCGTCATGCTCGTCCTCTCCTGCTTGCACGTCCAAAGTAGCCATGCCACCGTACACTGGAGCACTCACATAATCATCCACCGTATAACCTGCATCAACATCTAAAAACATGTATATATATAAGGGTAAGCTCACAACTTAGCTCAGTAAGACAATCAGACAATGCAACAAACATATCCATGAGTAACATTCACATCATGATCTGGATTAAGTTTGCAATGTGCTATAGAAAGGAATGGCGGCCACCGCACCTCTATACACGAGTGTGTGAAGCCTCCCAATGGATCAAACACCACTGCCGTCTCACATGCACCCTATCATGGAATAGAGATAGAACTAAGGCGTCCGGATCAAACACCGCAAACACCTCTCCTGATACTCTACCCATACCAACATGTAAGCCCCTATTGACGAGGGCTTACAAACTGGGCTCGCAACTAACCAATCTTATATGTCATCACAGTAGGCCCTATCCCAGCATAGCTCCCTACGGCATAGAGATAGAGCTAGAGTCTGGTGGCCAGGCCAGAGACCACAGTGCCACGTCCTCCCCCTGATACCCTACCCGCACCAAGCATGCTAAGACAGAACGATACGAAAGGTGCTAGTGTGAGGAATGATCCCAGACCCCAGGCCCTTCCCATTCCACACACCAACAAAAACCATTCCACACACCAACAAAAACAATCACATGCCTAACAATCACAACCTAGCATAGCAAGTATGCATGACCAATAATAATAACTGGAAATAAAAGATGACATGCGAGTATGCACAAACATCACACCATAGAATCAAGGTTATTAACAACATTTTACTGTTCATTAATTATTAGGGTTTAGGTCTGATTCCCTTATCTGACGCTCGTTTGATAGCTTGCTCCTCGTCGCTAGGTCCAAACGTGCTATCACAAAGTCCTACACAATTTTAGGGTTTAGTTAGAATAATTTTTCTTAGGTTTTACGTTGGTCGAATAACCAACGAGATTACAAAACTTCTCACAACGCTGACCGGTCGCAAGTACCGGTCGCAGCACTGTGGGGAAACCTGCGACCGGTATGGTCAGCCAGTCCCGACAGACTAGTCCCCGGAAGGTACCGGTCGCATTTGGTGCGACCGGTATGGTTCGATCGGTATGTCTCCGGAAGACCATACACTTGGTTCTCGCCTTCCGTCGGTCACCCTCTATTGATCCTAGGGTTTTCCCTACACATCCTAGGTCTAAGCATTGAGTTAGAGTTGTTTCCAACTCCATTCAAGTCTTAGTGTCGATGATCTCAACCTGGAACTTGAATCTAGGGTTATCGACTAAATTAAGGTTTGACGGCAAACAGGGTTTAGATCAATACAATGCTTTGCATGGTATTGATTCAATCACAACTAACCCTCCTATAATGTAGAGGAAGGTTGAGCACTTACCGTTGACTTGTTGTAACTTGTTCTTCGTCAAACGGCACTGGCGGCTCTTCTCTCTCCTTCCTAGCTCCTTCTCCTTCTTCAACCTTTTCTCCTTTCTAGGGTTTGTGAGGATCAATGAAAAAGGTTTTAGGAGGTTTAGAGGGGTTTATAAAGGCTAGGTTTAGGTTTAGGAAGCCTCCTAGGATTAGGAAAGTCCTAGGGTTCAAAATTTGGAAAGTGGGACCCACAGAGATCCGTTTCCAGATCTTAGTGGTCTGCCGCGCAGGCTATACAGGTCGACTGGTACCAAGACCGGTACCATCGATCGGTATGAATAAAATTCATACTTAAGTCGGTCCGTTTCGTACCTGATTGTCATCCGCTCATCCCGTCTGGCCCGGTGATGATTGGAAGACCTGTTACGACATGAATTCAAGGTTTAGATCGGGTTAATGGAGTGCGGGTCTTACAAATTGGCTCCTGTGGACATATGTACGACAGAGTTTCCACCTCCTCCTCCAGCTCACGACTAGATTTCATTCTCTTTATGTTCAGACACATATGTGACACCCAGCCAGCGGAGGTGTTAAGCTCGTTGGTCTTACACAGTGGATAGAAGTCCAAGGGTATTTTGGTAAATTACCCCCTAGGCATTCAAAGGTAAATTAATTTATATTATGAGGGATTAACAATACTTGAATGTTTATAAAACATGGAAAATGAGGTTAGGTTGGTTATTTGTATTTAAATATTTAATATTGCTTACTTATTATGAATAAGTATATATATATATATATTTAAGTTGTTAAATCTTGATGTATTGTCACCTTCTAGACTAGTGTGTTATTTTTTTTTTAAGAACCTTAGTCATAAAACCATGTGGTCAAGAGTTTATGTCTCAAGGGAGACAAATGATTAGGATTTTTATTTTTATATATATTAAATTTAAGTATGGGGCCCACATGAAGTGGCTGCCCACTAATGGTTAGAAATTGCTTTAAGAGATTAATATAATGGAATGGCTTTGGGTAAATGTGAGTTTTGAGCAAGGGTATTTTTGGTCCCTAAGTTAAAAGGGTACCAAGATAAAATTAAAGTGGTTGAGTGCAAGTGCTTCTAAGGGTATCTAATAGGGGTACAATGGTTCTTTTACATTTTTATGATTCCCTATAAACATGGGCTCAAACCCATGCATTGGATAGCGAGTAGGGGCATAGAAAGAAATACACATTTAAGCATATTTTATAATTTTAAAAATAAATAAGGAAACTATAAAAAAAATTAAGTTACAACTCATTTTAGTTTTTCCCATTTTGTGTTTTCGTTGCCAAGGGTGTGAGGTGTTCTTGTCAACATTGAAACCCCATCTCATGAGGACTTGTAGTGGGGAAAATTGATGAATCATTGAGGGAAAAAAGATTGAAAAGGATCTGCTATGAGTGAAGGGATTAATGGCATGAATGTGCAACTAGGTTGAAGGAGGGAAACTGCTGAAAACATAGGAAGGGTTAGAGAGGAGTGTTTTGGGTGAGTTTGAGAAGAAACGTTGGTTTCTACCTTGAAAAGTGTTAGTGTGGGGGATGTATTGGGTTCTGAAGAAGGCATTGAGGATTCCTAATGTTTTGGGAGGCAAAAATCTCAAAAAAACTAAGTGCTGGAAGAGGAGAAAAGTCCATTGGTTGCAGCAAAGAGTATTGAGCATGCAAGCCAAGGAAATTGCAGAAATTTAGTGTTGCAGCAGTACCTTTCCTTTGATCATACCATTGTAGCTCCAGGTAAGTTCTGAAATCATTTCTGAGATGGGAAATTTCTTGCATGTTGAATCAATGGAAAAGGAAATGGATTTTAGAGTGTTGTTATGTTCACATTGTTAGTGATGATGAACAATAACACTGTTCAGTTATTGTTCATCAAAGCTCTAACAAGGTAAATGCAAAGGATGTGTTGCATGTATGGTGAAGGGAAAATGATTTTTGTCAAGGGAGAATACTTTTTAGACTATACTTGAGGTAATTTGAAAGGTTATGAATAATTGGTGGTAGTGGCTTTGATGAAAACAAGAAGAAGAAGAAATTTTCAGAAATGCAGAAAGGTTGTTAAAATCCAATGACCACCAAGCCCCTTTTTTGACCAATTTAAAATAGTTTTTTTGATAAAATCTTTTTTCAGAGACTTTATCAACTTGTAGGCTATATGTGGTTAAAATTTGAGAATTTTTCATGTGGTTTTTTCCCTCAAATGAATTTTATATCCATTAAAGGTTTATTTTATAGAAATTGCTGTTACAGCAGGTTAAGTAAAAGTATAAGGCTATTTTGGATAATTTAAAGTAGTTTTTAATGAAATTTTTTTTCAGGAACTTCTATTAGCTAGTTAGATAGATGTGGTCCAAATTTGGTACTTTTTCATGAAGTTTTGGACACTCTAATGCAATTATTCTTGAATTAAGGACCATTATACCAAAGTTGCTATTACAGTAGGTTTCGAGGTTTAAGTGATGGGGTTTCCTATCTAGGGGACCTAAATGAATTGGAAAACTAAACAAAATTTTAGGGGGCTTTGTTATGATGTATTGTAAGGGGTTAAAAGGGATTTCCTAAGTTAATTAAAGTCCCATATGTCCAGGTTCTTAAGCAAAAACAGCAAAGTAAGGGGAAGTTTAAGTTTGACTGGAGGGGGGTCATTTTTGGCCAAGAGGTTTAGGTAAGGACACCATGCATCCCAATGGTTTTAAAATCATTTTTGGGATTTGCTCATGTATTCTAAAGAGAAAAGATATGGTTTTCTGGTACAAGAGCCAAAGGTTTTTGCTTATTGCACTCAAATTTGGTTAAAAATTCAAGGAGTTGTAACCAAGGCATCTATGAGTTTCAATGTGGGTAATTGACTCCTTGTAGTAGGCTAGTAATGTAAATATATTTATATGCATGCTGTGGTGATGAATGCTCCCTGGTTTTATGTTATGCACTTGTTTATGGAAGAATGAAATGTTTTACTGTATTGGCATGTGGTATATGAGTTATATGATGCAAGGTGTTAAGGCTATAAAGGAATTTCCTAATGTTTTTACATGGCATCTAGTCATGTATCAAGAGATGAGGTTATATCAATGAAATATAGTACAAGCTAGGATTGTCACACCCCAATTCTGAACCAACCAGAATGGTGTGATGAACCGTCTATGATCCAACGGTTCAACCAGGATCTCGAATAAGCCGTGTCCATTTGATTAAACCAGATACAACCACAACTATAATCAGAGTAAATAAACAATAGCAGAAGTCTTTAATATTAATGAACTGAGTATCTAACAGTGATAACATATTTAATAATCCAATTATCTCCAAATGACAAAGACATAAAATAAAATAAATTTATCAATTACATATTCCGAAATCCAACAACTAAATCTACTTGAAAACACATGAGTTGCACTACCACGACGAATCATGCGACTCCACCATAGCTTCCATATCCATCGCCGTAATCTGCCTGTACATCGGTGCATTCATATAATCTTCCACAGTAGGACCTGCATCATTATCTAAAATATTCGACGTCGAAAGGATGAGCACACATCACGGCTCAGTGAGCAAACAAAATAATGCAACAAACATATGCATGCATTCAATTCATATCTTTGGTCTGGTTCATAAGTTTGCAATGTGCAATAAAAAAGATTGGTGGCCGCCGCACCTCTATACACGAGTGTGTGAAGCCGCCCAATGGATCAAATACCATTGCCATCCCACATGCATCCATCATGGAATAGAGATAGAGCTAAAGTGCCCGGATCAAACACCGTATAACACTTCCCCTGATGCCCTACCCATACCAACACGTAAGCCCCTATACGAGGGCTTGCAAACTGGGCTCGCAACTAATCAATCTTAATGCCAAACAGTGTATCCAAGGCCTCACCCCAACATCTCTCAATACGTCCATAGAGATAGAGCTAAGGCCCCCCGGCAGAGTCAGAGACTACACGGTTTGAGACCACCTCCCCTGATGCCCTAAGACGTAATAGTTCTGCTAAGGTAATGGCGATACGACGATGTCAGTGGACAAGACTTGAGTAGAGATAAAGCTAGAGTCTGGTGACCAGGATGAACCACAATGTCATGTCTTCCCCCTGATGCTCCACTCGCATCAAGTACACTAACCACACACATACATTCACATGCATATTCCTAGTATCATCATCATCATCATGTTATAAATATACGGAATTAAATATGCATGAACAGTAATAACAGAAATATTGGATGACATGTGAAATGCACATTACAAGCATACAAGCATAAAATTATTCATGGCATTGGACTCAATAAGTAAAACAGTTTATTATTGTCACACCCCAATTCTGATCCAACCAGAATGGTGTGAGTGAACCGTCATTGAACCAATGGTTCACACCAGGATCTCGAATAGGCCGTGTCCACTCATACAAACCATTACACATAACCACAATCAGAATATAAATAGTACAGCGGAAGTCTTTAAAATATAATGAACTGAGAATCTATTGATAAATTTAAATAAAATATCCAATTATTCAAATTCAAACATATAATATAATATCCTTACATCCATTTAGTCCAACTGAAAATAACTGAAATAAATAAATACAACCAATCAAAGGTACACGCAGAAAGGGCACTTGCATGAAGCGTCATGCTCGTCCTCTCCTGCCTGTACGTCCAACGCCGCAACACCACCATACATCGGAGCATTTATATAGTCGTCAACAGTATAACTTGCATCAACATCTAAAAACAATGTATACAAAAAGGGTGAGCTCACAACTTAGCTCAGTAAGACAATCAGACAATTTCACAATATAATGCATGAGTAACAATCATTTTATGCTGTGGTCTGGTTTTAAGTTTGCAATGTGCTATAGAAAGGTTTGGTGGCCCCCGCACCTCTATACACGAGTGTGTGACACCTCATGGATCACACCCCCATTGGCCCACATGCACCCATCATGGAATAGAGATAGAGCTAAGATACCCTCGTACCTCCCCTGATGCTCTACCCATACCAGTACCTAAGCCCCTACTGGCCAGGGCTCACAAACTGGGCTCGCAACTAATCAATCATATATGTCATCAATGTACGCTCTATCCCAGCACAACCGTCTATGGCATAGAGATAGAGCTAAGGCATTCCCACACCTCCCCTGATGCCCTATCCGTAACTAACCCATTAGGATAGAAACAATACGGAGGTAGACCCTATCCCAACATAACTTCCTACGGCATAGAGATAGAGCTAAAGCATCGTGGACAAGCCAGCGTCGACTCGGAGACCACAGTGCCACATAACCATGGCCAAGCCAACATCAATATCGGAGACCATCGTACCACGACCTTCCCCTGATGCCCCACCCGTACCAAGCATGTTAAGACAGAATACTACAAAAGGTGCTAGTATGAGGAGCGATCCCAGGCCCATGCCCCACTCCACACACTAACGAAAACAATCACATGCTTAACAATCACATCCTATCAATGCATGAACAATAATAATAACTGAAAGTAAAGAATGACATGTGAATATGCACAAACATCACATCATATATATTCAGGTAATTAACAACAACTTACTGTCCATTAATTATTAGGTTTAGGTCAGATTCCCTTACCTGACGCTCGTTTGTTAGCTTGCTCCACGTCGCAAGATCCAAACGGGAAGTCACAAAGTCCTACAATATTATTAGGGTTTCATTAGAATATATTGCTTAGGGTTTCATGTTGGTCGGAAACCAACATGGTTACAAAATACCCTCACAGAGCTGACCGGTGGCATGTACCGGTCGCAGCTCTGTGGGGAAGACTGGTGACCGGTATGGTCAGCCGGTCCCCACAGACCAGCCTCCCGAGGGATACCGGTGGCAACATACCGGTCGCACTGTGTGCAACCGGTATAGTCGACCGGTATGTCTCCGGAAAACCATACATGGGTTTTTCAACTGCCGTCGATCATCCTCCATGGATTTCCAAAGTTTCTCCTATTCATTCTAAGTCTAAACTTGGAGTTAGAGTTATCCCCAACTCATTCAAGTCTCGTTCCGATGAATATCATCTCGGAACTCGAATCTAGGGTTTGACGGCAACTTAGGGTTTATTGGCCAATTTAGGGTTTTAGATCAATACCTATTTTGCATGGTATTGATCCACCCACACAACTAACATAGGGTAAGAAGATTGATTCAAACACTTACCGTTGACTGGCGTAGCGTGAGCGTCGTCGAACGGTAATGGCGGCACCTTCTTCTTCTTCCTAGCTCCTTCTCCTTTCCAACCTCTTTCTCTTCTCTAGGGTTTGCTAGAGACAATGGAAAGGATTTGAGGAGGTTTAAGGGTGTATTTATAGGCTAGAATTAGGGTTTAGTAACCCTATTAGGATTAGGAAAGTCTTAGGATTCGAAATCAGGAAAGTGGGACCCTCAGAAGTAAATTTCCAGATTTCCACACTTAGCTGCGCAGACCTGACCGGTCGACTGGTACCAAGACCGGTACCATCGATCGGTCAACATAAAATCATGTTGATTCGATCGTCTTTGGTCTGATTTCATATCTGTTTGTCATCCGCTCGTCCCGTCTGGCCCGGTGATGATCGGAGACCTGTCACGACATCAAAACCAAGGTTTAGACCGGGTTTACGGAGTACGGGTCTTACAACTCCCCCACCCTTAAAAGAAATTTCGTCCCAAAATTTGCATGTAGGTTTCACAACTCCCCCACACTTAAAAGAAATTTCGGCCCCGAAATTTGAACATACCTTGATCGTTGAAAAGGTTAGGGTACTCCTTCCTCATCGCGCTCTCTTCTTCCCAAGTAATTTCCTCCACATTTTGGCTTCTCCAATGTACCTTCACATAATGGATATCCTTGGTTCAAAGTTGCTGGACTTTTCGACTTGAGAGCATCACAGGCACCACTTCGAATGTTAAGTCTTCAGTCAAGTCTGGGGGATCAGCGGTCAAGATGTGCGATGGATCTCTGACATACTTCTTCAGTAATGATACGTGGAACACATTATGAACATAGACATAGATGGTGGTAGAGCCAATTGATATGCTACATTACCACGTCGGGTCAATATCTCATACGGTCCCACATACCTGGGGCAAAGCTTCCCCTTCTTACCAAACCATTTTAGACCTCGCACCGGTGATACCTTCAAGAATACTTTGTCACCCACTGCAAACTCCAGATCTCGACGTCGATTATCCGCATAGTGCTTCTGTCGAACTTGAGCTGTCTTTACTCTTTCCTTGATTTGATCAATCACTCGGCAAGTTTCTTCAACAAACTCCGGTCCTACAGTTCTTCTTTCCCCCACTTCGTTCCATAACAGAGGTGTACGACACTTCTTCCCATAGAGTGCTTCATATGGGGCCATCTGAATTTTAGCCTGATAACTGTTGTTGTAAGCGAACTCGATAAGTGATAGCTTCTCATCCCAAGCTCCTTTGAAATCTATTGCACAAGCTCAGAGCATATCTTCCAAAATTTGAATAGTTCGCTCTGACTGTCCGTCCGTCTGAGGGTGAAAAGCTGTACTGAACTTCAACTTGGTTCCCATAGCTTTCTGTAATCCTTCCCAGAACTTTGATGTAAAACGGAAATCTCTGTCAGATACTATACTCTCTGGAACACCATGGAGTCTGACTATATTATCAACATATAACTTGGCCAGTTTCTCCATGGTATACTGAGGTCTGACCGCAATAAATCGAGCTGTCTTGGTGAGTCGATCGACTATAACCCAAACTGCATCCATTGACCTTGGTGTCAAAGGTAGGCTAGTGACAAAATCCATAGTAATGCAATCCCACTTCCATACAGGTTCTGGTAATGGTTGTAGTAAACCTGTGGGTCTCTGCCTTTCTGCTTTAACTTGTTGACAATTCAGACACTGGAACACGAAACGAGCTATATCAGCTTTCATACCCCTCCACCAATATAGTCTTCTTAAATCATGGTACATTTTGGTACTTCCTGGGTGTACCGAATATGGAGTGTAATGAGCTTCAGTCATAACTCGATCTCTGATATTGCCATCTTCACTCTCAGGTATACATAACCGTCCACGATACCTAAGTACCTTGTCTGGATCCAAGGTAAAGTCAGGATTGCTTGTACCCTTCTCTAAGTCTTCTTGCACTGTCTTGAGATGAGGATCCTGTAGGATTGCTACCTTGACTTCATCAACTAGATCCTGTGAGATCTTCAAAGCTGCGAACATCATGGTGAACTTATGAATTAAGCCTTGCTCGACTGGATCTTCTGCAGTTTCAATTATATACTCATCATCACCTTCGATTGGACTTGAAGCTGCGGCACATAATAAAGCATTTGTACTTGGTCTTGCCTCAGGTTTCGATGCCCACTTTCTGCTTAAGGCGTCGGCCACCACATTTGCTTTACCCGGATGGTACTGGATGTCACAATCATAATCTTTCAACAATTCCAGCCATCTCCTTTGTCTCATATTCAGATCCTTCTGAGTGAAAAGATAAGTTAAGCTCTTGTGATCTAACTTGATCTGAAACTTCTCACCGTACAAGTAGTGTCTCCAAGTCTTGATTGCATGTATAACCGCTGCTAGCTCCAAGTCATGCGTAGGATAGTTCTTCTCATGCTCCTTTAACTGTCTTGATGCGTAAGCAATCACCTGTTCCCCTTGCATCAATACGCACCCAATACCCAACCCTGAAGCATCCGTATATAAAGTAAACGGTACGCTTGGTTCTGGAATGGTCAAGATAGGTGCAGAGACTAGTCTTGACTTCAAAGTCTGAAAGCACTTCTCACACTCATCTGTCAATATGAATTTCTCTCCTTTCTTGGTCAATATGGTGAGTGGAACAGCGATCCTGGAGTAATCTTCCACGAATCTTCTATAATAACCAGCCAACCCAAGGAAACTACGAATCTCCGCAACAGATTTTGGTGCTTCCCATCCTACTATAGCAGCTATCTTACTTGGATCAACCTTGATACCGTCTTCAGATACAACATGGCCCAAGAAAGCCACTTCCTTCAGCCAAAACTCGCACTTCTTGAACTTAGCATAAAGCTTCTCTTGTCTCAGCCGTTGTAGGGCTGCCCTCAAGTGTGATGTATGAGTCTCCATGTCCTTAGAGTAGATCAATATGTCATCGATGAATATGATGGCCGAAGTGTCCAACATATCATGAAACACTCGGTTCATCAGTTCCATAAACGACGCTGGAGCATTGGTCAACCCGAAAGACATAACTAGAAACTCATAATGCCCATACCTCGTCCTGAAAGCAGTCTTCGGAATATCCCCGGCCTTGATCTTCAGTTGGTGATACCCCGATCGGAGATCAATCTTCGAGAAAACCTTTGCACCCCGCAACTGATAGAACATATCATCAATTCTAGGCAAGGGATACCAATTCTTGATAGTCAACTTGTTCAGTTCACGGTAGTCAATGCATAGCCTTACACTTCCGTCCTTCTTCTTGACGAATAATACCAGTGCTCCCCAAGGCGATATGCTAGGTCGTATGAAACCCTTATCCAACAATTCTTGTAACTGGGTCTTCAACTCCTTTAACTCGGTAGGGTCCATTCTGTATGGTGCTTTGGACACCGGCGCTGAACCTGGCATAAGGTTTATTACAAACTCTGTAGCCCTGTCCGACGGTAGACCTGGAAGCTCCTCTGGAAATACATCTGGGAACTCCTGCACCACGTCTATATCCTCCATCTTTTGGGACTCCGCCGTGATATCAACTACCGATACTAGGTACCCCACTCCCCCCTTTTCTAAGCATCTCTTAGCTTTTAGGGCGGAGAGAATCAGCTTCCGCTTCCTAGATTGCCTGATCCCAGTGAAGCTATATTCCCTTCCCTTTTTGTCAGTAAGCACAAGCTTCCTTTCACCACATAATAGGACGGCCGAATGATGGCCTAGCCAATCCATTCCCAAAATGACATCAAAGTCTGCCATCTCGAGTAGTACTAGGCTTGCTTCTAAGTCTCGGCCCTCAATACATACAGTACATGGTCCATAATATTCGATCAAAGCCACTTTGACTCCTAGTGGGGAGCGAACTATCAAGCTTGGGTTCAAGTGCTTGATTGGTAACTCCATTCGCTTTCCAAAAGAAATAGAAACAAAGGAGTGTGTGGCCCCAGAGTCAAATAGTACTCTGGCAGGTATACCAGCTACATTTACAATTCCTGGAATTTTTATCATCCCTTAGTTCTATATGCGCATACACACAAATGAGAATAATAAGTCAAATAGTAAGGGATAGAGTCATAACAGTGACCACATCAGGTGATGCAGCTGCCTCTTCAGTGGTGACTGCATAAACTCTTCCTTGCTAGGGAGGTTGCTTCTTAGGTAGAGTGCAGGTCCTTGCAATATGACCCACTTGCTGGCAGTTGAAACATTTGATATTTGGGTTGAATCCGGCATTCGGTGGCACAGGTGGTGCCGTATTGTTCCTCGCAGGCACTATAGCGGTCTGAGCCCTGTATGGGCGAAAGGGTCTGATGTTACCTCCACCCGAACTCTCAATAGCGGGTCTCTTCACTCCCCTGTTCTGAGCGAAGAAGCTGTCCCTCTGACTGGACTCTATCACCCTTGCAATTTGTACAGCTTCATTATAGATTTTCTTGTCCAAACCCAAGATGTGCTCTCTGATGCTTCCACGTAGTCCCATGGTGAACCTATGTGTCTTGGTCTCTCTGTCTTGGTCTCTTCTTCTTGCATACTTGCCGGTGCGAAGAAAAATAACTCCTCGTACCTCTGCTGATAAGCATCCACAGTCGATTGAGACTGTTGCAAATTAAGGAACTCCTACTCCATCTGATCTCTGAAGCTCTTTGGAAAATACTTATCGAAGAAGGCACCCTTGAACACTTCCCAATCAACCTGTGTATGCTTCGTCTCCAGGTATGCCCGTGTAGAATTCCACCAAGAATTTGCGTCTTCTTTCAGCATATGAGTGGCAAATAAGACCTTTTCCTCCTCTGTACAGATCATCAGTCGTAAGTTTTTCTCCATCTCTGCAACCCACTGTGCTGGCCACAATGGTCTCCCTGTCTTACCGGTGAACGATGAAGGCTTCAACTTCAGGAATCTATCCACCGCTCTGCTCAGATCATGCTGTCCCTGAGTGTTCATTCCGTACCATGGTGGTGGATACGGGTAGGCTCCCGGGTACGCAGAAGGCGACGGAAACTGATGCGGTGGTGGTACATTCTGTGCTTGGCCCATCGGCCTTGGGCTACCCTGCATTGGCTGTGAAGTATTTTTCTCTCCAGACTCAGGCGTACCTCCAGTGGGAACAGAACCTGGTGGCCTGAACATCTTCAGTATCTCGCTCAGGAATTCTTTCTGCTGAGCTTGCATCTGATAGACCAAGTTTGTAACAATGGTCTCCGAATTCCTGTGAGGTGGCCCAGGCAAATTTGTTGTTACTTCTGGAACCTGTTCCTCCTCAACTTCCGGGCTTGGCTCTCTAACATGGCCTTGTTCAACCTGTTCTTCCTCTTCGAGGCGCATCCTAGCCTGGTGACACTTTCGACCCCTACGACCGTTTCCGCCCACCATCTCAGACTATTCTGTTTGAATCTGAGAAGAAGACATAACACATGAGATTGAAGCAATAGTAGTGTTAGTCTTGAACAATATAAGGCGAAATAGTCGCAAAAAGGAATATTTAAATTCATAATTTTAAAAAAAAAAATTTCTGAGATTTTCTGGCTAAACAGGTGTTGACCGGTCGCAACATACCGGTCGACACCCTATATACAGTGTTGCGACCGGTATAGTCGACCGGTCAGAATTGAAATTCTGACCGAGACATAGCGGTCGCACACCTGGGGAGATACCGGTCGACCGGTATAGGCAAAACCGTCGACCGGTATGCCCAAAATTGGCTTTAAAATCGCGAAAAGTGAAAAAATTTCTCACTTTTCTTCTCTTTTCTCTCCGGTGGCGATTCCTCTCTGCCCAACCGAGTTGCTACAGTCCGGCCGGTGACCTTAGAAGCCGATTCCTTCCGTTCAAAGCGTAGAACATCGTCTCCAGGTAGGTCTCTTCCCTCTCTCTCATGTTTTTACAAATTTTTCATATCGTCTATAAGTAAAAATTTAGGTTTTTCATTGATTGAGATGTTCCAACCGTAGGAACTCTTTTCCTTTGGCTTGGAAAGGGTTTAGGGACCCCCAAGAGCAAAAGTCCTCAACCAATTTGGGGTTTCACCGAACGGTTTTCATAAAAATCAAATTTTTACATGTTTTGACCTAGGTTTTCCAAAATTTTCGAAATTTCTTGATTTTTCTTAATTTCTTGAAATTTCTTATTGTAAATGCTTGTGATTGATTTGTCGAAGAGTGTGGGGGTTACGTAACTTCTCCTCCCCATGTTTTTGGATGAGTTTGAGGCTTTTTCCCAATTTACTGTCGTTATACTGCCAAAATTTTGATAATTTCTAACATTTTCCTCTTGTTTTCTATTATTTTGCAGTTAAAATGGCTCCCCGATGCGCTCTTGGGAAACGTCCTCATGGCTCGAGTTCACGTGCTCCCCAGCCACCAGTCCCCCAACTTGACGAGCACTAGTTTCGTTCTATAGAAGCACAAGCTCGATTCTCGTGGTTTGACAATAAGAACATAGAATCTGGACGTCGGGTTAACCTAGATCAGTTGGAGAGATTCGATGTGCGAGCTGCCTTCAACGCGCTTGGGTGGGTACCGGTAATATCCTATATTGATACCACCTGTCCCAATCTGGTTAAGCATTTCTATGCTTACCTGGAGTTGCATGGAGATGTTAACGATCCCAACCAGGGTAAGGATTTGCGCGTCACTAGTTATGTCGGGGGTGTACCTATCTCATTCAACACCCACCAGTTGGCCGACCTTCTAGGGGTTCCTAATGATGGAGACCTAGAGTATTGCCCTCCCAAAGCGGAGGGCTATCTGACTGAGGATCTGCACCGAGAGATAGCAGATCAGATACTAAACCCTGGAGCTCCCATGAAGGCGGCTAGCTTGAGACCTGCACCTCGAGTATATAGTCGTATTATTCAGCACAACATCGTGCCCCAGAGCAGCCATTATAGTGAGTTATCCCAGCTCACTCAGTACATTACTTATTGCGTCTGCACTGGGGAGCGGGTCTCTCTCCCTTATCTCATCATCAGGACCATGCATCAAGCGACCCTGGCCAATCAGGCCAGTAACCTTCCATACGGTCGTCTCATTACCTTCCTGCTACGTCGTCTGGGCGTGAGCATGAGAGGCGAGGTGACCGTAGAGGATACTATGACCTTCGACATAGACTGGGACGTCATTCAGAGGATGCAGATGGTTGACCTTCCTGTTAGCGATGACGAGTTGGAGGCTTGCCCTCGCCCACTTGGGAGGGTAGCAGCCACGGCGGCAGCAGCAGCAGCAGCCAATACGGCCTATGCAGTGGAGCTCGAGCGCGATGCTGACGAGGATAGAGCCGAGGGTGTACCAATGTCAGCTCCACAGCCTACACCTGCAGCACCACCATCTACCTCTACAGCTGGACCATCTCAGCCTCCCTCCGACACCATGATGGGTATGATTATGGAGATCAGGGACACTCAGCGTGAGATGAGCCGTGACTTGGCGCAGTTGGCTCGCAGTCTCAGAGTCACACAGGATCAGGTGCACTGGCTCAGGGTCGCTTACGAGCGAGATTATGATATAGCAGACCCTATTCCTCCCAGGCCCCCTACCCCATGATTGTCCCCTTTTATTTTCTTCTATTATGACTGCTCATATAACAGGGTAACTGTCCGGTTTGTGGACGGTACCCTGTAGCACAATCTCATTTGCTACACTTTTCTTTTAATGAAAATTTTATGTTTCACCTAGCTGATGTATGTGCACATGTTAAGTTCCATATTTAGAATAGTACATTATTATCTTTCTTAATCAGTCTCAGGTATCAAACAATGCTTAGGGTGTGTTTGTATTAAGATTTTTAAATTTTTCCTAACTCAGTTCATCGACTTAGTTAAGTGCAATATGGTTTGTTGGACAGAGCCCGAGAGCTCTGATACCAAGTTGTCACACCCCAATTCTGATCCAACCAGAATGGTGTGAGTGAACTATCATTGAACCAACGGTTCACACCAGGATCTCGAATAGGCCGTGTCCACTCATACAAACCATTACACATAACCACAATTAGAATATAAATAGTACAGCGGAAGTCTTTAAAATATAATGAACTAAGAATCTATTGATAAATTTAAATAAAATATCCAATTATTCAAATTCAAACATATAATATAATATCCTTACATCCGTTTAGTCCAACTAAAAATAACTGAAATAAATAAATAAAACCAATCAAAGGTACACGCAGAAAGGGCACTCGCATGAAGCGTCATGCTCGTCCTCTCCTGCCTGTACGTCCAACGCTGCAACACCACCATACACCGGAGCATTTATATAGTCGTCAATAGTGTAACCTGCATCAACATCTAAAAACAATGTGTACACAAAGGGTGAGCTCACAACTTAGCTCAGTAAGACAATCAGACAATTTCACAATATTATGCATGAGTAACAATCATTTTATGCTGTGGTCTGGTTTTAAGTTTGCAATGTGCTATAGAAAGGTTTGGTGGCCCCTGCACCTCTATACACGAGTGTGTGGCACCTCATGGATCACACCCCCATTGGCCCACTTGCACCCATCATGGAATAGAGATAGAGCTAAGATACCCCCGTACCTCCCCTGATGCTCTACCCATACCAGTACCTAAGCCCCTACTGGCCAGGGCTCACAAACTGGGCTCGCAACTAACCAATCCTATATGTCATCAATGTACGCTCTATCCTAGCACAGCCGTCTACGGCATAGAGATAGAGCTAAGGCATTCCCACACCTCCCCTGATGCCCTATCCGCAACTAACCCACTAGGATAGAAACAATACGCAGGTAGACCCTATCCCAACATAACTTCCTACGACATAGAGATAGAGCTAAAGCATCGTAGACAAGCCAGCGTTGACTCGGAGACCACAGTGCCACATAACCATGGCCAGGCCAACATCAATATTGGAGACCACCGTACCACGACCTTCCCCTGATGCCCCACCCGTACCAAGCATGTTAAGACAGAATACTACAAAAGGTGCTAGTGTGAGGAGCGATCCCAGGCCCATGCCCCGCTCCACACACTAACGAAAACAATCACATGCTTAACAATCACATCCTATCAATGCATGAACAATAATAATAACTGAAAGTAAAGAATGACATGTGAATATGCACAAACATCACATCATATATATTCAGGTAATTAACAACAACTTACTGTCCATTAATTATTAGGTTTATGTCAGATTCCCTTACCTGACGCTCGTTTGTTAGCTTGCTCCACGTCGCAAGATCCAAACGGGAAGTCACAAAGTCCTACAATATTATTAGGGTTTCATTAGAATATATTGCTTAGGGTTTCATGTTGGTCGGAAACCAACATGGTTACAAAATACCCTCACAGAGCTGACCGGTGGCATGTACCGGTCGCAGCTCTGTGGGGAAGACTGGCGACCGGTATGGTCAGCCGGTCCCCACAGACCAGCCTCCCGAGGGATACCGGTGGCAACATACTGGTCGCACTGTGTGCAACCGGTATAGTCGACCGGTATGTCTCCGGAAGACCATACATGGGTTTTTCGACTGCCGTCGATCATCCTCCATGGATTTCCAAGGTTTCTCCTATTCATTCTAAGTCTAAACTTGGAGTTAGAGTTATCCCCAACTCATTCAAGTCTCGTTCCGATGAATATCATCTCGGAACTCGAATCTAGGGTTTGACGACAACTTAGGGTTTATTGGTCAATTTAGGGTTTTAGATCAATACCTACTTTGCATGGTATTGATCCACCCACACAACTAACATAGGGTAAGAAGATTGATTCAAACAATTACCGTTGATTGGCGTAGCATGACCGTCGTCGAACGGTAATGGCGGCACCTTCTTCTTCTTCCTAGCTCCTTCTCCTTTCCAACCTATTTCTCTTCTCTAGGGTTTGCTAGAGACAATGGAAAAGATTTGAGGAGGTTTAAGGGTGTATTTATAGGCTAGAATTAGGGTTTAGTAACCCTACTAGGATTAGGAAAGTCTTAGGATTCGAAATCAGGAAAGTGGGACCCTCAGAAGTAAATTTCCGGATTTCCACACTTAGCTGCGCAGACCTGACCGGTCGACCGGTACCAAGACCGGTACCATCGACCGGTCAACATAAAATCATGTTGATTCAATCGTCTTTGGTCCGATTTCATACCTGTTTGTCATCCGCTCGTCCTGTCTGGCCCGGTGATGATCAGAAGACCTGTCATGACATCAAAACCAAGGTTTAGACCGGGTTTACGGAGTACGGGTCTTACAATTATTAGCCAATTAATTTAGGTCTTGTTCCCTCACCTTTGGTCGATAGTTGTTCCTCGTCCAAGCTTTGTAAATCACTTTTAGACCACTTGAAAACCTAACAAATTTATAAATTTTAAATTAGAATTTATTTCCAGCAATTCAGGCTTCCAGAAGCTGAGTGGTCGCAGGTGTGGCTGCACCTGTGGTCTCAGTTTCTACAACCACAGGGTGTGTGGTCGAATATCATGCGACCATACATGCGACCACACCCTCTCTGAAACTTCCCCGCGGGCGTGTGGTCGGTATGTGTGGTCGCATATCATGCAACCATACATGCGACCACACCCTCCCTGGAATTTTCCAGAGGGCGTGTGGTCGATAGGTGTGGTCGCATATGATGCGACCACACATGCGACCACACCCTCCCTAGAACTTTCCCGAGGGTGTGTGGTTGATCATATGTGCCTTGTGTGGTCGCATATCATGTAACCACACATGCGACTGTAAGCACCCCATTTTTGCCATTTTTAATTGAACAAAGTCCTACTGGTGTGTGGACAACAAAGGAAGAGAGATGAGTAAAAATTTGGTTTTTTTTACTACGACCTCGAGGTAGTTTTCGGTGGGTCCCACAACAAGGTCACAGGCTGTAATCTGCATGGATGCATAGGTCATGGAATTATCTTCGAAATAAGACCAGAATTGCTCAATTCTGATATCAATGAAAAAGATATGATCATTTTAGTTGGATGATACGTACAAGGGAGGTTTCTGAAATTATCATAAATAATCTCAGGGGCTTTCATGCAAATTATCGTAAGTTTGATTGTTTGAATTTCAAATCATCATGTCTTGATCATCCGACATCTGAACCATATGGTTTCAGTACCATTATTCCTTATTTTTAGTCCTCTTCAAAGTGGAAGTGAAAAATCTCGGGTAGAAGTCACCGGTGGGCCCCATGCAAGCTTTCATGTAAAATTATCGTTAGAACTTCAAAGCTTCATATCTTTATCGTTCTACATCGAATTCAGATGATTCAAAGGCCATTATTCTTCATTTGTGATGTCCTACAAAGTAGACGTGGAAAATCTTGGGTAAAAGTCTCCGGAGGGTCCCATGCAAAATTACATATGGAAATGGTCACTTAATCTTTAGAAATTCATATTTTGGTCACACCATATCCAAATCAGGTAATTTCAGTTTCATTATGTTCTATTTTTAGTACTCTACAAAGTGGACGTAAAGGATTTTCGATAGAAGTTCCCAAAGGATCCCATGCAGAAGGGTCAGTCAAATTATCGATAATTGGCCTGCTTAAACTTCAGAAATTCATAAGTTGGTCATTTTATTTCCAAATGAGATTATTCAAGCTCCAATATTCCTCATTTTTAGTGTTCTACAAAGTGAACATAGAAAATTTAGAATAAAGACTATTGAAAAATTCCATACGGAATGGCAACGGAAATAGCCCATGAAATGACAGAGAGAGAGAGAAATTCAGTCAATCCAGTCAACTCATCTCAACCCAAGCCAGTCTTGGCCCAACCCAGTCAATCCTTGTCAATCCGGACCAAATCTATTGAACCCATGTGCATGCATATTATGTATATTATACATATTATTAGATTATGTATTATTTTAGGTATTAAATTATATTTTTATGGATTGAATATATGTATATATATTTATTGGATGAGATAGCTGGCTAATGGTTCGGTTAGGCTAGGAAAGAGATCCGAAAAAAAGATTGAATAGAGATTGTGGAAAAGATTAAAAAAAAAAAAAAAGAGAGGAAGGGACGTGAGATTCCAAGAGAAGAGGAGAAAGAGAGAGAAGAAAAAAAGAAAAGGAAAGAAAGAAAGAGAGGAAGGGACGTGAGATTCCAAGAGAAAAGGAAAGAAAGAGAAGAAGAGAAGAAAACGAAAGAAAGAAAATAGAAGAAAAGGAAAGAAAGAGAATAAAAGAAGAAAAGGAAAGAAAGAGAAGAAGAGAAGAAAAGGAAAGAAAGAAAAGAGAAGAAAAGGAAAGAAAGAGAAGAAGAGAAGAAAATGAAAGAAAGAAAAGAGAAGAAAAGGAAAGAAAAGAGAAAAGGAAAGAAAAAGAAAGAAAGAAAAGAGAAGAAAAGGAAAGAAAAGAGAAGAAAAGGAAAGAAAGAAAAGAGAAGAAAAGGAAAGAAAGAGAAGAAGAGAAGAAAATGAAAGAAAGAGAAGAAGAGAAGAAAAGGAAAGAAAAAAAAGAGAAGAAAAGGAAAGAAAAGATAAGAAGAGAAGAAAAGGAAAGAGAGAAAAGAGAAGAAAAGGAAAGAAATAGAAGAAGATAAAAAAAAGAAAAAAAAAGAAAGAGAGGAAGGGACGTGAGATTCCAAGAGAGGAGGGGAAAGAGAGAGAAGAAAAAAAGAAAAGGAGAGAAAGAAAGAGAGGAAGGGATGTGAGATTCCAAGAGAATAGGGAAAAAAATCTGAAAAATGAAAAGGAGAGGGAAAGAGGGCGTTGAAAAAAAAATAAAGGGGAGAAGAAACTGGAGAAGAAGGGAGAACCAGCTTAGAAGAAGAAGAAGAGGAGAGCAGCCGAGAGAGAGAGAGAGAGAGAGCCGCAGGCGCAGGTAAGCCCCTCTCTCCCATTTGTTTTCTTTCCATTTGTTTTCTTTACCTGCAAAACCCCAACACCACAGCCATTACCTGGATCAGTCCCCATCACCTGTACAGCCACCGACTACCTTTGAAGCCCCTATCCATCCTTCCACTGAGAACCATTCCATTTAATCTCCTGTACTGACTTCCACCCAGATTTGTTACTCCCTCACTTGCAGCCGACTTGTTGCTACCTATAAGCATCATCGAAACCAATAGCTGTCCAGTTGCAGCCATGACCATCTCTCACCTGCAGACTCACTTTCCATCGATCTCCTTAGCAAGCCCAACCGATTACCTATACACCTGCTCCTTGATTACCTTCATCACTCAAAATCTATAGCCAACTTTACGCTTGTCCTATTATCTGATCAACCCAACACCCAAGCAAACCCAATACCTCTCCTCACTCTTACCTGTTACAACTCCCCTGAATCACCTGCTCCCTACTCTATGATCTGCTGTACCCATCATGAATCCTTGATTCTGATTCCAATAATTTGATCATATTTGTTTTGTATGTTGATCATTGATTTAATCAATATAAACCATAGGTTGGGTATTTATTTTGATCATGTTATGTGACTATTGACTTGATTAAATTTGGGAACACCGATCATGATAATTTTAATATGTTGATCTTGACCGTCAATCATGATAATTTTAATGTGTTGATCTTGACCATTGATCATTTTAATGTATTGATCTTGACCGTCAATCATGATAATTTTAATGCTCAATCTGAACCATTGATCCATATGATTTGAGCCTTACCCATTTGATCATGATCCTTACCACCTGATTTGATCCTTATCCTTTTGATCATGATCCCTACCATCCAGTCAGCATCTACACAACCATTTGATCAGATCAAGCCACCATCATCACCATAAGATCAAACCATCATCATCACCATAAGATCAAACCATCATCCTCACCATCTGATCAAGCCATCATCCTATCAGATCACCCCCCATGCATCATAACCGTTTGATTTGCTCATCACCCATATCCTCTGATCATCATCTACATCATCTGACCCCCATTACCATTGATCTTGCACCTCATCACAACCCTTGATTTTGCATCTCACCAATACCATTGATCTGGCACCACGTCACTATTATATTTGGATGCACTCATGCTTGCTATATTTGTCCGCTATACATGCTCATTGATGTATCTATCTGCTACACATACTTATTGTTATATCTGTCTGTCACATGCTTATTGCCATATTTAGATGTTTACTGCCATGTTTGGATGCACACTGCTCTATTTGGAATACTACCACTGCTATAGTTGGAATGTTTTCATTTGCCATATTTATCTTGGAAAGAGAAAAAATGAAAAAATAGCAATTAGGGTAGGAAACCCTAAAAATGGAAAGAATACAACAATTAGGGTAGGAAACCCTAAAAATGGAAAAAAAAACAATAATTAGGGAAAGTGAAACCCTAAAAGTGGAAAAAATAATTAGGGCGAGATAAACCCTAGAATAAAGAGAATAATTAGGGTATGAAACCCTAAAAAATGAAAATCACAATGAAAAGGGATAGGAAACCCTAGAAACCTAAAAATGAAAACAACAAAAATGGTAGGAATTTAGGTCCCATCCCTAAATCCTATTGACAAAAATGGAAACAATAAAAATGGTAGGAATTTAGGTCTCATCCCTAGATACTATTGACAAAAATAGAAATAATAAAAATGGTAGGAATTTAGGTCTCATCCCTAGATCCTATTGACAAAAATAGAAAGAATTTGGTACACATCCCAAATCTGAATAATAGGAATTAGGTCTCATCCCTAGATCCTATTGACAAAAATAGAAAGAATTTAGTACACATCCCAAATAAAAATGATAGGAATTTAGGTCTCATTCCTAGATCCTATTGACAAAAATGGTAGGATTTTGGTACACATTCTAAATCCGACTCTCACAAATATTTTTGAACTACGTCGTACCTAATTTCTAGGACACATCCTAGAATACGTAGGTAATCTGGGAGTCCCAAATATGGTACAAAGCCATCCATCGACCATACATCCAACATAAACTTTAACTTGAACAAAGAATCTAATTGAAGCACATGCATAAATTACTTCCATAATCTTTAATCACACATCCCTTTTCGAACTACGTTTTTGGACTTGATTTCCAGGATTTGAATACGAAGGCAATTTGAGATGTCTTACACATCTCAGATTCAGTCCAAGATCGAACCATCTTTGGTCTGGTTCACTGTATAATATTGTACATTACATTTGCTTGTTTATTTGCTTTAAAACCCGATTGGCTGAACCCTAGGTTAGAATAACTTAGCAACTTGGTTTAGGACATCCCCCATTGAACCCTAGTCATCCAGTTGACCAAGCACAGTCAAAATTAGAGTTTAAGGAAAGTTTAGGAGGCCGATATTGATTGGGCGGTTTGGGTGCCTAACACCTTCCCATAACCATACCCTGAATACTTACCCGATCTCTTGCAGACCAAAGAACTGATACATTGGGTCACGAGTCAATAGAAGTCTTACCTAAGGGTGAGGCTACATTTTTAGAGGTCCTAGACCTTAATCTAGGTGGCGACTCCAACAGAACAATTGATCTTCATCGATACGGATCCACATTCATCTCGAGGAGGATCATCGTTTCTCATTGTCCTCACAGTGGAGACTCCGCTGGGGAATAATATTCAAACTCCTAGGATAATTTTCCTTATATTGATTTGCTTGACATTTGCTGCTAGATCTAGGGTACTATATTTATTGTTTGTACATATTGCTTTGAGGGGTATGGGTTCAGTCACACTTTCGTGCGAGTAGCCGAACTGGGTCCCATGCATGTGGGTCAGCCTGCTAGGCGAAACACACAACCATGGCCTGTACTTTGTAAGATCACGATCGGCGAGCAGCCACTGACGAGCGTTTCTCGGGTCCGCCCGGGAATGCGTTATGCTACTCCACGTCGCTTGATTCTTGCATCATAGTATATAAAGGGATTGGGGGCCCATTATTCATCGTGCATTCGGTGATAGGTTACCCCGTCCTCGTAAAGGTGGCCTTTTCTGTCCTAACCCAATTTGAGCCACATGTATGCTATTTTTTGTCCATCTTTGAACCAACATGGTAAAGTCTACTTGATCATAATATTTACATCCGAGACGTCGAAGTTCTGTCCGTTTTTGTCCTTGACTTGTCAACGTGTTTGGATCCACACTTGAGTATTCTTGTCTCTCACTCGTTGAGAGCGTGAGGATTATGTATACCCGCATACACATTAGTATGGGCGGTCTATACACGCCCTCCATCGTAAAATGCTCATTATGTTGACCATTCAATATTGATACATCAATCTCAAAAAACGATCAGAAAATCCCTGTCACGACATAGATACTGTGATCAAATTGAAATTTATCGGTTTGTTCAATCATGAACCACTTTTGTCATCCTTCATGAAAAATATAAGCATATCCGTTTCAATTTCTTGGAATTTTATGAACCATATGGTCGAACCTTGGTGCTACAATGATCCATTCGGAATCTTGAGGCCCCAAGACCAATCATGGGGTTATTCAAATACAAATAAATTATTACAGATGATGTCTAATGATCGATTTTCATGAAGGAGCTAACTTTGTTTGGTCGAGTCAGCTTGTATGTGTATGTGTATTCTTCTTGTGTCCAGTCACTTTTGAGTCTTAACCTTCATTCATTGTTTGTATAGAAAGAAAAAAAAAAAAAAGAGAAAAAAAAAAACATAAAAAAAGAAAAAAAAAACCAAAAAATTGAAAAAAACCAAAAAAAAAGTTTGAACTGGGGAGGATAGGATTGTCTAGACTTAAGAGAACACCTGAGTGAGTGGACAAAACATCCACTCTTATTACATCCACTCATAAGAAGGTCTCATCATCACCGGTTTAGGTCTCGGTTCATGTTCACAAGGAGGACTTTTGTACCTCAAAGTGTTGGAATGGCTGGAAGATAGTATATTGAGAGCCCGAATATTTCAGAGCGGAATTAAAATTTCAAGATCGGAGTTCAGGAATCCAAGAAGTTAGAAAGCTGAACCATAAATTCTAAGAGATTACATGTTTCTTTCCCATGTTAGCATACCTGCCAATTTTAAATGAAAAAACTAAGATTGGAAAGCATTTCGTTCACCCTTGGCGATTGAGCCACTTTGACTGACGGAGTTGGTTTCTGACTCCAAAATTACTTTCATCATCCAAGGTGACCCAAACTCAAAGGAGTAGCCCTCGAACCTTCAAGAATGTCCCCCCCACCTCCCAAAATCTAGGATGAAAAGAAAGACCATGTGGTCAATTGTATCCCAAAATTGAGATAGTCTGAAAATGAACTTCAAGTGCACCCTAAACTAGGGAACAACCAAAATTTCAGTGCACCCTAAATTGGGACACAACCAAAATGTCAGTTGTTGGTGCGCAACTGAGGTCTTTTGTTGCTTCTCTAGGTTCCTTACTGACCCGCCCATTACTGTTGTCATATCCGCCATTGTTAGCACTTGGGGTGCCGATGGAGGATCTTATGGTGGTGGTGGTGGAGCCCAAGCAGCTTGGGTCTGTCCAATTGTAATTGTTGTTGGAGGAGTCCAAGCAGCTATCAATGGTACTGGCCCCTGTCCAAAGGTTGCCACCAAATCTGTCAAAATATGCTGCTACCTGGCAGCTTGTGTCCTCTACTATTCCTCGAGGAATTCTCTCTATTGCCTCTCAGGGTTCTGGCCAAACTCGCCCATCGCTGCATTCATATCCGCCATGGTTAGCACTGGAGGTGCTGGTGGTTGATTTGGTTATGTTAGCTGCGAGGGAGTAGAAGACACCTCATTGCCTTCCTCCTATATGGGTGGGCCCAAGTATAATTTTCCTACCCATGTGCTTCGTCGGGGAGGCATTGCTTGTCTCTTTATGTATGGAATGATCTAAAAAAATCATGCCCTAACTTAGTACAAGAAACATGAAGTTAGCTGACGAAAATCTACATTTGATCATGCATTGGGTTGGGAGGCAACACTAGATATACAAGGAATAGGTTTGAAAGTCTCTCTATCTCATTCTAAAACTTTTGTACTGAGGCGGCAGAAGGGGCCCGGGGCATGAGCCTCCGGTTGGGATCACCCGGCTACGCTCCCCCTAATTATAGGGAAGCCAACTGATAAAACCAGTGAAATGATCCAGAGGCTCTAAGCCTCTAGCTAGGGGTAGGATCCTTCGTACCCTACTGTGAGTGAAGTGGCGGAGGATGGCGGCTGGTCATGCCACCGCCTATATGTCTCACCAGCTTATTCCTAGGGTGTTGTCTTACCTTCGTGAGCAAGGCGGCAACATTGGCGGCGAAGGAAGCCACCGGTTATGCCACCGACTTTTCAACACTTCAAAAATTTTCAGAATTCTAGAGTTTGGGCAGCAGAAGAGATTCGGTGATATGGCCCGCCATCTCGTCCGCTGGCTAAAACTGAATGCTATTGGAAACAAACAGTGGCACAAATGTCCTATCGTTTCATCGGCACGGGGTGTCCTCTGGCTCATCTACACAGCTGAAATTTCCAAGTCTTGCCCATTCGGTGGCTTGTGTCGGTTAACCAGCTCAGCTGAAACAGTAAGCCTATAGAAAGGATCATGTGTTTCACTTTAAAATACACAAGTGTTTCTATTATGGAGGAGAGAGCTCCATTTCGCTAGTAGAGACTGAGAAGCCCTCTCTTGGGTGTTCGCAACTAATTCCAATTGCTTCTTGTCCCAAACTTCAATCTTAGAAAAGATTTTTCTACCCTTTCCCTTTTTTTCTCCTTGCATCATTGTGTGCGTAGTTAGGGTTTTCACTCAACCCGATTTGGTGTAGGATTGAAAGGAACCCAAGAACTTTTGGTTTCTTGCATTAAAACCCCAGAGCTTTGACTTCTACATGTCTAGGGCACTAACCGATGCACTTTAATGGCATGGATATTGTAACACCTGCACCCGAAATCCCCTACAGATCTGGATTTTTCCTGTGCCAGTTCTTCCCATGTTGACAGTTGATATGCTTGACATTGACCCAATGTACACATTCGGATCATAGGTGACATCATAAATAAATTGTTCTTATGCCATAAACCAACATTTGTTTACAAAACGTATCTAATAGTGTATCCATATACAAGTATACCAAAAAAGAGTAATTCTAAAACAGATACTAATATAGAAAGATCAGCAATGATCTATCAACAGATCTACAAGTGGGAGAGAGAGAAAGAGAGAGAGAGAGAGAGAGAGAGAGAGAGAGAAAGAGAGAGAGAGAGAGAGAGAGAGAGAGAGAGAGAGAGAGAGAGAGAGAGAGGGAGGGAGGGAGGTGTGCCACATCAAGTCCCGTAGACTCGCTTGTAGATGCACCACCCATCAGAGGAGAATCCATAGGGTACCTGCTTCATAATCTGAAAAGAATTTCAAAATCGAGGGGTGAGCTCCCATCCCAACTCAATAAGGAGTCAAGTATCAATGCACTTGCATGATGGAGATCAATATCAAATGCACATGGTTATGTATGCCACTATAATCATACCCCAGCAAAGATTTGTCCGTGACCCACTGCCTGGACTTGCTTGTGCCCCACCGCTGGAATAATTCCCCCTGCTAGGGTACTGGATGTACAGCCCATGGCCAATGAGTTATGTTTACATGCATGCAAAATGTAAAGAGGGCCGCACCCCAGCAAAAAATTCCTGCCCCGGTACCTTTGGGCTGTCGTGTCCCTGCTAAGATGCTAGCTATAGAAAGTAGTGGCTAGGTGGACGTGCGTATCCAATACCTTCGGTACCCGCACGCCACACAGATTAACCAAACACATTCATTACTCATCATCACACTTCATATATAGTTATTGCTTGTATGCAAATGCACGTTAGATATTCATAGTTTAGTATGGCATGTTATAATTTAAACACAACAATAACACAAAAATGACCGAATAAATTACGGACCCAACACCTCAGCTGATGGCACAAGTTCTGCTGCTGAACTTGAAGTCGGCAATAGACTTCGCCCAAAGTCCCACGTCGATTTACCTGATAATGTGCATAAGTTTTTAAACATTGGTTACATAGCTTTTAAATCAATGTGGACGCGTCCAAAATGTCGTTATTGTAAGCATCCCATTTTTGCCATCCCCAACTAAATAGGGTCTGCTTGATGTGTAAATAGCAAAGGAGGGAGGTGAGTGAAAATAAGGAAAGTACATGGGAGGTGAGTGGAATTCTCATCTAAATCCGACAATCGATCAATCCTTACGTGCTCCTTATTGTGTTCTGAGCCAAACTAAAGTGATCCCCAGTATGTAGGAGTCTAGATGAACACATACGGCGAGGTAGCAGGACCTAATTTAAAGTTTGGATTTTTGGTTGCGACTTTGAGTTTGTTTTCAACAGGCCCTATAATAATGTCATGTACTGCATAAGTCATGGAATTACCTTCAAAATGAGACCAGAATCACTTAATTCTAATGTCAAACGAAGATATCGTAATTTTAGTCCACAAATAAATGCTTGGTTGGGGGTTTTCTCAGATATGCATAAATATTCAAGGGCTTTTTGTAAATTATTGCAAATTGATGACTTATTGTGCAAATTATTACAAGTTTAATTATTTAAACTTTATTTCACCATATCTTGATCATCTGATGTCCAAATTAGGTGATTCAAGCACCAATGTTTTTCATTTTCAGTCCCCTTCAACGTGGGAGTGAAAAATCTAGGATAGAGCCCGTCGAAAAATTCCATGGGGCAAAGAAAGCTGAAATGCCATATAAAATGGAAGAAAGAGAGAGAGAAAGGTGGTTTGGCCAACCCATCTCGACTCATACTTGACATACCAGTTCAGATGTGTGTGTGTGTGTGTGAGAGAGAGAGAGAGAGTGAAAAGGGTTGCTCGATATTTAGTCAAATTAAAAAAGGAGAGAATTGAGAGAATAGAGGGGGCAGCATGAGGTGGTGTGCCCATAAGTAAAGAAAAAAATCATGAGGAGAAGGAAGGGGTCAACATGAGGAAAGGAAATGAAGGATTCACCAGGATTGGCTAGGTAAAGAACGAAAAAAAAAAGAAGGAAACTAATCCACAAAAAGAGATCCAGAGATTGAGCAGAAGGAAAGATATCATGGGAGAGACATCCGAGAGGGGAGTTTAGAAAGAAAATATAAGGGGAGAGGATGGAGAATCAGAAAGGAGGAGGGAGAAGCAGGAGAGCTTAACAAAAAAGGAGAGGAAGATCAAGAGAAGAAGTTGAAGAAAGAAGAGAGATCAGAGAGAGAGAGAGCTGAACCAAGAAGCATAAGGAGGTAGACAGAGAAGAATGAGATAGGGAGAAGAGAGGAAGAAGAAAAAGAGCGACAAAGGGAAAGGTAAGAAAACTTCATCTCCACCATTAATCAAATCCACTACTACTCTTCATTCCTACCTGAACCGAGCCATTATTGGATTATCCTCATCCTTCTAGCCCTTCTGCAACCTCACTAACCTGCGACACCACCACCTGACCTGCTATTACCCCTACCCACATCATCATCAACCACCTACCCGATCTGATCCATCCCATTAATCGACTCCTCTACCATAGATCTAACCAGCTACACCTTACAGGAACTCCATCAACCTACCTGAATCAACACTCCGGGTCAATCAACTACCCTCTTATCCTTCATCGACATCAAACCGACTCAACCATACCACACTCCCACTGACGACCTGCTATGTAAGACCCGCACTCCATGAACCCGATCTAAACCTTTTATTCATGTCGTAACAGGTCTTCCAATCATCACCGGGCTAGACGAGACGAGCGGGTGACAATCAGGTATGAAAATGGACCTCAAAGTATGATATATTTCATACCGGTCGATGGTACTGGTCGACCGGTATGGCCTGCGCAGCAGACCACTTAGATCTGGAAACGAATCTTTGCGGGTCCCACTTTCCAAATTTCGAACCGAAAGACTTTCCTAATGTTAGGAGGCTTCCTAAACTCAACCCTAGCCTATATAAAGGACTCTTAAACCTCCTAAAATCCCTTTCATTGGTCCTCACAAACCCTAGAGAGAAGAAAGAGATTGAAGAAGGGGAAGAAGCTAAGGAAGGAGAAAGAAGAGCCGCTATTGTCGTTGGACGAAGAACACATTACCGCGAATCAACGGTAAGTGCTTAAACCTTCTTTTATGCTAAGAGTTTTAGAATGGTTAGTCATGATTGGATCAATACCATGCAAGACGAGGTATTGATCTAAACCATATTTTGCCGTCAAACCCTAATCCAGTCGGTAAACCCTAGATTCAAGTTCTAGGTTGAAGATCATCGAAACTAGGACTTGAATGGAATTTGAAATAACTCTAACTCAGTGCTCAAACCTAGAATGTATAGGAGAAACCATAGAATCAATAGGGGGTGACCGACGGAAGGTGAGAACTGGGTGTATGGTCTTCCGAAGACATACCGGTCGACCATACCGGTCGCACCCTATGGGACCGGTACCTGCGACCTGTACCTACGACTGATATCTCCCGAGGACTGGTCTGTGGCGACTGGTCGACCATATCGGTCGCACCTTTCCCCACAGTGCCGCGGCCGGTACCTGTGACCGGTACCCGCGATCGGTCTGCTCTGTGAGAAGTGTTTTGACCCAGTTGGTTTTCCGACCAACGTAAACCCTAAGAAAAATTATTCTAACTCAACCCTAACATCGTGGAGGACCTTGTGATAGCAAGTTTGGATTCTGTGACGCGGAGCAAGTTAGCAATCAAGCGTCAGGTAAGGGAATCAAACCTAAACCCTAATAATTTAATAACAGTAAAACGTTGTTAATAATTACGATTCTATGGACTGATGTTTGTGCATACTCGCATGTCATCCTTTACTTTCAGTTGTTATTATTGTTCATGCATACTCGCTATGCTAGGATGTGACTGTTAGGCATGTGATTGTTTTCGTTGGTGTGTGGAATGGGAAGGGCCTAGGGTCTGGGATCATTCCTCACACTAACACCTTTTCGTATCGTTCTGTCTTAGCATGCTTGGTGCGGGTAGGGTATCAGGGGGAGGAAGTGACATTGTGGTCTTCGGCCTGGCCACTAGACTCTAACTCTATCTCTATGCCGTAGGGAGCTATGCTGGGATAGGGCCTATTGTGATGACATATAGGATTGGTTAGTTGCGAGCCCAGTTTGCAAGCCCTCGCCAATAGGGGCTTACGTGTTGGTGTGGGTAGGGTATCAGGGGAAGTGTTGGCGGTGTTTGATCCGGACGCTTTAGCTCTATCTCTATTCCATGGTGGGTGCATGTGGGACGACAGTGGTGTTTGATCCATTGGGTGGCTTCACACACTCGTGTATAGAGGTGCGGTGGCTTCCAATCCTTTCTATAGCACATTGCAAACTTAAAACCAGACCATAATGTGAATGTTATTCATGCATATGTTTGTTGCATTGTCTGATTGTTTTACTGAGCTAAATTGTAATCTCACCCTTGTGTACACACTATTTTTAGATGTTGATGCAGGTTATACTGTGGAGGACTATATGGATGCTCCGACGTATGGAGGTGTTGCTGCTTTAGAAGTGCAAGCAGGAGAGGATGAGCATGACGCTTCATGCGAGCACCCTTTCTGCGTGTACCTCTAGGATGTTGATTTAATTTATTTATTTATTTCAATCGATTTACAATTGATGTAAGGATATTTATTTACATTTTGGTGTGGAGAATAATTTGATATTTTATTTAAATTATTAATAGAGAATTCAGTTCATTTAATTTAAGACTTTCGATGTAATTTATTATATTCTGATTATGATTATGTGCAATGGTTTATATGAGTGGACACGGTCTTATTGAGATCCTGGTGTGAACCATTGGTTCAGTGACGGTTCACTCACACTTCTGGTTCAGTTGGAATTGGGGTGTGACATGCTACCCTATCCATAACCCACAGTCCTCATACCTGCAACACCCTACCACCAACCTTAAGCCATAAACCTTCACCTTCCTGAATCGATCCATTGCTAAACCTACCTCACCGAGAACCATCTGCTCACTGCCATTCATCTAAACCTTATCCTACCCTCCGATGACTTGTAGCAAACCCTATTCAATAATCGGCTACACCTTGCCCCATGCTTAATCTTGCTGTAGACTTACAACCTCCCTCCCCAAACCAATCTCTAATTCTCCAAACCTTGAACCGATGACCTTACCCGAACCTAACCATTACCCTCATCTGAACCTAATCCCAACAACCAACTACCCTCACTGATCACAACCTGCACCTGTAACCCTCATCTCATTGATCACTCTTGCCAACACCTACCAACCTGTTACAATCCCTCACCACTTGATTTGCAGCATTAACCATCAACCCCTGATCATCTACATTTCATCACAATCCTTGATCATCTACATCGCCTCACAACCATCTGATCTGACGATTCAATCTGATTTGTTACCATCAGGTGTGATTTGCACCACTAATTCTGAACCATTGATCATAAATTTGCTCATAATCATATTAATGTAATATTTGAATAATCTGAACCGTTGATGTCAAATTTGATGCTCATGAATATATTGATGTGATTCAATTAAATTTGAGTCGTCAGATCCAAACCTGATCATGAACATATGTACGTGATATTAAATTAAATATGAGCTGTAGATCTGAATATGATCTTGATGATATTAACATGAGTGATTTAGTGAGATCTGAGTTGTAGATTTGATTTTGATTTTGATGATATTAATATGAGTGATAATATGAGATCTGAACCGTTGATCATGATTATTTTAATATGGTATCTGAATCTGGTCTCGATCATTGATTTGAGAGATAAATTAAATTTGAGCCATAGATCTAAATCTGATCTGTATATTTTTTATGAGAGATTTATACCTTCAATCTGAGCCATAGATCTAAATATAATTTTGACCATATTATTGATGAAATTTGAACCATAGATCGAAGATCTGATATTTTGATATATTGTTGATGTGAAATCTGTACACTAAATTTGAACCGTTGATCAAGGATCAAATTTGATTACATTGTTAAGGTGATAAATTAAATCTAAACCGTTGATCGAGGATCAAATCTGATAGGCATAAGCAGAATGAAACTCTAAGATGGGTATATTTAACAAATAAAGTGATGCAAATTTTAGTCCCAGATTATGTTTTCTGTCTGGCCGAAATCAGTATAAAATCCATTAAAAATTCAATTTTCCATGAAAACTCTTCAAACTAGATTAGAAAATTAGATTACTTTATGGGCTATCTTTCCTATAAAGAACTATACTTCAAATTATGAGATTAATAAGAGATAGTTCTAGGCTGATCACCATGGTAGATTTTTTCTGCCTCTATTTTTTGTCTTAATGGAATGCATGAATTGTTTGGAGATCTTCCCAGATCCAAATCGATCTAGGTTTTTTGGAGGATCTTCATAACTCAATGGATCATCTCTCATGATTTTTTGGAATACAATGGAGAGAATTTACTATTTTTAAAATCATTTCTATAATCGTATTCTAGATCTAGCTTTTCCAAATTTGATGTTTCATTCATGGAATTGTTTGCATAAACAAATCTCCATAGATGGATTTCAAATTCGGATGAGAGTGCTACTATATCATTTAGATTATATGAAAAATATCAAATATGGGATATCTGTAGTCAAAATTATACAGGATTGCACTCATATGTAAAAGTCTATTCTTGTTCTTATCTAGGCGTATTCTAGCATGCATAACATGAATGTACTTTAATGGAGGTAGAGTAGGGATGACTTACCTTGTCCCAATGTAGGGATGGAGACTTTGTTTTAGGATCTTAAAGATGAAGACAATGGTGGAGGTGTGGAGGTGAGTGGTTTATCCTTCTCCTTCTTCCTTCCTTTATTTCTTTCTCACTTTCTCTTTCTCTCACTCTTTCTCACACCAACTAGGGGGGAGGGGGCTCTCAATTTTGTGGATGGCTAATGCCTCCCTTTTGTGCTATTCAAATAGAGCCTCATGCCAACTCTTGTGAGATTTTATTTCTTTACAAGGATAGTCAAAATTTCCAAAGAAAAAACAAAGATCTTTAAGCATATAGCTTATGATGATATAGCACATAGGATTCTTATGAAAATCTTTGACTTTTCTACAAGCCAATTCAAGATTTCATTCTCCCATATTTCTTTCCTTTCTTCTTTTATTTTTTATTTTTTATTTTGTTTTTTTTTTTCATGCCAACTTACATACTCACTCACTCTCTCTTACGGTTTTGGAGGGAGATTCTCTCTCCAAAACCATGGAGGGAGATTTCCTTTTTTTGTTTATTTTTTATTGTTTTGTCTTTTTGCCTTATTTGCACTTTTAACCCTTATTTTTCTTAATTGCAATTCAACCCATCATGAGAAAAGAATGACTAATTTAGCCCTCCCCATGGTCTCATTAGGGTTTAATCTAAGCTTAGTGGGCTTCCGCTCTACCTTTCCATTCTCTCTCCATTTTCTCCCTCTCCTCTCTCTCACATCACCTATGGGCTATGGGGGGAATTGGATGGGTCTGATTCTATATGCCACATGGACACTCCAAGTGACACTTAGGGGGGGTAATAGGTGACTAGGATGGGTTGACATGGTGATGACTAGGCTCTTACTAGGTTTGATTCAAGGTTAACTTTAGGTTGGCTCTAGGGTTTAAATATAGGCTAACTTTGACTATTTTGACCAAATTTGACTAAAATGCCCCTTGAATGGTAATTGGTGGTTTTAAGCATGAAAATGACTTCGGATGAGCTAAATAAGGCAGTTTTGGACCCTAAGGGTAAACTGGACTAAGGGATTTATTTATGGAAGGTTTTGGACCGAGGTTCAAAGATGGTTCAAAGATGAACATGAAGGTCTATTTATGGCAGGTTTCTAACCTAAGGGGGAAGCTGGACTCAAGGAGACTATTTATTGCAGGTTTATAATCTAAGGGTAAACTGGACTCAGGAAGGCTATTTATGACAAGTTTCTAACCTAAGGGTAAACTAGACTCAAGGTGGCTATTTATAGCAGGTTTTTAACCTAAGGGGGAGATGACACAAGTCGACCCGAGTTATGAAAACTTTGTAACCTTAAGGGGGAGATGATGCAGCATGACCATATAGTGGTTGATAAGGGTTGCGAGAGATTGGTAAGGCAAAAATGGGTGCTTACAGCGGCTATGAAGCTCGACTACATTATCACGACCCTCTAATCTCGGGAAGGGAATGCACAAAGACTCTTAATCTATTACGACGACTCCTCAAGGATCTTGGAAGGAATCTCGAGATCCATGCAACTATAAAGAGACGTTTCGCAATTTAGGGTCATTCCATGCTCAATAAATACCCCTACCGCGAAGGTAAATGGATCGAATTTTTGCATACTTAAAGTTATACTGTTGAATTCACTATTAGTCCCCTCTTTACTTTGAACTCAACCTGCTTTTCTCGAGTTCATCTGTTTATCACCATTGAGCTAACGTAGGCATCGAAGTGACGTCTGGGATATCCAACCTGCTAACTCTCTTGTTTGTCTTCTCTCTGTGACAGGTGCCGTACTCAGGAGTCCGACCAATTTTTGACGATAACAATACCAAAATTTGAACCATTATCATACCGGATAGAAAGCGGTACACTGGTATAAGTATAAATGGTACAGTATAAGGTTTTGGTATCAAAATGACACCTTTACTCTCAAGTAAGGACCCACAAAAAATGAAAGTTTACCTTGTTGGGTTGGGTTTCCCTTTTATGTAAAGGATGACCCATTACTTATAGACCCATATGGATAAGGGCACTTAAGTAACTTTTTTCATATATAATTGAATTAGGGTTTTATCTCTTTAACCCTATTAGAATGAAACAAGGAGAGAAAGTGAGGTTTTGTGAATTGTTGTCCGCCCAAAACAGAGAATAGAAGAAAGTTGTGAGGTTTCAATCAAGATGAGGATCAAAAGGTCATCCGTGGTCCGATTGAGCTAAAATTTAGACAATAGATTCGTAACTAATAGTTCTTCATTCTGAACGATGTGATTGATGATTGGAGTCTTCTAGATCAATCCGATAATCAACATTTTCACCTATTCGAGTGAGATCTCTTTTAATCTTCATCTTGGTTCTTGGGTTGTTGATAGTGTATTCCTATAACATGTTGTTCTAGATGTTTTTGATGATATATGCTAAGAATATTATGTTCTTGAAAAATGATGTTATTGTATGCCTCTAGTTCTAACTAAAGAAGACTCTTGTATTCCCATATTTTGGTGATAGTGAAGAGATTTTAGTGGACTATGGTCCCGTAGTTTTTACTCCTCACATTGGAGAGATTTTCCATGTAAAAATTCATTGTATTATGCGTATGGATTTTATTGCACTTGGTATATTGTTCTTTATTTGATTGTTTCCTATTAAGTTCATTCAAAAGTAGAAATAATTTATTACTCCCTTTCCTAACATACCTATGCTTACAAACTCTCCATGACATTCTATTCCCATTCTTATCCAGTGGGTTCCACACCTTATGGATGATCCTAAGGGTGTCAAAACTGGGCCCGGCCTGGTAGCACGGACCGAGCCAGCCCGATATAACCTGAACCCAGCCCGGACCGAGCCTTAATGGACAGGTTTTGGTCTGAGCTTGTAAAGCCCGACACCGTTTCAGCTCAAACCGAAACCAAACCGGACCGGTCTGTTAAGAAGCCCGAATTAGCCCAAACCGATAAAACCCAACCCGAACACCGGTAATGTCCGTTCGGACCCAATTTCTTAATTTTAATGGTTTTAAATTTTAATAGATTGTGTTACACTATTAGAGTTCACTTCTTGATCTAGAAGATTTTGTGAATGTATAGTTGAAAAGATTATGTTAATTGTTATAGTTTATTAAATTACATACATATGGAAGGAATAATGCTAATTTTATAGATAGAAATAATAAAATAGATTATATAGTTTACATATAAAAGGGGCCGATAAGCTCGATAAACCCGATCTGGACCGAACCAACCCGAAATCACCTCAATAAACCCAGCTCGATATCAAACTGACACTGGACCAGCCCGTTAGTTATTGTGTCCAGTGCAGCCCACCCCAGCCCGAACTCTTAATGGACATGTTTTGGGCTGGGCTTATAAAACCCCACACCGATTCAGCCCGGACCAAAACCGGCCCAAACCGGCCCGTTGACACCCTTAGATGATCCCATAGAGAATGTATATACTATAAACTGAACTATAAAATAGATAGTGATAAAAACTAAAAAGAATATAAAATATTTTTTCCAACGTTTTTTATTAATCGACAAGCCTTGGGTCTAATTAAGAAATTTTGTTATTATTATTGTTGAAATTGGAGATTGTTCCACCCTTCCACGGAAACCAAAAGTCTCCTCATTGGTGTGGGATCGAACCGATAGTCTTGACAGAACTAGCCCGAATTAACCAGAAACTAAGCCAAACCGAACTATTTCCGGACATGTTTAAGATTGAGGTATGATATATCCAACTGGTCTCGGTTTAGTCCGGGCTAGCCGAAACTGGCCCAAAAAAGCTGATCGATGAGGAACCCGGTAATGGTCTTGACCTAACCAATTTAATCCGAATATTAAACGCTAAATTCACTACTTCTACTTTCTGGAGGTCCGAGTAGTAAACCAGATTTCAAGGGGAGGTCCAAGTAATTTTCCAAATAATTATATAAGACAGCAGATTTGAAAAAGCTATTTACCTCTTCTTGAAGCTTACTGCCAATGCTTTCCACCTCGTCTTCTTCAGTTTTTTTTTTATTTTTGGTTAATTTCTGTGGTTCTTTTCTTGTCTAAGTACTCTTCCTCTCGTTAAGAGAAAACGAGATTCATTTGCTTCTCCATAATCGCTTTAAGTTACAGCAATTTGATCACAGAAACAACAAACGGAATCATTGGTTATCAATGGCTCAAACCCGGCCTTGTCCGGCGAACTCCTTTGTCTTCAATTCAACACTCTGTGCTTGCAACCCTGGCTATGTCTTCAACTCCACCAGAAACACTTGCATTTTCTTCAAGGTTTCTGGCAATGCTTTCACGTTGGAGTCTGGGATTGATTACTCGCTGACATGGCCGCTGACGATATTTTCCTTCGATTCCATTAAGAAGTTCACTCAGTCACAGGCTGTATTTCTTGAGGCCACGTGCTTTATGCTGCTCAGTTGGCTACTCTTCTGTTTTCTCATTAGGTTAGGTAAACTTGGTGATGGGAGAACCGTTTGGTTCCAGATCAGGTGGTGGATTAGCCGCTTGGATTTCTGCTTCGCCAATCGACATTGGCTGGTGGGTTGTGCTTACTTTCTTTTGTTGTTCTTTTCTCAAGTATGATTTCATTGAACAATTAAATCTTTGTAATCTCAATTCTCTTAGCTGGAGCGTGTAGATCAAAGGATTGATTGTGGAAAGTGGAAATGAAAATTTTAAAAATTATGTTCACAGGTTAGCTTTTTTTTTGGATTAAGATAATAAGGTGATTGGGTGAAGAGCTATACATCAAAATTAGTAGGAGAAACGAACGCAGCAACCGAACAAGATGACATTAGAGTGACGTTGTTTCTGTTTTTGTCACCAGTTCCACTAAGAAAAAACTGGTGACAGGAAGGAAAGGATAATAACATCCTGGCTTTAGAAAAGCAAATAGAGAACCAACATTGCAGAGTATAATATGCTTGAAGTGGGAAGAGAGGAGGGAAGAAAGAGCGCAGTTAGTTTATTTGTTTATAATACCTGAATACCTTTACATTCCTACTTTTCAAGGGGGTGGGGTTGAACCGTTCTTTCTCCCATCTTGAATCCATAGATTTGGAAAATACTCATATTCTATACATAAACATTTAGAAGACATAATTTTCCAAATATATGGGATGTCTGGAATTTTGGACTATTGATAACAGTAAAATCTGGGTATTTGCTGTGCCATCAAACTGTCCAATACAGTGATATGAGATCTGGTCTTAAATGAAACAACAACAACAACAAAGCCTTATCCCAACATCTGGTCTTAATGATAGTAGGAGTAAAAAAGAGTGGTCTGAGTGGAATAGTGGAAAGAGGTTGTGTAGCTGCACAGTGAGAATGATGAGTTGAGATTCTGGACATTTTCCTCTTTACTAAGATTGTGGTTGGTGAATAGATTTGGGAAAAGGTAAAGAACTCGGGAGTTTTGCCATTTTCCATGTTGCAAGGTAAAATTAAAGTTTTCTGCTAAGATTATGAGAGCCTGAGACCCCCCAAAAAATAAAGTATTGAAAAAAAAAAAAAAAAGGGGGCAGTCCATCATGACCAATTTAATTAGATCGCATCCTCAGAAATTTTTGAAGAAAGGAAAAGTAACAAAAAGGAGTGGAGGTAGAGCTGTATAAAATCCAGAGAATGCAACAATTGAATAGGGAGAATAAATATGAATAAACAAGTAGAAAGTAATACCTGGTTAATGTAGGGTGATCAGAAATGTAGTGCAGGAACGATTCAGATTAGATTTATGGTTGGGATGGGGATGGGGGAATGATATAGACAAAAAGCCTACCGGAGAAAGACATGGGTGGCCACCTTTTATTTATGTATGTAGATTTTTATTCTTGAGTTTTCACTTATTCTTCTTATGGGGAGCTTGCAATTAAAGAAGGGTCATGGATAATTTTTACTATTTAACACTCTCTGTACTGATATTAATTTGGATGTCTAACATGTGATTAAAATCACATATTATTCAATGTAGGATGATCAGAAGGTTGTTCTGAAGCGAAAAACAGAGCTTGGAGGAACATTCTCTATAGCAAGTTGGATACTTTTCATTGGTTTACTTGCTGCGTGAGTTATTGGTGGCGGCTTTTCTTCTAAATATTAAGGATGCCTCACAGCTTTCCTTTCTTTCTTTCTTTTTTTGGGCAGTGAGGGAAACTGTTCTGTCTTTACGATTATTTGCTTTGTGTTCTTTTCATTTGAGTTAATATTGACTTAGTTTTCTCATGCTATAAACAGGTTGCTCTACCAGATTATTTCTAAAAGAAGTGTTGAGGTTCATAATGTGAGAGCAACAAATGCACCTGATTTGATGTCTTTCAAGAATGACATGGAATTTAATATTACTACAATTTCTAGTATGAGCTGTTCTAACCTACGCAAGCTCAGTACTGTAGTGTCTGGAACACCCGGCTTCCCTGATTACAGAAGTTACTCTTTGTCATCCTTTGCAAACTATTCATGTCATAATACTAGCTGGGGGCCAACTGTAACTCTCAAGTGCAACAATTGTCAGATAACTCTAGAAAATTTGTATGTTTCATGGCAATTTGTTGATATTCCAAATGCCCCTGCGACTGCTGTGGGTTTCCAGTTCAACGTTACAGTAAAGAATCATGGTGATAACAAACATGTCAGCTTCATCAGTGGCACACTGAAGAACACAAGCAACACAGATGATAGACCTACTACATTCAGGGGTGTGAAAGGAAACATATTAAAGTTCAATTTATTTCCCCGATTATATCATAATCTGCATGATCTAAAGCTCCTCCAACCTCTATTTCTTGAATTTATTCCGGGTTCATCTATTTCTGAATCAAGCAAGCTCCGAACCTCACTTGAGAGTAATGGAGATGGATTAATCAATATGACTTTGTATATCCACCTTCTCTCTGCCTACATCATCGAGATTAATAATCAGAATATACATGGACCTGGTAAGAACGTCTTCAAGATATATACTAATCTACGGGTTATTTTTTTTCCCACTTGCTTTATTTATTTGGTCTCTTGCTTTCTTTTGGTTATTTTCTCTCTGCCATATTTTTTTGTAATATCTCTGTGGATGGTGATTAAGAAGTACTAATCTTCATCAATAAATTTGTTGCTTAAGCTATATATCATGATTCAGGAGGAGCTGAATGGTATGTTTATTGAATTCTATATGTAAAAATTTGTTCTTGTGTTTAACTAGGAAACTATATGAATTAACTAACATACTTTGAGCTGTTTATAAATTCAAACTAAAAATTTCATATGCCTTGGAGAGTGGGAAACAGGGAAGGAAATTGATAGGAGGATGGGATGGCATATCTTTTGTTTCAAATTTTTCTCAACAAATATTAATGCTGAATTTTGTTCATGTGAAATTTCATTTCTGTACGGTAACCTAATGGGGTTTCATTGTTTGACATATGCAGTGGGCTTCCTTGCAGATCTTGGTGGTCTTTATTCTATTAGCATTGCCCTTTTTTTCTACTGCTTGGTAAATGTAAGTTTCTAATTTTGTATGTCCCTGGACCCTGACCTTGTTTCATACTTCTCAATTCTTATGATACATTTACTTCCCATCTGCTAACATAAGACTAGACCTACATTCTGTGGTCTTTGAGACCCCATAGTTACCAAGGTGTTGCCTAGGTGGCAGGGTGGCCCTTAAGTCCACGACAACCAGTTGTCATGTTGTCCAAGTGCTCATAGGAGAGGGTCAGAACAGCAATAACGCTATCTTTTTCTTGCTTGTCATTGTCTTGGGTTTTCTCTCCATCTTATGGCATGAAGAATACGATTCTGCGGTCTCTTTTATCTGGCGAATCTGTAGCCCCACGTTGTTCTTGTTTCTATCGTGATATATTAATATCTGCAGATGAATGAATAGAAGTATTATACTTTGCATATAAGCCCCTCATATTTTAAATCTAGGGGAAAATGTTCATAGTTTTAGATATTATGCCTCTATTCATATGATATGCCTAGGAAAACAAGGCACCTCATGGGTAAGAGCCAAGGCAGCTGTCCATCATCTTTGTCACCTTGGCATCATGACAACTGTTACAGATACTAATGTACTGAGATGTTGCTACTATGGCCAGCCAGGGAAAAGAAATGCAGAAACAGTACAAGATGAAGATATCATAAACAACATATGACTTAGATGATTACAATAGTTTTTAAAGGGAAGCAGCCACAAAGAAAAAAGGAAAAGAACCTCTAAGGTGGTATCCTTGGGAAACCTCAATTCATGCGAGAGTTGTTTTAGAACTTGGTAGACGGGGAATTGCATCAAGCCAGTGATGTTACATTTGAAAACCTTATGTGGCCTTTTAAGTTGTTCATGTTGTTCTTTGTACAGATCATATTAGTTAATGGTATACATAAATGTGGTATTACCTATTAGGATCACTAAAAATTTTGAATTTTCTTCACATATTACCATGGTTTTAAGTATCTTATCGATATGGGGATCTGCCATGTATCAGTATCGACAGTGGTTGATATGATACACGGCTATACTTATCTCATTTTTTAAAATAAAAAGTGTATCCACACGTATCGACTATATCGAACCGATACAGGTCCTTACAGTCCGATACGCATCGATACAATCCGATATGTTCCATACAGATTGATACTTGTATGTTAAAAAAAAAAAAAAAAAAAAAAAATCAAGGACCTGCAGAAATAGTGTCCGCCAGGAAGAAGGAGGAGGAGGAGCTATAGCCGCTGCCGCCTGAGCAGCAACTACAGCCGCTGCCGCCAGAGCAGCAGCAATGGCTACAGTCACCGCTGCTGAAAAAGAAGAACAACAATAAAAAAAAATTACAGAATTGAGAAGAAGAAGAAGAAAGACAGCAGCAGCAGCCACTGCCGCCGCCACTAGAGGAGGATAAGAAAAGTAGAAGCTACAACCACTGCAGCCGCTGCCAGAGGAGAAGTAGAGAGCAGTAGCAGCCACTGCTGCCGCCACTAGAGGAGAAGAAGAAGAGTAGCAGCAGCGATGCCCATTGTTGTTGCCATCAGAGGAGGAGAAGCAGACAGCAGCCGCGGCCACTGCCGCCGCTGCCAGAGGAGGGGAAGAAGATGAAGAAGAGGAAGAAGAATAACAAGAACATTGAAAAAGAAATTAAAAAAATTGCATACCAAAGACTAACTTAACTGACAGGACTTCGTGTGAATCTTCTTCCCCTGCGACTTTTGTGTGCAATCCTATCCCGTGTGCAATCTCTCATCTGATCCATGTATCTCCTACCATATATCTTACCATGGTCCATGGGACATGATCCCATGTATGACATTCTACATACATAAAAGATATACATCACCAATAAAAAGGTTAGAAATGATATTAATTTTATATAAAAAAATAATAAAAAAAATAAAAACATTACAAACAACAAAGCGTATTTTTTTATCATCATATGATCGGATGTAGCGTATTTAGTCCAACCACTAAATGTCTTATAATTGGGCCATTGATTTATTTATTTGTAGTGTTTTTATGCTTTAAATTTGTTTTGCATGTTCCTTAAGCATTCCCATGCATATCTTGCCCGTATCCTAGCGTATCCATGCGTATCCATGATACATTACGATACGTCTCTTAAATCACCTGATCGATACGCTAACGATACGTGATACTGTAATCCTTGCATATTACTGGACTCAAGTTTGATATAAACCTTGCAACTATGATTCTAAATCTTGTTATAGGTAGTGTTGTACAAAGATTGGATATAATCTTTTCTCTAGTCAGTTGTTGCTGTAAGTATAATCCATAGCGTTTTATGACAGTTCTGGTTTTGGCAGCTCCCTTTTTTTTTTTTTTTGGGGGGGGGGTCCTTTAATGTCTTCTATATCTGCAATTATCTCAATATCTTTTGATTCTTGCAAGGAAATCGACATAAAGTAAATGAAACTTGAGGTTTTGATAGTTTGTTTGTTATCCCTATACTTTTTCTATATTATTGAATTTGCTTGGTTTCGTAGTGTGAGTATAGGATAAAGAAGCTTCGAAATGAAGATAGTGTAATGCTCAAAATTAGAAATCGAAGAAAAGCTCAGGATCATTGGAATAAGGTAATTCTTCTTCTATCCACTTTGTTTGAATTGTATGAACTAGTTATTACTTTCACCTCTTTTATTGAAACTTATTGATATTTTGTCATCTTTCATTCAGTTGAGGAAATATGTGATTTACAGATGGGGTTCTAGCAAATTGGATAAAAAATACACCAGTGCAAAAAAGGACTCTTGTTGTTGCTGTATGATGATTGGGAATTCTAGTGGAAATGGATCTTCACATGTAAGGAAGCCTATTAACGTCAATACCATTAGTTTTAACAGAAGAGGCCACTTACACATTGACACGGTAAAGATCCATTGCTTACTTTTGTGGTTGATGCAATTGAAATCTCAGGGATTCAATTGTACCTTTTTAACTTTGATAGATAATAGAGGTGCTGCTACTAATTGGTTATCTCTAAAGCTATATCTTGTCATGCAGAGTGACATTCCTGAAAGCCCCCAGACACACAGAGTCAACTCATGTTTGACAGGGGATATAGGAGATCGTGAAAGGAGGTTATATTCAGAGGGTAAACATGTGAGTAGGACTTTGTTTATGATTTCTTGTGTGATCAGTGTTTTATCTTTTTAAATTTTTTCCTTAAAATTCTCCCACCATTAGGCTCCATTTGATTGTAAGGGAAATCAAAGGGAAGGGAAGGGAAGTGAAAATTTTGAACCCTAAAATGGAAACTTTTATAATCATTACCCAACTTGATTTTATAAACAACTTAAATTTCTTACCGTATTTAGTAATGGTACTTTTTACATGTAATTTTTATTTTACTTTTTAAATGCTAGGGATTTGGATGCAAAGTAAAGTGAAAGTTAATAACCAATATGGGATGATTTGGAGTTTGTTACATAGTCATGTGATGCAATGATTACAAAAGTTTCTTTTTGAGTTTGAAAATTCTACTTCCCTTCCATTTAATTTCCCTTGCAACCAAACAAAGCCTTGGGGTATTTAAAATTGTCTAATTGATATCGAATTGTATTGTCTGAGGGCATAAATGTCGTACTTGAAGCAGTTGAATTTTTACAAAAACTACTCTTTATACACTAGCCTCACGAATTAACTGTAATCCTTCTGAACTTGAGAGCTGAATCTCAAAGCCTAACTCTCAACCTTAACCATCTAACTTTTAATCCACATAGAGTGAACTCATGTTTGCCAATATATCGCAGATACAGTTCTTTAGGTGAAATTTAATCGAAATGGGTAAAATATTTTGTTTTCACAAAGAAGCGAAACGAAAAGCATGTGCGAAAACCAAAACTCAACTGAAATATTTTGGCTTCGACAACAAAGGAAATGGGGGTGAAATCTGAAATTTCGAACCTTGATTGCAGATGAACCTTTCATGGTCCTGGATATTCTTTCAAAGTGCTCCCTTTTAACTAACCCAGCACATGGCAAGAGGAAGGATCCTCCATGAACTAATAGTCCAGAAGGACTAGGTCTTCATCCTTCTTATATTCTCTAGAAGAGAAACAATCTGTAAATCATAAACCTAAACTCCAAGCTAATAACCCTGAAACCCTCAAGCTCTTATAACCTAAAATTCTGAACTCATGCCATAAGTAAATTGCTGGTGGACCTAGTCCTAATATAAATTTACTAAAAGAGAGATGATGTAACAACCGTAGAGTCTTATCACTGAAACCCTCAACCATCAAACTCACAAAAACCCAAACCACTAATTTATGTCCAGCAATAAACTTTAGCTACGTTTCATACGTACCTTTTTAAGTATTGAAATATATATATTTATTATTTTATCTCTAAATAGCCCAACAAACTTCAGAAGGATTTTCCATAGATAGGTTTAATTCTTCATCCTTTGTGTGTTTACTAAAAGAGAAACGATCTAACAACCGTAAAGTCTTATCACTGAAATCCTCAACCCTCAAACCCACGAAACTCAAACCAGTGTCCATCAATACACTTTAGGTACATATCATATGTACCTTTTTTTAGTATTGAAATATATATTTATTACCTTATCTCTAAATAGCCCGACAAACTTCAGAAGGATCTTCCATAGACTTGGGTCCCATCAATTCACAAACTCTCAAACCTCAAGCCATGACCTCATATCTGCCAATGCCTGTAATGCTGGATCCGATTTGGGAAAACCCTAATGGATCCGCTATGGGCCCACCCAAGCAAATAAAACCAATTATAAGACTGTGATGGCAATTCTGTAATTATTTAGAACTAGACAAGGTCTTAATGGAAGTGAAAAAAGAATAGGATGTGGTAGGAAATATAATTAGTAGAAGGGGTAAACTAAGAAGCAAATATTAAGGTAAGGATATGGCTTAATAAAAGGATATAAGTGGGGTAAAGGTGGAAAGAAGGAATAAAACAATTCACGAGTTGAATAGGTGTTGTAATATGGGACCTAGAAGGAAAGGTGTTGCTGGCTGCTGTACATGTGTAGCAGCCTTCCTTGACTTGAGCATCCTTCCTTTGACTTAAGGGCTGCAGCAGCCCATGTGCAGCAGTTTTCCTTGACAGGAAGGGGCTGTTGCCCATAACCTACCTCACCTATCTCACCTACTATGTAATTTATTTTCTCTATAAATGAAGCATGATCTCTGTCATTGTAGAAAAGTCAATTTTTCCTCTCAACATGGTATTAGAGTTAGGATCATTATTGGGATCCTAACTCTAATGCTATTAGCCACGAAATCATAAGCACCGCCCATCACCACCACCTCTCTCTTTCCTCTTGGGTTTAGCACACCATTGGTTACCACCGCTGGCCACTCTTCACGCTTGTCTCTCTCATACTCTTGGTTTAGTGTCACCTCCCAGCACTGCTTTGGTCTCTTTTCCTCTTTACCCTTGGTCGTGAGTTTTTTTTTCTCCCACCAAGGGCCTCTTACACCATGCAGATCTATATCACGAATTGAATCATGATTTCTTGATGCTTTCTCTGGAATTTGGTACGCCAAGTTGAAACTTTTGGATATCTATCTACATGTTGTGCCTTTTTTTTGTGACTAGCGTTGATCAGAATCGTTTTTGAGTTTTTATTAGCCTCAATTGGACAGGAAGGAGTCCCTTCTCATGACTTTTCTTCGTTCCCTACTTGCTCCATTAAGTTAGACGGGAGCAATTATCTGATGTGGCCTCGTTCATGTTATCTTCCTATTGGTTCTCGTGGTCTTTCTGGCTACATTACAGGGGACACTGTTAAGCTTACTGTTGTTGGTCCTTCTTAGGATGAATGGGTTACCTCCAACTATCTGGTCATGTCGTACCTTATCAACTCCATTGATCAATGTATTTCTAGTGGTTATCTTCTTCTCAATACTGCCACTCAGATATGGAAGACTGCCATAGACACCTACTCAGGTCGGTAATGCTGCCCAGTGCTTTGAACTCCGGAAGAAGATTTATGAGGCCAAACAAAAGGAGCTATTTATTTTTCAGTATTATTCCACTCTGCGAGGTATGTGGAAAGAGTTGAAATTTTATGGTTCTTTTACCATTACTTGTGATACAGATGCCACTGCCTTTAAACAGTATGAGTAAAACCTCCAGGTGTTCGATCATATTGCTGGCCTTAATATCGGGTTTGATCAGATTCGGGGTCATGTCCTTAATCGTGGTCCGTTTTACCCTCCCTCGAGCAAGCCTATGCTGTCACAACCCATTTCCAGATACGGGCGTGATACCCGGGTCGCCCCATAATGTGACTCGAAACCACCCAGGATCCACTAATTGCTGTGATCCACAACCAACCCACAATCTAGTAGTTTACATATTTAATATCCACAATAATCAAATAAACGAATCAGAGTAATAATAGCGGAAGCAATCTCATAAGTAACAGATGCCATCTGAATGATAAAAATATCATAAATAGAAGTTGTTATGCTTTACATCAATTGGTTCCACAAATACTGTACCGTACAAAATATACAAGTAAAATCAAAAGAGTGAGTAAATTGATATCCAAAATCCTACTTAGATTAACCGTATCTATCTATAAAACTACATGTCAGAGGGAGAGAGAGAGTGAGGGTGCTGCATTAGCTTTCGACACAGTTGCTATAGGTGCAAACCTCGTCATGATCCTCCGAGGGGTCTTCACTAGCAGAGACGTCCTCTACCAGTGGAGACTCAGTAGAGTCAACCACAAAAGAAGTACTTGCAACAGAGTTTGAAAATAGAATCGAAATCGAGGGTTGAGCTCCCATCCCAGCTTAGTGAGGAGTCAAATATCAATGCACATGCAATACTGGAGATCAAGTATTAAATGCACATACAAGTAAATGAAAAATGTAGTTCATTAATTGGGTCATGGTGTAATGGTCTTGACAATGCCATCTCGTGATTCCACCACAGAACAGACCGTGGCTTCCAATACTCATGCATAAGGTTGAGTAGATGCGACGTCCACAATCTTGAGCCACAACCTCATGCACCCTAAGGGTGAAATGCCTCTGACCTCAGCATAGACCAAAATCAGTGACACCATTGATCCCGGAAATAGACACATGAACTGGTAGCTTGTTGCCCCCCTAAGCTAAGCCCCGAACCGTAACCTTTCGCACCCCAAGGGTGAACTGCCACTGACCTCAGCACAGACCAAATTAGTGATACTACTGACCATTGATCCCAGAAACAGACACATGAACCAGTAGTATGTTACCCCCTCAGGATAGGCCCCCTCTTGGCATCCTTCGTCAACAGACGACTTCCGGACTCCTCCCGTCCCACACTACCATTGGCATCTGAGCCAATGGGCCTATGCCAGTACTGAACCCCCTACTAAAAGGGTTTAGAAACCATAGAGTGAATGTATACATAACCATCCAATGTCTAGTCATGTGCACAATATATAATGTAAACGGGGCCGCACCCCAGTAGAGAACCCCAGTCCCCAGTCCCCTTCAGGCCACTGTGTCCCTGCTAGGATGCTAGCTAAGCTAGCTGGGTTCATGTGACCATGCGCCACCAGTCCCCTCGGTGCCTGCATGTCACACGAACTAAACAACCACAATCATCACACATAATGCATAGTTATTATTTGTATGCAAATGCATGCTCAAATATTCACAGTTAAGCGTGACATGTTATAATACATACAACAGACATAAACAATGTCCTAGTAACTATGGACTCAAGCCCTCACCTGTAGGCATTGAAGTGTTGCAATACTAGAAGTTGGTAGGAGACTTCGCCCTGAGATCCCATGTCGGTTTACCTAAACATGTGCATAAGATTTCATATATTGGTTAGATAGCTTTTAAGCCAGCTAGGACATGTTTAAATGTCCTAATGCGGGTCCCAAGACAAGCTGGGAACCCTACGGTTGGTTTCCGAAGGATTAGATTAGGCAAATAGGTTATCAGTAGTTAAGGCGGCAGATGAGGTCCTGGCGGTAGGTGCCGCCGGTTTTATTCTCCGGCTAAGCCTTAAAGCATTCTATGAGTCAGCTGACAGACCAAGTTGGCAGATAAATCCGCCGGCTCTGGGGTGCCACTGGCTCCCACCCAAAGGCCTAAGCCAGCCCCTTGTGGTGAACATGCCACCTGCTAGTCTGCCGACTGAGCTTAGCCACATATAATTCTAAGTATGGGTCTGGCGGTGGATGAGAGACCCTCCGGCTCCATCCGCCACCCAGACCATTTTTGGTCAACATACCGGAGCCGGGGGCAAGGCCATGCCCCATCCATCGGCTCGGGTCCACCGGCTGAGTCCAAGAACGCAGACTCAGCGGGGAAGATGAAGTGAGTTTAGGGATTGTTGTCTCTCCGACATCTTCCATACATGAATAAATGGTGGGGAACATATTCCCCACCCTTGGTAATGTCATTACAGCAAATAACACCTCCATTGGAGATGTGGTAACCTATACCAATTCTATTCAACCTTAGCCTCCATTAATGGTGGCCAAGCACCAACCATCAATGATGGCCATAATACACCTTACAAGAGGAGGATAATGGAGAACCTACTTGGAGTGGGGGAGTGCAAAGCTTGAGCTCCAAGTTCCTCCAAGGCCTCTAAAGCACACACACTCACTCCCACTATTTCAGCAAAGGAGTTAATGAGACCTTGGGTCTCTATTTATAGTCTCGAGGTGAGAGAGTGTGAGCCACGAAGTCATACCAGCAGCAAGGAGCCGGTTGGTTCATCCACCTATTGTGCCGTTGGCAAGGTTAAGAATAGGCCTGACTTCAATTCTTCAGGCCCCACGCACTGTGATGCATGTTAGGCCCACCTAGGCCTACTTTTACACTTGTGGTTCGGATAGGAAGGCTCCTATGCACCGAGTGCATCCATCAGATCTGTTAGTTGTCGACGTGGTAAGAACCGGCACATGCTAATGTATTGTTAGTGAAATTGGAGGCGGCTCTTACAATTCCCCCAACTTACAGGAATTTCATCCCTGAAATTAAAGCGCACCTAAGAGTCACATGATTTCCCCATTATAACATCCAAGGCTTTTCCGGGGCGGGATCTCTCTTCATGAGGGATCCCATACTCGGAATTTAGTCATTGTAACTCAACTACAGAACCCCTGGGGGTGTGGGCCGACGACGTGTTATTCATTTTAAACGGTGACACCTCTATCTTCTCAGCGCAAGAGGGAAAACACAATTGAATGGTTCACTCCAGGATCCAATAAAACACCTAGTGAGAGTTTTCGAGGTAGAAGTGTACCCATGAAATTTCCAAGTTAAATGCCATGATATGCTATGCTTTAGTTAGCATAATCTCAAACTAAGGCATACCTGTAGCTACCTCAGGGAAGCTCTCGGCAACCTCAGATGTCATGGTGAATGGGTAGAACTGCTTGTTCCAGAGGAACCCATACTAGAAAGTAGAGCCGAGTGATTTGGCAGAGAAGGTTGCAACATAGCAGTCCGCCTGCTGTCCTCAGATTGGACCATAGCATAGGCCTGCTCCAAAGAAGGAAAAGGGTCACGACTCAAAGCATGAGCACGTATTTGATCAAACTTTACATTGAGATTGGCCAAGAAAACATATACGAAATTTGTTCTCCCTTTTGGTGAATTTTGTGGCATCTGTAGGACAAGAGGCGGAGAAGGCTTCATAATAATCCATCTCTTGCCACATTCCTCGTAACTCAGAATAATATTGAGATAAAGAAAACTCCTTCTACTTTGTATCATGAATTTTATTTTGCGGTTCATACGCTTGAGCATCATTCCCTATCTGTGAGTATGTATCTTTAACAGCCTTCCATGTACTGGTAGCCAAATCTAGCAATAAATAACCTCGTGCAATGTTCGGATCCATAGAACTGATAATACCATGTTGAATGATGGAATAATTTATCTGTAATAGACAGAGGTCTTCTTATTTATAATGTGAGAATGAATACAAAGAAAGAAAGAGGTAGTACAGGTAGTACAATACAGGTAGTACAATGAGGGTAGTACAGGTAGTACAATTGTACAATACAGGTAGTACAATGAATCTAGACAAAAAATAAAATACGTAATATTCTCAACACTCCCCCTCAAGTTGGTGGATCTATATCATGCATGCCCAACTTAGACAATATCATATGGAAGGATTTCCCTAGCAGACCTTTGGTGAAGATGTCTGCTAGTTGGTCCTCTGATTTGACAAATGGAATCTCGATTTGTCCACTGTCCAGTTTCTCTTTGATGAAGTGACGGTCTCCCTCAACATGTTTTGTCCTATCATGCTGAACCGGATCATTAGCAATGCTAATGACTGCTTGATTATCACAGAATAATTTCATGGACTGGTTACACATAACCTTCAAATCTTTGAGTAGTCGTTGTAACCATAGTAGTTCGCATATTCCATGCGCCATTGCTCTGTATTCTGCTTTTGCACTGGATCGGGCAACCACATTTTGCTTCTTGCTGCGCTAGGTTACCAGATTGCCACCCAAGAATGTGCAATAACCAGAGATAGACTTACGATCAGGACTTCCTGTCCAATCTGCATCAGTATAAGCCTCCACCTGGATTTGTTTATTTGGTGAATTTGAAATGGCATATGCTTCCATTTTCAGAGGGTCATTAGGAGATAACAGGATTCCTCTTCCAGGGGTGACTTTAGGTAGTGCAGTATCCGATAGACAGCCTCCATATATGTAGAGTATGGGTCATGCATAAACTGGCTTACCAAACTAACTGCGAATGCAATATCTGGCCGTGTGTGGGCAAGATATATGAGTTTGCCAACAAGTCTCTGATATCTTCCTTTGTCTTCTGGTGTGCCTTCTTTTGCCCTTAGCTTGGTATTGGGATCGAGAGGAGTATCACAAGGTAAAGCCCCAAGTAACCCTGTTTCTGAGAGAAGATCAAGAACATACTTTCTTTGAGACAGATAGATGCCTTTTGCAGATCTGACAACTTCAATCCCAAGAAAGTACCTAAGTTTGCCAAGGTCTTTGATCTCAAACTCCTTCCCTAGAAATGCCTTTAGTTTCGTGATTTCATCATTGTTATTGCCAGCAATGATGATATCATCTACATATACAAGTAAGGCAGTAAAAGTGTTAGGGGATTGTTTTATAAATAAAGTATAGTCAGCATTGCTTTGAACATAGCCAAATGCTACCATAGCCTTATTAAATCTTCCAAACCATACTCTAGGGGATTGTTTTAGACCATAAAGAGATCGCTTCAACTTGCAGACTTTTCCTTGGCTTTTATCATCTGTGAAACCCGGTGGGCAGTTTATATAGACATCTTCAGTAAGTTCTCCATGAAGGAATGCATTTTTTACTTCTAACTGTTGCAAGTCCCATTTGTGATGTACAACACATGACAATAAAACCCTGATGGTAGTTATTTTGGCTATTGGAGCGAAGGTTTCTTGGTAGTCAATCCCATATGTTTGAGTAAATCCCCGTGCAACCAATCTAGCCTTGTACCGATCAATAGTCCCATCTGGTTTTTGTTTCATTGTAAAGATCCACTTGCATCCTACTGACCTTGATCCTGCAGGAAATGGAACAAGATCCCATGTACCATTTTTCTTTAGAGCCCTCATTTCTTCCACCATTGCAGCTTTCCACCTTTCATCCATAATTGCATCCTGCCATTTTTGAGGAACAGACACAGAAGAGAGCGAAGACACAAAAACACGGAAAGAAGGGGAAAGGGAGTCATAGGAAACATAATTGGAAATAGGATGTAGGGTGTAAGCCCTAGTTCCTTTTCGAAGTGCAATTAGAAGATCAAAATCAGAAGAAGGAGTAAGTTCCTTACCAGAAGAAGGCTCAGTAGACTCAGTTTCTGGATCCAGGGCTAGCGGAGGGACATGTGCAGGAGTGGTAGTGGCCTTTCCTTGCTTGTCTTTGGCATGGCTATAAACTTGCAGAGGTGGCTTGGTGGTTGGATGCTTGGATGGTGCAGCTGTATCGAGCACTTGTTCTTGGACTATTTCTGGTACATCAGGTATATCTGATATAAGTACATTAGGGATATCAGGTGCATCTTCAACTGTCTGTGTCTCCCCCTGAAGAGGAGCCTGATAATAGGAGAGATGCTCATGAAAAATGACGTCTCTACTAACAAGGACCTGACGAGAGGGAGGATGATAACACTTGTATTCTTTTTGTGTTGCAGAATACCCTAAAAATATGCACTTTAATCCACGTGGATCAAGCTTGCCAGGGGAACGATGGTTATGCGCATAACAAAGACAACCAAAGACTCTAGGAGGAAGAACAAAATCAGAATTTCCAAGTAAGATATCCAAGGGAGCCTTGTTGTCTAAAACTCGAGAAGGAAGGCGGTTGATCAGGGATGTTGCAGTGAGGACAGCATCACTCCAGTATTGAGTGGGAACATGTCTCTTAAACATTAGTGCTCTAGCTGTTTCGAGTAAGTGGCGGTTCTTTCTTTCAGCGACTCCATTTTGAGCAGGAGTGTCCACACAACTTGTCTGATGAATTATCCCGTTATCAACCAAGTATTGCTGAAAAAAATCCTTCAAGATATTCATTACCATTGTCACTACGGAGCATCTTCAACTGAGTTTGAAACTGCGTCTTGATCATATTGTGGAAATGGCAGAAGCATGCAAAGACCTCATTATTTTGACACATCAGATAGACCCATGTAGAACGAGTGTGACAATCAGTAAAAGTTACAAACCACCTATGACCAGAAATAGAGGTAGTCCGTGTTGGACCCCAAACATCAGAATGGACTAAATCAAAGATACAAGGACTTCTCGAAACAGAAGGTAAATAAGAAATACGAGTCTGTTTGGCCAAAACACAAGCCTCACATAATAACTCGTCTTTATTGCATTGTTTAAATAATTTTGGAAAAAAATGAGATAGAACAGCAGAAGAGGGATGCCCAAGACGGCGGTGCCACTGCTGAAGGGTACTGACTGCGGAATGGGAGGAAGGTGCTGAACGACCATTGTCAAGCAAGTACAGGCCACCATGCACACTACCATGTCCAATCGTCTTCCCGTTCTCCAGATCCTGAATCACACAATAGGTAGGAAAAAATGTTACTTTACAATTTATAGACTTTGTAAGACTACTAATGGAGAGTAAATTTGTGGATAAATTAGGAACATGTAGAACGGAATTCAAATCAAGGGAGGAAGAACAGTGGATGAATCAAATTTCAGATATAGGAGAGAGGGATCCATCAGCGACCTTCACAGTATTATGTCCATAAGAAGGAGAGTATAAATAAAATGACTCAGACGAACCAGTCATGTGGTCAGTGGCTCCAGTATCTATAACCTAAGGGCTAGAGACAGAAAGCACAATGACCATCATGAGAAATACTTGACTGAACAAAAAAAGAACCTGGATTGGTAGATGCAGATGTGCATGATTGATTTGTAGTTGCAGGAGGTAGTCGAAGGAGATGCTGGAGAGTCTGAAGTTCTTGTGCAGAGAGTTGTGGCAGAGGACCAGTAGGAGGACTTGCTTCAGTTTGATGTGCCTGAGGTGCGTGGGAGGACTTTGCCTTGTACATACTTTTTTCCCGGCGTTTTGCTTCAAAATCTACCGGTTTTCCATGAAGTTTCCAGTATGTGTCTTTGGTGTGCCAGAGCTTGCTACAATACTCACATTTGATAGCATCACGGGAAACAGGAGGACTCTTGTATGTTTGAGTATTTGTCTGTTAGCAGACCTATTCGGAACAGAAGGGGACAACATTGTTATTCGTCGTTGGTCCTCTAACTGAACCATGGAATAAGCCTGTTCGAGGGTGGGGAAAGGGTCCCTGCTGAGAATCTGTTAAAGGTAGTATCTTCTTCACATTTAGCATGAATAGAATCATAAAAATCAATTGTTTTCCAATAGCTCCTCAACCTAGTATAATATTGGGATACAGTCAATTCTTTTTGGATAGTTTCATGAACACCTTTTTGAATAGCATAAATTAAAGCAACATTCCCAACTTGGGAATAGGTGTCCTTAGCAGACTTCCAAATTTGTGCAGCAGTATCCAATAACAAATAGCCTTCGGCTATAATGGGTTGCATGGAATTGAGGAGATATTGAATTACCAATGAATTTTCAGCATGCCATTTCTCCAAAACAATGTCCTTGGTCAGAGGTTTTTCCTTGATGCCGGTGAGATATCCCGATAATACCCGAGCTGTAATTGAGAGTTGGGTGGCCCGAGACCACATTAGGTAATTGCCAGCATCAAGTTTAATGGTATTAGTAAGAATAGTGAGATTGTCCATTTTAAAACTCTCTATCCTAGAAGAGGTTACTTCAGATGTCATCCTTGAGTTGTGTATTCAAGAACAAACACCCAAAAACAATATGAACAACCTCTCTGTTTGGTTATAGCACAATATTTGGAGATCAAAGTAGAAATATCACTTGTCAGATATCTTAACTTGTCCTATGTGCAACATAATATATGGAAATCAATTCTGGTTTGCACCTACTTTTTTGTTTATTGGGGTAAACTCAGAAACTCATAGATATCCGACCAGACTGAACCATATTATTAATATCCTGACTGATAGAAAAAATTGATTTCCAATAAAGAGAATAAAAAATGATCCGTAATGAGGGATAAAAAGAAGGGCAGTACCTATATCATTGTATGATTCCCTCTTTGGTTGCTGCCCCTAGTTGGGAGAGAAAAAAAACAAAAGAAAAAGAAAAGAAAAGAAGGAAAGTCGGTGGTCGGTGGTGGTAGGTTGGCGGCGGCAGTGGTGAGGCGACGGAGGGATCTAGCGGTAGAGCTAACTTGGCTTTCATACCATGTTGAATGATGGAATGACTTGTCTGTAATAGACAGAGGTCCTCTTATTTATAATGTGAGAATGAATACAAAGAAAGAAAGAGGTAGTACAGGTAGTATTGTCACACCCCAATTCCGACTGAACCAGAAGTGTGAGTGAACCGCCATTAAACCAATGGTTCACACCAGGATCTCAATAAGACCGTGTCCACTAACATAAACCATTGCACATAACCATAATCAGAATATAAATAAATACAGTGGAAGTCTTAAATTAAATGAACTGAGTACTCTATTAATAAATTAAATAAGTTATCCAATTATTCAAATACCAAAACATAAATAAATATCCTTACACTGTTTATAAAATCCAACTGAAATAAATAAAACAAATGAAAACCATCCTAGAAGTACACGCAGTAAGGGCACTCACATGAAGCGTCATGCTCGTCCTCCCCTGCTTGTACTTCTAAGGCAGCAACTCTTCCATATACTGGAGCATCCACGTAGTCCACCACAGTGTAACTTGCATCAATATCTAAAAATAGTGTGTACACAAGGGTGAGTTCACAACTTAGCTCAGTAAGAAAATCAGACAGTGCAACAAACAACATGCATGAATAACATTCACATTATGGTCTGGTTTTAAGTTTGCAATGTGTTGTAGAAAGGATTGGCGGCCACCGCACCTCTATACATGAGTGTGTGAATCCGCCCAATGGATCAAACACCACTGTCGTCCCACATGCACCCACCATGGAATAGAGATAGAGCTAAAGTGTCCGGATCAAACACCGCCAACACTTCCCCTGATGCCCTACCCATACCAACACGTAAGCCCTTATTGGCGAGGGCTTGCAAATTGGGCTCGCAACTAACCAATCCTATATGTCATCACAGTAGGCCCTATCCCAGCACAGTTCCCTACAGCATAGAGATAGGGCTTGAGTCTAGTGGCCAGGCCGGAGACCACAGTGCTACTTCCTCCCCCTGATACCCTACCCGCACCAAGCATGCTAAGACAGAAGCGATACGAAAAGGTGCTAGTGTGAGGAATGATCTCAGACCCCAGGTCCTTCCCATTCCACACACCAACGAAAACAATCACATGCCTAACAATCACATCCTAGCATAGCGAGTATGCATGAACAATATAATAACTGAAAGTAAAGATGACATGCGAGTATGCACAAACACCATTCCACAGAATCATAATTACTAACAACGTTTTACTGTTATTAAGTTATTAGGGTTTAGGTCCGATTCCCTTACCTGACGCTTGATTGCTAGCTTGCTCCACGTCACAGAATCCAAACTTGCTATCACAATGTCCTATACGATGTTAGGGTTGAATTAGAATTAGTTTCTCAAGGTTTACGTTGGTCGAAAACCAATTGGATCAAAATATACCCCTCACAGTGCACTCCGATCGCAGGTACCGGTCGCTGCACTGTGGGGAAAGGTGCGACCGGTATGGTCGACCGGTCCCCCTACAGACCAGCTCGCGAGAGGTACCTGCGACCGGTATGCCTCTGGAAGACCACCAACTTGGTGTCCGCCTTCCGTCGGTCATCCCCTATTGGTTCTAGGGTTTCTCCTATACATTCTAGGCCTGAGCAACGAGTTAGAGTCATTTCATGTTCCATTCAAGTCCTAGTTTCGATGATCCTTAGCCTAGAATGCGAATTTAGGGTTCACCGACTGTATTAGGGTTTGACGACAAATTTAATGGTTTTAGATCAATACCTCGCCTTGCATGGTATTGATCAATTCATGATTAATCATCTATAATGCTTAACTTAGAGAGAAGTTCAAGCACTTACCATTGGTTCGCAACTATGGTGTTCTTCGTCCAACGACGGCTCCTTTCCCACCTTTCTTAGCTCCTTCTCCTTTCTCGATCTCTTTGTCCTCTCTAGGGTTTGTGAGGATCAATCAAGGAGTTTTAAGGAGGTTTAAGGGTCCTTAAATAGACTAGGATAGAGTTTAGGAAGTTTCCCTACGTTAGGAAAGTCCTTAGGCTCGAGATTTGGAAAGCGGGACCCGCAGAAATCCGTTTCCGGATCTAACCAGTCTGCTCGCGCAGACATACGGGTCGACCGGTACCATCGACCGGTACCATAGACCGGTATGAAAAATATCATACTTTTAGGTCCGTTTTCGTACCTGGTTGTCATCCGCTCGTCCTGTCTGGCCCGGTGATGATTAGAAGATCTGTTACGACATGAATTAAAGGTTTAGATCGGGTTCATGGAGTGCGGGTCTTACAAGTACAATAGGGTAGTGCAAGTAGTATAATTGTACAATACAGGTAGTACAATAAATCTAGACAAAAAATGAAATACGTAATATTCTCAACAGGAGGCAACCTTGTTACATGGAGGAGCAAGAAATGAGTTGTTTTTGCTCGGTCCAATGCTAAAGTTGAGTTTCGAGCCATAGCCCTTGGCATTTATGAACTCCTTTGGCTTCGTGGTCTTCTTCAGGATTTGTGTGTTCTAGTTGAATTGCCTATGCGCTTGTACTGGGACAGTAAATCTGCAATCAACATTACACAATCCTATTCAATATGATCGCACCATGCACGTAGAGATCGATCGACACTTCATCAAGGAGAAGCTAGAATAAGGAGTTGTCTGTGTTCCTTTTGTTCCGTTTGATGCTCAGTTAGTAGATGTCTTTACTAAAGAGCTTAGTAGAAAGAGTTTTGTTCCTATTATTGACAAGTTGGGCATGTTTGATATTTATGCGCCAACTTGAGGGGGAGTGTTGTAATATGGGACCTAGAAGGAAAGGTGATGCAGCAGCCTTCCTTTACTTGATCAGCTTTCCTTCGACTTAAGGGCTGTTAGCAGCCCATGTGCAGTAGCCTTCTTTGACAGGAAGGGGTTGCTGCCCATAACCTACTTCACTTACTATATAACTTATTTTCTCTATAAATGAAGCGTGATCTCTGTCATTCTAGACAAGTCAATTTTTCCTTTCAACAATAGGGTATGTCGTCTTCTACCTTTAACCAAGAAGAAGACCGGGTTCACTCTCGATTGAGAGAACTCAATCAATAGGTCTCGGATTGATCTAAAATTTGAAGGGATGGTCGATAACACATAGGCTCATGGAATAGGACCACCAACTTCGGATAATATGAAGGGAAAATTAATATTTAATGTCTAAAACAGATTATGGGCAAAAGTTACTGTAGCATCCAAGTTATGGACTTGATTTCTCTCAGTAGGACTGGTTTTTGGGGCCAAGATTCTAGGGTTCCAGTTGCCCTAGAGTTAGGTATTAAAACCCCAAGTTTCAGCCTGAACGGATTAAGCATGAGAAGACTGTAGCTTAATTGGTGCGATTCTGTTTTAGCGCAACAGCAAGGTTAGTGTAACAACTTGAAAACAAAGGTAACTAGAACAGGAACCGTAGAGAAGGAGAAATAAGAAGAAGAAGAAGAGAAACAGAGAATTACGACTTCAAGAGAGGAGTTGACGACGTTAACTCTCCTTCTACTCATACCTTTATTTATATTGCTCAAAATAATATAGAAACAAATAAACTTGTGATAAAGTTTCCTAACAAATTAGACTAAACATGGAAACCAATCTAAACAATATAAAAGAGTATTTGCACCATATAATAAAGGAATAACAATAGAAAGTAGGGCCCACAGCTCATAGCGATATTGCTATGAGTTGTTGCCCAAGTCTCGGTAATGCTAACACCTCCCCTCAAGTTGGAGCATATAAGTCACCCATGCCCAGCTTAGAACAATTTTGCCAGAACCTTGGACCAAACTGAGGTTTGGTAAGAATATTTTCCAATGGGTTTAAAGAGGACATAAAGGGAGTAACTAACATCTTCTTCTGAACAGCATCACGAACAAAGTGACAATCAACTTCAATGTATTTGGACGCTCATGAAACACCAGATTGCTAGCAATATATATAGCAGTTTGGTTGTCACTAAACATAATCAAAATGAGGCTTTTTTTCAAAAATAAAAATTCCATACAATCTTATTGTTACAAAGTTGGCCCATAGGCCCATAGAGCCTTGGGCCCCACTAGATATCGCTAGCGCCAGCGACATCTAGTGCTGGCTCCCCTTTCTCTTCCTTCTTTAATTAGTTACAGATTTTTTTATTTTATTTTATTATTGTAATCTTCTCTTATTGTCTCTTCTTAGAATAAAGACTTTCCTTGTAAATCTGTATTTTCTTTCTCTATACATACAAGGTAGAGAGGAGAGCTATTTATCGATTTGGGCTACAACACATTGTTGTGTCTCTCTCTCTCTCTCTCTCTCTCTCTCTCTCTCTCTCCTCCTTAATCTTCTTCTTTTTTAACTTGTTGTTGTATACTTGCTGGTTGTTTCTTTGAGAAATTGTTACACTTATTATAGTAAAGTATCACTAAAAACTAAGAGCGCGCCAAAATAATCTCTTGCTTTGATGCCCAAAAAATAATTTACATTCATATGACTTTAAACAACATTCACGTACTCCGAATAAGGTTTGACCGGAGTTTAATTCCTTCATTATAACTCGGATTCAAGCAATCTCAAATTTGTTGGAAAGCTGATTATGCTAGCTCTTCAACGAATTCGAGATTGCTTGAATCCGATCTATATTAAAGGAGTTACACTCCGGTTAAATTTGTTAGAAGCATGCAAATGTTAGTTATAAATACGTGTTGCCTACTTAACTCATTATTTGTTGCCTTGTTGGTTTTCTCATATTAATTAAGTTCTGTCTTAAATGTTGATTATTTATGTAGAATGCTGCATATATATAAACATTAATATAACATTAATATTTTAGAAATAAAAAAAAAATACACTAGGAACGCCTTGGTCGCTTAGGCAACGCCTAGGCGGCGCCTAGCGCTTAGGATGGCCCTGAACGCCTTAGATCTGCTTGTTTCCTTGACTACTATGCCAGGGTGGTAGAGGTGGACGGAGATGACTGTAGTTCAAGCTGTTGGAACCGTCGTAGTAAAGTTTCAAAGTCAGCCAGAGGAACTGTAGTGGTGGGAGCTGGTGTAGGGTGTAGTTACTAGTATAGAATTATCTTCCGTAGAGGTAGAGTTAACCAATGTCTCAGCCCATTGAGGATGGCCATGCTTGGCCCAACACTTATCAACATTATGATTTGTTTTCCCACAGTGAGTACAATGCCAAGTACCTTTATCAGTGCTTACTCTGTCTGTACCACGACCAAAGGAGCCACGGCCTCTACCATTACCACGACCTCTAGATGAGGATCCTCGTCCCTGTCTGGCATATAGAGCTGAATTATCATGTGTCTGTGTAGAACTATTTGAAGGAATCAGCCGTTATAGACGGAAAAAGGTTTCATTGAGGGTAGGAATCTTCACACGGGACAGCAACTGTGTTTTGAATGCTTGGTACTTAGGTGGAAGACCAACTAAAAATTTTGCAACATAAAATTCTGACTGTTGGGCTTTGAGTTGGGTAATATCAGCGGTGAGAGGTTGGATGGCCTGCCATTCTTCACGGAGACCCTTAAATCTATTACAGTATGCATTTAGTGATTTGTTTCCTAATGAGTAATTAAAAATTCGTTCATAGAGTTCATAGACCCGAGAGATATTTTTGTCTTGTGCATAACTCTCTGTTAGGTCATTCCAAATACCCTTGGCAGTCTCATGAAACATCACATTGGAAACAATGGAGGGGTCAATACTACCCCATAGCCAAGTTTGTAAGGTAGAGTTTTCACGCATCCAGTCATCATAGATTTTCACAGAAGTGGGATCTTTGAGATCCACAGATGGAGGGTCATTAGTCAAATATTTCATCTTTCCTCTAGAATGAATATAAGCCTCAACGGCTTGTGCCCATAACAAAGAATTAGATACCCCCTTTAACTTAATGGAGGTAATTTGCACAAGAGATTCCTTGTATTCAGCCATCACCAGAAATCAATAAATTTAACAATCAACCAACGAAATAGTATATCGCAACAACTAATACAGTAATAGTATATCACAAGTAGGGCAGTCACAAACAATGGATAGATCTGACCTGTTTGTATATCAGTCCAACTCACTTGGTACCAGGAGTAGCAAATCCATAATAAAACTAGTGGCAAATATGATCAAACAAAACAACAACAAGCATCGAAATTAGCAGCCCCAAAATGGCATTGAAAAATAGCAACATGTATCCTTGTGTAGCAATCCACACTCGAAATCGGCAGCAATCAAACAAAACAGTCATCGAAATCAGCATCAATATTCTTTAGGATAAAAATCAGCAGCAATCAACACTTGAACCAGGCAGTCATCGAACCCAAAAAACAGAGATCAGCAACGATGGGATGACCCAAACCAGCAGCCATCAAAACAAAAAAAAACTGTTAACAGGTTTCGATAATGGCATCAAGGGAAGATCAATCTTCCATCGTAGGCAGCATATGGTTGCTGCAACCAAGAATTATTTAGAAGAAGGAGAAGGGAGAAGAACCTATCAAAACCGTAGATGATACAACCTCTTAGAATAGATCGATCATTGCTCTGATACCATGTAACAACTTGAAAACAAAGGTAACCGGAACAAGAACTGTAGAGGAGGAGAAATAAGAAGAAGAAGAAGAGAAACAGAGAACTACGATTTCAAGAGAGGAGTGGACGTTAACTCTCCTCCCATTCATACCTTTATTTATATTGCTCAAAATAAAATAGAAACAAATAAACTTGTGATAAAGTTTCCTAACAAATTTAACTGAACATGGAAACCAATCTAAACAATATAAAAGAGTATCTAAATCATATAAAAAAGGAATAACAGTAGAAAGTAGGGCCACAACTCATAGCGATATCACTATGAGCTGTTGCTCAAGTCTCGGTGACGCTAACCAGATAGTAACCGAAAATATAAGAGAAGGAACAGAGGAATAATTAGAAGAAGAGGAACTGAAGAAGGGAGGAGAGGAAGCAACCGAAGGAGGGGTTCTTCCGGATCGTAGAGACAAATAATAGAGATGGAGAGTGGTAGCGTGTCGATCCCATAGAGAATGATTTGTTTAAAATTTATATTCTACTCAACCTAAACATGCTAAATAATACTAAGCAATCACAGTAACAAAGGGCGGTTTTAGTTGGTTCAATCAAACTGAAAATAAACAGACAGAATTTAAATGAAAAAGTAATTAGATGAGAAGATTCAGTTCTTGGTTCAATCTCCACTCACACATGCAATGAGTAATAATTAATCGCAACATTAATCTCTTCCTCACAATCAGAATTAAAGACCCTAGATAACAATAAGCTCTGTTAGCCGAGTTTTCCCTTGAATATCTCTTCAGAAACAAGCTCTTCAGAGAGATTTAACCATTGAACAACAATGAATAAGCTCTCAATATTTAATTCAATGACAGCGTTAAGTAAGAGTCGAGCTCCCCCCAATCAGAATAAGTCGGGCACATAAGGAAATACAAATATCAACTTGCTAACCGCCTACTATGAAAGAGACCTGTTATGAAAGAGAAAAGAGCATCTGTCCCTCTCTTTGCTATGAACCGGATATGAATGAGAGTAAGATATTTACTTTAGAACAGATCAATCTAAGCAACAATCTCTCACAGGCGGAGATTATTTAACTTAAATTATTTCATTCATAGTGATGAGATGAAAACTTAGATATAATCATCTACCACTGTTTGCTACTTGTGATTAGAAACAGGATAATTATGGATCACAGTTTCTAAATCTAGCAATCAATATCAATCTAATCGATTCAGCAGGGCATTACTGAATTATTCAGACAAAAATCATAGATAAAGAGAGAAGAATGAAATAAACAATTCCAATAAAAGAGAGAAGAAGAACAACATTACTCAAAAGCGATTACACCATTGACATGAGTTTGGGCTTCAAAATCCCTTTGAACTGAATGAGAAAAAATAGATTACAATCATTTCAGAGAGAGATATCGAAGAAAAATCATAGAGAAGAGAGAGAGAGAGAGAGAGAGAGAGAGAGAGAGAGAGAGAGAGAGAGTATCTTCAACACCGGCTCTCTTTGTAGAGCACTGACAATCCTTTGTAGCTTATTTGTTTAGAATTCTAAAATTGTAGAGTTTCCTTCCTTCCTTGGAGTAATCTAGAATGGTAGTTTCCCTATCTGATTCAAATTCCAAATCAATTCAACATCTTCTATTTCAGGTTTCCTAATTTGAGTAGGAAACTCTTTATGGAGATTTCATCCACCGTTGAATGCTTTAATTAGATCGTACGGCTTCCATGTGTGGTAACCTACTCTTATTCGGATTTGGATTAGATTTCCGTGTCAGATTTAGAGGCAACATTTGGAGGCCCACACGAATTCGGATTTTTCTCCACAATACCATTCTGGAAAGCTTGAGACGTCCTCTACAACTTCACTGAAGACCACTTTTAAATTCTGGAACTCTTTCCACGTCAAAGGCCTACATGAAGCTCAGAACGTCAGTATTAAGAATGTTGGAATTTTCTTATCTTTTAGCAATTAATTCACAAAGTCTCTAAAATATTTCAAACTTATAAAATAAATTCTAATTAGCTCAATAAGGCATAAACATATTAAAAAGCATAGTGCAAAGGGAATAAAAATATAGAAACCACACACTTATCAAAGAGCGAGAGAGCACTTATACTTCTGCCGCAGGCACTCAAAACTCAAATGAGATTCATTCTTCAAATCTACAAACTGATCCCAGTGTTTGGGTTACATGCTATTAAATAGAAAGAAAAATTTGCAACTAAAGAAACTGGAAAAATAGAAACCTAATAAAACTGGAAACTAAACCAACTCCTAATATTTAACCGGAAATAAAATCTTAGTCTCCTTGTAAGGCTAGCATTATAAATTAAACAAAAGAACTTCTAAATAAAATTCGTACCTTCTCTAACTTTTAAAAAAAATAAAAGATTACAAAGATATCGCAATTAAAATAAAACCTAAAAAGATTCCTATCCAAATCCGTCTCATCTTGTAGGTCTGCCACCACATCAGTCTGTCTTCTTTTTAGATTAAAAGATTGCATGGTGTCCAGATGCTGTTATTATTTCATGTGTTTTATATTGCATTATTTGTCCCAAATAATATAGAATTAAATAGCAGAAAGCATAGAAAGAATAGATAGAAAGTACAGGAATTACACATAGACATTATATATTTATGTTCTTTCTGTATTTACTAGAAGAGAAACAATTAAATTTTTTCCACTATGAACATTTTCTTGATTGAAGACAGCTGCATCATTGTAAAGGTTTGTTGAGTCCCATACCTTTCATTTTATCCTTCTCAAGGTTCTTGGACATGAAGAGTCTGGTGTTAGTGGAGATTGGGAGAACGAATATTCAGTTGTTTCTTGTGAGGGAGATGCTTCTCAGCCTCAAGTATCTCTTCCTAATGTTGATACCATTCCACCACCACCACCACCACCACCTTTTCCAGGTAATGACTAATCTGGATGGTTTTGGATTCTTATACATATAGAAGTATAATCAACCATTACAATCTCATTAAAGCGAATCAAGTAAACGAAAAGGTTTCCAGAACGCATATGAAAACAGGTCATTGTTGTATTGTTTTAACGTAGGACATCATATAAACGAAAAAGATTCTGATGATGCCTCTGAAACCAGATCATATTCATTATTTAGTAAATTCTTCAATTTCATTTTTTCGTTTCACTTAAATAGCATACAATTGCAGAAATATATTTTGACAGGTAAGATGAACTGTAACCAGACATTAGACATTGTCAAATGGAAGCTGTTAACATGGGCTAGTTTAGACAGGTTGAATGACAATGATTGTCTGAATAACATTTTCTGTTCCATGACGTTGTTAGAAAGCTTATTATTTGAGGGGATTCCTGATGGTAAATAAGTTTGTTCTGCTTTTTTAAAATGTATTGAGATCTGTTATATTTGCATTTTAAAGCATAGATTCTGTGTACTATAGGATATTCCCCTCTCTCTCTCTCTCTCTCTCCCCTCTTTCTCTCTCTCTCTCTCTCGGTTCTAGTACTATCGACAAGAGGAGAGCTGACTTGTTGACTTAGTCAAACCAGCATTGATAACTTGTGGAACAAGTTAGCTATGTGCCTTGTTTCCAATCTGATTATAAGTCTTATCCTTCTAGTCTTCTATTTCATCTTTTTTCCTACTCTCTTTCTTTCTATTTTGTTACACGGTATCAGAGCGGTTGGTCTGATTTGCCGTATTGAGAGCATTTTAAGGTTCTTCGTCATCCTTCGGTCTGCTGCAAACTACTACTAGTGCTCTCTGATGATCTACTATTGTTCTTAAGTACTTGCTACTACCATCGTGATTTGTTTCTCAGATCTGTTTTGATGTGCAGAGATCTAATCTACTGCTGTTCATCTAACCTGCAAATCTGCTGCTGCTACTATTTATCTACTGATTATCTGCTGAGGTCTTATTCTCACATCGATTCTACTCATCATCTATGCTTATCTACTGACCTGATTACTGCTGATCTGGTCTACTATTTTTCTTGCTGATCTTGATCTATTGTTGCTGCTTTACTCTACTTAGTGTTGTCGATACTGATCTGATTTGATCAGATTTAACTGATCTCAGTTTACTGTTGCTGCTCTACTCTGCTTAGTGCTGTCGATACTGATCTGATTTGATCAGATCTAACTGATCTCAATCTACTGTTGCTGCTCTGCTCTGCTTGGTGCTGTCGACACTGATTAGATTTGATCAGATATAATATGGTAATACTCTAATCAGTTCTCCTGCTACTATAGCTATTTTGATCTGCTACTGACGTAATGCTACTAAACTACTACTGCCATGATCTGCTCCTGCTGATCTATTACTATTTATACCCAATGAATCAAGTATCGTGTATCGGTACCGTATCGGTCAGCTGATACGGTGCTTATTGTGTCGATACGTATCGGCCGATACGGTGCGTATCGTGTCGATACTTGATTCCTTGTTTATACCACTGCTGCTGCTGATCTGTGAGGTTGATCTACTGCACTGCTGCCCTTCTCTTGCTGTCGCGAGCTGCTATTGTGATTTGCTGGTTGCAAGCTGCTATTGTGATTTGCTGGTCTGTTACTATAGATCTGGTTCCTGATCGCCTCCTTATATGTGGCTGATTTACTGCTACTGTTGACACTGATCTGCTCTCTGCCATTGATCTGCCATTGATCAGATTTGCTTGCAAGTATCTGATCTACTATTCTGCTCAGATCTGCTACTGCTACTGGTTCCTATTGTTGATCTATACAGATCTGATCTAATCTGGTTTTGATATGCTATTGCTGCTGTCCTGCTACTGCTGTTAATCTGATCTGGTTTTGATATGCTCCTGCCTACTGCTGCTGTCCTACGACTGCTATTAATCTGATATGATGTTGCTGCTGTCCTACTTCTATTAATCTGATATGGTGATCTGTTGCTTGCAATACTGATCTGATCAATTCTGTTCTGATCTGATCTGATCTACTGCTACTAGCCTCCTGCTTTTGAATCAATGAATTCTACCTCAACTAGGATTTCTTGATATTCCTAATTTCATCATTGGATTGTACCCAAAATTTGATGTCTTATTTCTAGTTGTCATTAATTACTTGCCTGCCATTTTTGGTCCACATCTGCAGACTAGATCTTTGACTTTCAATTAATGTTAAAAAAAAAAAAAATAGTTGCATCATTACTTTATATCCTATAGTTTGATGTCTCTTTCCATAATTTGTCCACGTGAGGGGGAGAAGGTATATATATTTGCTCAAGTTTGTGTTTTCATTGAAGGAGAGCTTAGCCTGCTACAACCTTGCTTGTGATGGAGCTTGAGTCTACTAACGTTTACTATGCTCGTGTTGGGGCAGTGGAGGCTACTACAGTTGCACGTGATGCAACCTCTACTACTAGTTGCACGTGATACCTCTACTGCTAGTTGCACGTTGTGCAACCTCTACTACCAGTTGCATGTGGTGCAACCTCTACTACCAATTGCACGTGGTGAAACCTCTACTACCAATTGCACATGATGCAACCTCTATTATCAGTTCGTGTTAGTTCTTGTTAAAGCCTATTACTATGTTTTTGTTAATGTTGGAGTCTACTACCTTCTTGCTTGTGGAAGAGCCTACTGCTACTATCAGTTGCACGAGATGTTACCCTGCATCGTTGCACATGATGCAACCTCTACTATAGTGACACGTGATGTTGAATTATATGGTCTCCAGCAAACTGTCTACTGCCAGTTTGCTACTACTGCTTGGTTGCTATTTGTTGCTACTAATACTACTACATGCTTTACTTGGGAAGAACCTATGCTGATTAATGTTCGTGATTTGGTATTACTATTAGAAATTCTCTTTATGTTCCTTGGCATCTCTGGCTCTATATTAAAGATCAGTGTCATATCTGTTCCAAGCTTGGATATGGGTGACTTATATGCTCTAGCTTGAGGGGTTTAACTATAGGGAATGGATCAATTCATATGGGGTCCATGTAATGTTTTCATCATGTATGAGCACGCATTAGATATTTTGTGGGTTCAGATTAGTGGATGAGTATTGATTGGAATGCTAAATTGGATGGTACCCTATTGGGAGGGTTCCAATTAATCCACCTTATTGTGTAACGCACTGGGGGTATCTATTGGTAATTTGGTTTTATTATTGGAAGGACCAAATTACCCTTCTTTTAGGGTTGGTTCTTGCTCCCTGTCTATATATAGACAACTATTCCCATTGATGGCTTTTGATGCTACGTATACTAGAAAAGGGAGTAGACAAAGTTGATACACGTGGACGACTCCAACAAACACAATGGATCTGGGTATGTCATTTATATTATTTTCTGATTCAACTTGTTGCATTTCTGGCTTTTAAGATAATTTTTACAATGGTATCAGAGCCTGCCAGGTTGGATTCATTAATTGTCTAAGTACCTAAGAACACTTCTGTTCTCTGTTTTTGAAGCAATGGTCACCGTAGTATCATTTAAAAAAAATGCTTTACTAGCTTGCCAGCCGGAAAGCCCGTAAGACAGCTAGCCAGCAGGCCCATAGGGAAGCCAGCAGGCAAGCTTGCAAACCAGTCCTCAGCTCGTCCCAACAGGCAGTGGCAGCCAACTCTCAAGCCAGCTGAACTGGCAACAGCAGCAGGCCAGCCAAGGACTACCGCAATAGGCCAGCCTGCAAGGGCTATCCTGCAGCAGTGGTCAGGGCCAGCCAGCATGCTTGCAGTTTGCAGTGGCTTTTTTTTGTTTTTCCAGCCATTCTGTGTACCCCATCGGCCCCGGAGACCTTCACTGGATTGTTTGGGAGGTTGCCGGATTTCCCAGCAACGACTTGTAACCATTGTGGCTTTCGGGCTCTCTGATCGTGTTTTGAACAAAGGGCAATCATTTGTAAATTAAATGGAAAACTGAGGGTAAAATTTTATTTTTGAAAGCCATTTTTCGAACCGTATAGCATTCGGTTGACCCAGTATTCCTTTCGGGTTAACCTGGCTACCTGATCCGTTGATCCATTCGGGTTGACCTTGTGGCACGTTCAGATTGACCGATTACCTTGACCCGGCACCCCATTCGGGTCGACCCACTAACCCGGTTGTGTACCCATTTGGTGGAACCTCTGATTCAACCAATGGCTTCTGGTTTGGTTATTACTGGTTTTGTTCGATATGGTCTGACCATGAACTGGATGTACCAAAATGATTTTGTTATATAATGTGGTGACAATTAAAAATTTTGAATTGTTATTGTTATATGTAGCCCTATATGTTACGAACCAGTCACTGTTTTCGGTGATTGCACTTTTTATGACTGTTTTAAGACGTCGCTAAAAGTCAATAAAAACCACCTATTATGCGACGTTCCAAACTGAACGGCACTGTATATATGTATAACAGTATCATTATAAAGGTCATTGTTTTAGTGACGGAAACAAACGCCATAAAAAGTAAGTGTTAAAGAAAATTAAAAGAAGCCATTAGAAACATTTTAATGTTGTTAGGTTTATTTTAACACTTAAAAAGGTCATTGTCTTGGTTAATGATTTACCTTTTGGGAGGGACAATGCCAGGTAATATTTATTGTATGGGATCTTCATAGTGGGATGCTTATATGGACTTTGGTATGGATGCTTTCATTATAAATATTGAAATGGTCCATAATGTCTAAAGTTCCCAAATCTAAACCCATGGCCTAGCATACAATCTTGTTGATGGGATTCCATGGTTTGAGTTAAAATGCTTCTGTTCACCGGGCTAGTTCCTTAGGGTATGGGACCGCCGCCAACAGTGTTTATAGAGTGTTGCAATCTTGTTGATGGGATTCCATGGCTTTAGTTACGATGCTTCAGTTTAGCAAACTAGTTCCTGGAGATGGACTACCACCAATAGTGTTTAAGGATTGCCCTCAAGGAGACCATATGACGAACGTCATGTTCTTGCCATCTCAGGTGAGTTTTCGTGTGGTCGGTCCGTTCGATCGAGTGAGGGTTATGTTGATGAGCTTTTTAGAATCGGGAGTTCTTGTCTTGTCATCATAGGTGACGGGATTTCCTTGAGATTTGATAAGGATACTACTCCTGCGGCTTCTAGTGACATTGAAGCCAAGACTCTTTCAAAGGATTGGGAGGGATCCAACAAATTTTGTTTGATGATTATAAAGCATTACCATTGATAGAACTATCTGAAGACTGCAAAGCTTTTCTGGAGTTGTCCTCTACAACTAAGTATGATGGGGTAGAGGGTGTTCGCAGCCATATTTTGAAAATGACCAAATATGCGAACAAGCTCACTAATATGGAAGTGAAAATTTCAGACACTTTCTTAATTTTGCTGATTATGCAATCTCTTTTATCTTGTTTTGACAATCTCAAGACTTCCTATAATGTCAATAGCCTGAAATGGACAATAGAGCAGATGACTTCTATTCTTGTGCCGGAGGAGTCATAGAAAAAGAGAGGACACTCAGGGCAATTAGTTGTTCATGAGGGTAACAAAAATACCCCAAAAGCAGATCAGAAAGGAAAGAAGCCTAAATGGAAATCTGGCAAATTCAAGAAGATTGGACAGCATTTCAAGCCTAAGCAATAAAGCTTCAAAAGAAATGGTCAAGGGTCCACAAGATTTCAAGGCAAGTGTAATTATTGAAAGAAAGTGGGACATAAGAAAGCTGATTGCTATAGTTTCAAGAATAAGATTGATATAAATACAGCTCTACTGGTTACTGAACTTCAGGATTTGATCATAGGTACCCCTCTAGCTTTAGTTTGTTTTGAGTTCAATTTGATTGATGTTTCCCCTACATCTTGGTGGTTTGATACTGGAGCCAGTATTCATATTACAAATTCTATGCAAGATCTAAAAAACAAGAGGAGACCAAATGATGGGGAACTGCACATTAACGTATGGAATGGCGAGAGGATCCAAGTAGGTTATGTAGTAGTTGATTTGACTTTATCTTCTGGTTTTATTTTGGAGTTGGACAATGTAGTTTGTGTACAGTCACTTAGACGGAAACTTATTTTAGTTTCAAGATTGGATAGTAAATGTTTTGTATTTAACATTGCCACCAATAAAATGGTGTGTTATTTTAGATCCAAATTGATTGGCTCAGCTTCATTGTGTGATGACCTTTATAGGCTTGAGTTATTTGTTACTTTTACTTTACTTACTATTCATTCCTGTATTGTAAATATTGCTTTGGGATCAAAACGTCCGTTGTTGGGTGAAAAATTCTTCTATGTTGTGGCGTAGACGTTTAGGGCACATTTCTAAACCAAGAATAGAACGGTTAATAATGATGATATTCTGTGACAACTTGATTTTTCTGATTTTGGGGCATGTGAGTTTATTGTATCAAGGGAAAACTTACTAGAACTAGAGGCAAAGGGGCATTAAGAAAAGACGAATTGTTAGATATAGTTTATTCATATTGATATTTGTGGTCCTTTCATTTTTGTAGTAATGGGAGAATTTTGTTACTTCATTACCTTTATTGATGATCATTCCCGTTATGGATATCAGGATATGTCTATCTCATTCTAGAAAAATCTAAATCACTAGAGGCTTTTGGATTTTCAAAGCAGAAATTGAACTTAAAATGAGAAAGAAAATAAAGATAGTGAGATTTGATCGAGGTGGAGAGTACTATGGTAGGTACGATGAAATTGGTCGCAACCCTGGACCTTTTGCAAAGTACTTACAGGATTGTGGCATTGATGGTCAGTACACTATGCCAAGTACCTCAAAATAGAACGATATAGCTGAAAAACGAAATTGTACTCTTATGGATATGGTAAGAAGTATCGTAAGTAATTCTATCTTATTGAATTTCTTATGGGGAGATGCATTAAAGATCAAGGATTAAAATCTCGAGTCTCGAGGTAGTCTCGACCTTGAGCCAAACCTAGATTTCCGAGACCTCGGTCTAGATCTCGGTGAGAATAGGCTGAAAAGCCGTGAAGGCTAGAAATGAGTGTTTCGAGCCTTAAATGACCATTTTAAGGTTTGATACTACAGGGAAACACTATTTTAACATATATAAACACATTTAAACCATAAAATTGTAAAGCTAATCACAGATTGTGGGAAAATTATAAATTCGTAATTTATAAATCATAATTCCATACAATGATACAAATACTTAGAGAGTCAAAGTCTCAAATACTCAAAATCAAATACAATGATGCACCGAGCCCCAGGCCCCTAACTCCCAAGTCCCATCACTCCATCCCAATTTTTAATACCACGAAGAGTGTCGTGGAGGATCTAACTCATAAATTTGGCTGTTCCAATTTGCCTCGGAAGAGCAACAAAGTCTGCCCACGACATGCTAAATCGAAAGAAGCACTCATAGTTGTCCACGTCTCCCGAATATGGAATCTTCAACGTCTGCAAGGACACCTATCCTTGGGTACATTTCATCATTGTGAAGTATAACCATAGTGTGAAGATTCAGACACTGATCCCGTATGACTAAATGGGGTCTCTGGTTTCGGTAGTTGCGGCGTGAATGTCTGGCCAATCGGGAAAGAGAAGAGGGTGTCCACAAAGTTGGATCCAGTCTGTGAATGATTATCCATAGAGGAACCATATGCACTAGGAACGATGCGGTAACCACTATCACCATATGAACTGTAGTCCGACTCGATACTCGTCTTAAATGCCCCAAATCTGGGAGCAGGAAAAGATGGGGCACTCCACTGCCCAATACCATTTCTACTTGTATGATCTTCAATAGACATTCCTCCAATGCCAGAAGACAGGCTATCAACCTCAAGCACAAAGTCAATATAGTCATCTTCCTCTAAAGGCTAAAAACGAGCGACGAGGCCCACGTGTATACCCAACCCGTGACAAGGATGGACGTCCACCGTGGTCTGTATCCTGTGTGGCGTGAGTATACTGGGTCTTCCCTGTGTATCTAACAATAGGTACTGGTGACCTAGGCTTCGACCGTCGCTCCTCAGCTTGATTGTGCTACCCATATCCACCATCACCATCCCCGTCATCATCACTACCGGTAAGAGACCGATCATGCTTATCATCCCCATCATCACTGCCAGTGGTATTGCCAAGAGCGGGGTCGAACGGTCAAGGCGACTGGGTGTGTATGCGACCCTCATCCGAGGACAGAAACTGGTGGACATCAGCACCAATCTGAGAAGCCAAACTGGGGTCGGGCCTCCCCCTGCCTCATTTATCATTGGTTCCCCTGTCTTGCACCCACTCCGCTAAGCGATCCTCTTCATCTGACTCTATCTGCAAGATGTCGGCGAGCTCGATTGGGGTACTATCAATTTCCTAGTTCTGGCATATGGACTGCATCCTCAGCCTCATGTTGTAATGCACTTGTAAGAAAACCACACAAATAAAGTACTAAATCAGAAAACCAATAAAGAAGAAGAAGATAATTGAAGAAGAAGAAGAAGAGATAGAGCAGATCACGAAAACCAGCAAGGATCTGGTATCGAGATCTGTGAGTGAGTTTCTCCCTTCAGTCCATACTTGTATTTATAAGCAAAAGAGAATCATTACATAAGGTAAGTCTCCATAAACAAAAGAGACTAAAATAAGAAAGAAAATATAAAAGAACATGGAAACTAAATAAGAAGAGAAAGAAAGGGAGCCAGTTAATGTCGCTGGCTCTAATCACCGCCAGCAACACTTTGTTGGTCCTCGACATGGGCCTTATGAGATTTTCTTCTATGGGCAATGTTAACACCCTCCCTCAAGCTTAGAGTATACAGATCACCCAATCCAAGCTTGTAACAGTTTAACACATATGCTGGTCCAAATAAACGCTTCGTGAGAATATCAGTAAGTTGATTCGAAGAAGATACAAATGGAGTAACAACTATCTTCTTCATGACAGCATCTCGAACAAAATGACAATCAACCTCAATGTGTTTGGTACGTTCATGGAAGACTGGATTACTAGCAATATAAATAGCTGTTTGATTGTCGCACATCAAGGACATGGGTCGAGAGACAGGAAACCCAAGTTTTTGCGGAAGATTTTTCAATTATAACAACTCAGCAGTAATATGTGCCATCAAGGAATTAAAACATAAAAACACTATAAATAACCAATATTGAAAAGAAAAATGTTTCTTACATTAAGTCTGCTGAGTTTGGGGCTATGTTTTGAGTCTTTAGTTCTTATTAAGATAGTGTCGATTTCAACAACCTAGGAGTAAGTGTGTTTAAGTGCTTTATTTTTTTATGTAATTTATATTATTTCTTTTGTTTTTACTTGGTGGTGTATATATTTTCAATACTTTTTTTTTTTCATTGGGTGGTGTATATATTTCCAAAACACTGTCATGTATTGGAGCAGTTTGCATATTAAAAGAAAATGATGACTTGTTATTGGATTGTATACCTTATTAATTTACATGTAGATACATTATATCACATCAAACAAAATATGAGGGACAGGTATGTCGTCGTCAAAATATCAGGGACTGCATATTAAAAAGTCAGAAAACGAAAGATATTAAAAAGTCAGAAAAAGAAAGAGGGCTTCGTGAAGGATTTGTTTTTCTGCCGGACTCAACGATGAGGAAGCAAGGTAACATTGATCAACACAGCTGCTTCCGTAACAGGTATGTCGTCTTCTTTTTTTTTATTTTTTATTTTATTATTATTATTATTATTATTATTATTAGTATTATTATTATTATTATTCTGATTTTTTTTATTCTTCTTCTTCTTCTGATTCTAATTTTTCTTTTGATTCTTCTTCTTCTTCTTCTTATTCTTATTCTTATTTTGATTTTTCTTTTATTTCTTCTTCTAATTCTTCTTCTTCTTCTTCTGATTCTAATTTTTCTTTTGATTCTTCTTCTTCTTCTTTTGATTCTTTACAATAGACCTGTATTGCCAATGATTTGTTCTGATTTCTATTGTATCGACATGTATCGACAAGTATCGATATGTATCGGATCGATATAGGTTGGTACTGACAGATACAAGTTGATAGGTTGCTTTATTTTTTCCAATTTTTTTAAATGTTCATTTTTGCCGTATCGGCCGTATCGTTCTGTATCGAGGGTATCAATCTGTATCAAGCCATATCGAACCGATATACACTTCGATACAGTACTTTTTTTAAAAATTGAGATACGAATTGAGCTGTATCGTATCGACTACTGTCGATACCTATACGTATAGGCCGATACACCCCGTATCGTGTCAATACTTGAAACCTTGTGTGCCATAGCACGATATTCAGCTTCAGCATTGGACTTGGATATAGTACTCTGTTTTTTAGTCCGCCAAGTAACCAAGTTACCACCAACAAAGGTACAGTATCCAGTAGTGGAGCGTTTATCACCATCAGCTCTTGCTTAATCAGAATTAGAATAACCAACAATGTCAAGATGCCGATGATAAATAAGACCAGTACCGGGAGATTTCTTGAGATATCGCAATATGCGACGGGCAGCCTCTCAGTGAGCAACTTTAGGAGCATGCATAAACTGACTAACCACCCTAACAGCAAAGGAGATGTCAGGCCGAGTTGCAGCTAGATAAATCAGCTTTCCAACCAAGCATCTATATTGATGAATATCAGAATATTCAGGACTATCACATGTTTCAAGCTTCTAATGTGGGTCAATTGGTATATCAACTGGTTTGGCTCTAAGAACCCCTGAGTCAGAAAGCAAATCATGTACATACTTTCTTTGAGACAGACTAATACTTTTACTAGTGTGAACTACTTCAATCCCCAAAAAGTAGTGAAGAAGACCTAAGTCTTTCATCTTGAAGTGAGTATTCAAATAAGATTTAATTTCAACAATGCTTGTCTTATCATTGCCTGTAATAATAATATCATCAACATACACGGCAATAATAGTGACATGAGAGGAACGGCATCGCACAAAAATAGAATGATCAGAGTAACATGTAACGAAGCCAAAATCTGTAATAACAGTGCTGAACTTATCAAACCATGCACGAGGAGATTGTTTACGGCCATAAATAGCCTTAAGTAATTTGCACACCTTAGTTGAGTTCCCTCCCTAAGCAACATAGAGGTTGGTCCATATAGACTTCCTCGTGTAGGTTCCCATATAAGAAGACATTCTTAACATCCATCTGATAAAGAGGTCAATCAAGATTCATAGCCAAAGAAATAAGAACAAGAACAGAGTTGAGACGAGCAACAGGGGAGAACGACTCAAAATAATCCACCCTATAGGTCTGAGTGAATCCTTTAGCAACTAGTCTAGCCTTCAGTCTTTCAATAGTTCGATCAGAATTATGTTTGACGGTATAAACCCACCTGCAACGAACAACTGAATGACCCTTTGGTAGATCCACAAGTGTCCATGTTTGGCGAGCCATTAAGACATCCATCTCAGCATCCATAGCTGCCTTCCACTCTGAATAGGACAAGGCTTGAGAAAGAGTAGTAGGAACAGTGGTAGTAAATAAAAAGGGAACCAAATATTGGTGACAACGAGGGAGATGGTCAGTAGAAACAAAATTCTCAATAGGGTAAGTAACTAAAGAATGCTGAGTGCAAGTACGAGTACCTTGTCGAAGGGCAATAGGGAGGTCAAGAGAGATCTCAGGATCAGGAGAAGCAGTAGTCATCGATGGAGTAGCTGGTGCAGTAGTAGGTGGAGCCACTGTAACGTCGTTGATAAACTTATAGGGGCGGTGGTGGGTTAGATAGAGGAAAATCATCAGAATTAGGTGAGAAATTGTCAGATGGGAAGGAAGGGATCGGTAAGTCAGATGGAGGTAAAGGCGGCGGCACCAAAACTTGATAGTAAGGCTTGTCTTCGAAGAAGGTAACATCAGGACTCACATAGTGATGTTTAGTAGTAGGATCAAAACACCTATACCCCTTCTGAGTACGGGAGTAACCAAGAAAGATACACTTGAGAGAACGAGGTGAAAGCTTTCCTAATGTAGGATGCATAATATAAACAAAGCAAGTACTACCAAAAACCTTATGATAGACTGAAAACAAAGAGGTGTTTCGATAAAGAAGACGGAATGGGATTTTATCGTGTAAAACAGAAGACGGCATACAATTTATGAGAAAACAGGCTGTCAAGACAGCATCACACCAATAGAATTTTAGGACATTCATATGAAACATTAGAGACCTGACAATATCAAGAAGATGCTTATTTTTGCGTTCAGCAACCTATTCTGTTGAGGGGCATAGGCACAACTCGTATGGTGGATTATACCATTAGCAAAACAAAAATCAGAAACAGCATATTGAACATATTCAAAAGCATCATTTGTATGTAACACTTTAATTGCAATACTAAAATGAGGAAGAATTACTTTATGAAACCTTGCAAAATAGAAAGAAACTCGGAATGATTTTTTATTAAATAAAGCTAGGTCATCCTGGAAGAATCATCTACGAAGGTTTACAAAATAAGATAAATCTAATCGATTGGGGACACGACAAGGGCCCCAAGTATCAGAATGTATTAAAGAAAAAGGGGTAGAATTCCTAGGAGTAGAATTAGTAGGGAAAGACCAACGATGATGTTTTCCTAACTTACAGGCCTTACATTGTAGTGTAGTAAGGGGCTTGCAACTAGGAATAAGAACCTTCATCTTAGACAAAGACAAATGACCAAGTCGTTGGTGCCATTGAAGATGAGTAGTAATAGTAGTGGTAGTTGCAGCAATAGGTAAATGTTTAGTAGGCTCCAAGTAGTTTAGACCAGCATGCTCACGTCCACCACCAGTCATCTCCTTGGTCTTGAGATCTTGAAAGGTATAATAAGAGAGGTAAAAGATAGCAATACAATTAAGAGATTTAGTTAGTCGATTAATAGATAAAAGATTAAGAGGAAAATTAGGTACATGTAGGACTGAGGGTCAAGACATAGACTGGTTAAGGAAGACATGACCATGCTAAAAGGCAGTAGTAGAAGACCTATGAGCAAGGTAAATAGTAATGGGTTTGTTGGTTTCATGAAGAGATGAAAAGACAGTGGACTCACCGTCATGTGATAGGTGGCACCCGAATCAATGATCCATGGGTGAGGGGATGTATAGAAAAGGAGGGCAGAAGTACCTGTACGAGTCAAAGTGACAGTAGAAGAAGGACCAGTAGTCTCAAGGTTCTGAACCCTTCGAAGAAGGGCCTCATACTGATCAGAAGATGAGGCAGGTGTAGATGGTGCAACTAGGGCAGCTGGAGATGCATCATCAATAGTAACAGTATTCAACAAATTATCCGCCCATTCAGGATGACCAAACTTATCTGAACAGGTATCAGTAGTGTGGTTGGGTTTGTTGCAATGAGTACAGAAGCGGGTAGACTTATCAACTGGAGAACGGCCAAAAATACGATCATGACCACGACCACGACCACGGTTGGAGCCACGCCGCCCCCTAGAGGAGGAACCCCAATTACGGCCAGCAAATAAGGCAGTTGTATGAAATGTTGAAAAATAAAATGACCGCTGTTTTTGATAATTTTGAAAAATATTTTGAGGTGTTTGAAATGTTGTTCAATTGTATTTGAGAAAACTAAAACATCATCAATATAGACGATGGTAAAGTTAAAAGGGTTGAGAATATCATTCATTATATTTTGGAATTCACTTGGGGCATTTTTGAGACTGAATGGCTTAACATTCCATTTATAATGGCCAAAGGGAGTGGTGAAACCGGTTTTATACCGATCAGATGGGTGAATTTGAATTTGCCAAAATCCAGATTTCATATCGAATTTGGAAAATATTTTACCTTGTTGGAGACGCTGTAAAAGGTCTTTTTTGTTTGAGATTGGATATCTGATCCATTGGAGAGCTTGATTTAATGGTTTGTAGTTTATGGCTAACTTTGGAGTTCCTCGTTCAAGTTCAGCATTTTTATTGACATAAAAAGCTGCGCAACTCCATGGAGATTTGCTAGGACTAATCAACTTTTTGTTTAAAAGATCATTGATTTCTTTTTTACAGGTTTCTTGTAATTCTTGGCTCATTTGTATAAGGCAAGCTTTTGTTGAGATTTGAGATTCCGAGAAATCTTTTTCATATGGTAATTTGGCAATATACTTATGGCGGGACTAAAAAGCATCTGGAAATTCATAGCACAATTCTTGTTCAAATTATGTTCGTATAGTTTTGATTTGATTTTGGATTGATGGCTGTTGGAGTTACTCATCAATTCTTTTGTAAGTGAGTTCTAGTTGTAAAAACCCAAGATGGTTTTGTTTGTTTGTTATGGACTTGCTGATTTGATCAGTGGTTGCTCTACTAATTGGATTTGTTTAGTAGGTTGGATGAATTTAAACCTAATTTGATGATCTAAAGCCTTGGTTATGATACCTTTATTTGTAACGGTAAAGGGTTTGATTTGATCAAGAAATGGTTGCCTTAAAATGACATCTGTGTTTAAGTCTTTGACTAAACAAAACTTTTGTGTTAGACAAAATCCTTGGTTACAAATGTGGACATTTGACAGTTTGTAATCTACTTAGAGATATGAACCATTTGCTCTGGTGAGTTTTTGAAAGGTTTTTTCAAAATAATGGGTTGGAACCAGTCCTTTTTGGATACAATTTAACTGGGCTCCTGAATCAATTAGAGCACATGTTTTGAATTTGAAAGTTCCAAAGACTACCAATCTGGTAGTAATATTCCATGGTTGCCAAGTGATAGTATGGATTGTTTAGGGTTCATTTGTATTTTTTAATTTAAAAATTTTGATTTTTATTTGTTTAATTACTTTTTGAAGATTTTGAGTAGTATTATCAGATGTAGAAGCTTGTTGTTGTACTTGTTCATTTGTTGGATCAACCCTTTTGTGTTTTGTTTTAATAATATTGTTGTGTATTTTGTTATTGATTTGATCGTCACATTTGATCATACTAATTGAGGGTTTATTATTTTGGAAAGATGTATTAGAATGATAATCCTTTTGGGGTTTTGAATCAAATTGTTTAAAATTTGTTTTTTGTTTATGATGTTTATATCTTTTATATTTCCAATGTTTCCAATGTTTGAGAATCTTAATATTTTTTTTGGAGTTTAAACCTAATGGGATTGATTTGCTTTAAACACGACTGAGTGGTCTTATAAGATTTGTTTTTACTTTGAATTTGTTTATGTAATTGACAAAGCCATCTTGCGTCAATTACTCTTTGTTTATGGGAAAAATCATATTCTGATCTTTTATTGGATTGACTAAAGTTGCTAGTAGTAAAACCTTTGTTAATCAGATCATTTTGTATTTTTTGAAATTTGTTTGTAGAAGAAATGTTGGACAAATACTCACGATGTGCATCATGGAATATCTGGGTACCATTTGTGGACCTTTTATCAGAATTTTAATATGATAATTTGGTAATTTTGATATTTTCTAAACCATTTGTTGGGAAGTTGTTTTGTTTACCTGATGTTTGGGATGAGTCAGTAATGGACTCAAAGTCTTCAAGTTGAGAATTGGTATTATGTTTTGTTGGAAAGGTTTCAGTAGGTTGAGAGGAATTTGAACTAGTATTTTTGACAGATTCTTTTGTTGAAATATCATTCTGTTCATTTGGTATTTGGGACAAGTCAGAAATTGATTCCATATCATGACTATTAACTGAAAGATCTTCAAGTTTGGAAGATAAATCAGAAATAATTGTTGTTGTGTGACTAGCAGACTCTTGACTGTGATCTTTTGTAATTTGGATTTCTTGAAAACTTGGAGTTTCAAGTTGTTTGTGTATTTGATTTAAAATTTCTATTTGATCCAGATCTTGGATAGATCTGTTGATGAGAGGATGGAATAGGTTATGTGGAAAAGGATAATGGATGTTATGATTTTGAGTATAATTATCTAAATAAACATAGAATGAGATATTCATTTCTAGTCTATCCATACAATCATACCATTTTTGTCTAATATCTTGTTGATCATGTATTGCGAAATAGCTAAAAAACCATTCTCGTTTTGTTTGATTTTGGGGAGGGTCAAAGTCTATCCTAAGTTTGGGTTTATCAATTTGAAATATAGGTTTATGTTCTATTTGATAACCGCAGACTATTTGATGTACTAGGTTCCTCATCAGATATAGATTGAAAAGACATCGACCTAAATAATCGACTCATACTGAATATAGTGTTTTACTTTTGTTATATGTTTTGCTTGTACCTACTATTCACCGGATTGTAACCAGCTCTAGACATAATACAGGCTCATCGTGACTTCGGGACTTAAACCACTCTGTCGTCCACGATCTTTTGCACAAGTCTCTCTCGCTCCCGTACACAATCGAGGTGGGATTAAAGGAAAACAACCAACAAAATATAAAACATACACTTAATACCTGCCTATTTTTTTAGGCAAATGGCTCTGATACCACTAGTGACCAGGAATCTAAAACAAAAAAAAAAAAAAAAAAAAAAAAAAAATATATATATATATATATATATATATATATATATATATATATATATATATATAATGAATGAGTGAATGGGAAAGACTGATATTCTCCTACCATCCCAACTTTATTTATAATAGGAGAGATTACAAACTAATAGGAACTTTAGAGGGACTAGGAGTCCCTATTAACTAAGGAAAGGAAAAATCCTAGAGGGATTAGGAGTCCTAGTAAACTAAGGAAAGGAAATATCCTAGTTAACAAAGGAGTTCTAGTTAAAAAAGGAAATAAATAAAACGAAAACATAATATAAATTACTATATACTAAGGACGATATTCAACATGCCCCCCTCGAGTTGGTGCATATATATCAACCATACATAACTTGGATAATAATGGATAAAATTGCTTCCCTGGAAGTCCTTTTGTAAAGATGTCTGCCACTTGATCACTGGACTGAACATATGGAACACAGATCTATCAAATATTTAATTTTTCTTTGATAAAGTGATGATGAATTTTCACATGCTTGGTTCTATTATGTTGCACTGAATTGTGAGCAATATTGATTGTAGCCTTGTTGTCACAAAATAACTCATAGGCTGGGTGGTATGGATTCCCAGATCCTTGAGTAATCCCTGCAACCATAACAACTCACATATCCCTTGAACCATAGCTCTAAACTAAGCCTTTGCATTTGAACGGGCTACCACATTCTGCTTCTTGCTACGCCAAGTCACTAGGTTCCCTCCAATAAAGGTACAATATCCTGAAGTAGATTTTCTATCTGGATTTCCTACCAGTCTACGTCAGTGTAGGCATCAACTTTGAGATGACCCAGAGAGGAGAGTAGGATTCCTCTTCCAAGAGCAGATTTGAGATAGTACAAAATACGGAGAACAACATCCATATGAGAAGTATAAGGGTCATGCATAAATTGGCTCACCAAGCTCATTACAAAAGCAATATCAGGTCGAGTATGAGCCAGATATATCAACTTTCCAACTAGTTATTTGTATTGTTCCTTATCAACTGGTGTATTGGTCTTTTCTTGCAGTTTGATATTAGGGTCAATTGGTGTTTCACAGGGCCGACACCCTAAGAGACTCGTCTTTGAGAAAAGATTAAGTATATACTTCCTTTGAGACAAATAGATACCTCTGGTGGAGCGAACGACCTCAATCCTAAGGAAATATCTCAGTTTTCCTAGGTCTTTGACTTTAAACTCCTTTCCCAAGAAGATCTTCAGTTGTCTAATTTCTTCATCATTACTACCAGTAACCACAATATTATCAACATATACTATGAGAATAATAATTTTGCCCTTCCTCTGCTTAATGAATAATGTGTGACCAGCATTGCTTTGTCTGTAGCCTACAGAAGTCATAGCTCTGTAAAATCTCCCAAACCATGCCCTAGGGGATTGCTTGAGTCCATAGAGAGATCGTTTCAGCTTACATACTTTTCCTTTAGTGGCTGATGAGGTTAACCCTGGAGGAACATCCATGTACACTTCCTCAGCTAACTCCCCATGAAGAAATGCATTATTGACGTCCAGCTGCTGTAGATCCCAATCAAAGTATTCTGCATAAGCTAAAATGACACGGATTGTAGTCATTTTTGCTACTGGGGCAAAGGTCTCCTGATAGTTGATTCCATAAGTCTATGTGAATCCACGGGCAACTAATCTGGCCTTATATCTGTTTATAGATCCATCTTCTTTCTGCTTTACAGTAAAGATCCACTTACACCCAACAGTCTTCTTCCCTAATAGAAGTTCAACTAGGTTCCATGTCTCATTTTTTTCTCAGGGCAGTTATTTCCTCTACCGTGGCTGCCTTCCGTCTCTCATCTGCAACTACATCTTGCCAATGTTTGGGAATAGACACAGAAGACAAAGTAGAGACAAAAGCAAGATATGACAGAGACAATGATTTATAAGAGACATATTGAGATATAGGATGCTGAGTACAGGACCTAGTGCCTTTACGAAGGGTAATAGGTAAATCTGGCTCAGAAGGAAGAATATTATCAGACTGATGGATCTCATGCTCTGAAACAGTTTCTGGATCCAGAGCTGATAAAGGGATATGTGTAGGTGTGTTGATGGTGGTGGTCCTTCCCTGCTTGGGTCTGGTACGGCTGTAGACTTGAAGGCGATGTGTCTTTATGGGAATTTGTTCAGCAAAGTGATCAGGAGAAGGTGATGTAGGCTCAATAGAAGGTAATGTAGGCTCAGGAGGTGTTATTGTCTCCCCCTAAAGTGGAAGGGGAGAGGGCGTAGGTGTGATGATAGGCCCATCTTCCTGAAGACTTGGCTCCCCTTGAAGATAAGACGTCGGGTAGTAAGGGAGGTGCTTATAAAAAACAACATCCATGGAGATGAAAGTGTGGCGGGTGGGAGGGTGGTAACATTTATAGCCTTTCTGGGTTGGAGAATATCCCAAGAAAAGACACCGAAAATTACAGGGTTCTAGTTTTCCTGGAGATCGATGGTTGCCTACATAGTACATGCAGCCAAAGATCTTAGGAGGAACAGTATGGGAGGCATGACTGAGAAGAAGGTTTAAAGGAGAGTGATGATCCAAGACTGGGGTTGGAACATGGTTGATAAGGTAAGCTGAGGTAAGGATAGCATCACTCCAATATTGTGGTGGTACTTTGCGGGCAAACATCAACACACGAGCCACTTCAAGGATATGGCGATTCTTTCTTTTTGCCACCCCTTTCTGAGCAAGAGTATCAACACAACTTGTCTGGTGCAAATACCATTATCCGCTAGATAATGTTGAAACTCTCCATCCATGTAGTCTCTCCCATTGTTACTCCTGAGAATCTTTAAAGAAGCTTGAAACTGAGTCTTAATCATCTGGTGCAACTGACGAAAGGACTAAAACACTTTACTTTTATTATGTAAGAGGTAAACCCAAGAAGTTTTAGAATAACAATCTATAAATGTAACAAACCAACAGTGACCAATAATGGAATTAGTTCTGGTTGGTCCCTAAACATCAGAATGAACTAAATGGAAGGCAGTACTACTGCGTTTAAATGGACTATAAGAAGATCGAATTTGCTTAGCTAGAATACAGGCTTCGCAAAAAAACTCGTCTTGTTTACATGTATTTGCTAAAGAAGGAAAAAGACTCGCTAAAACTTTAAATGACGGATGCCTGAGCCGCTGGTGCCATTGTTGAAGATCTAAGGATGCTGAATAGAGATGATGTAATGGGCTTGGGGAGGATGAAACAGACTTTGGGAAAAAGACTCGCTAAAACTTTAAAACATTAAATGGAACTTTTCCCTGAATACAGAGGAGAGGGTCCCATCAGCCCACGTCCCATCAGCCTACGAATAGTATTAATTTCAGGATTAGGAAAGTACTGATGAAATAGGCTATGGTTACCAGTCATGTAGTTCGTGGCACTAGAGTCAATAATCTAAGGATTAGAGACCATTGACGTACAGTGACCATTGAAACACATACCTGAATAAGCAAGGTGAGAATCTGGAGTGCAAGAGGTAGGAGCAAGATTAGAAGGCGATTCGGAGGAGGCAGCAGAGGGTGGCTGGAGCAAACGACTAAGTGCCTGAAGAATTTGATTGTCTTGCTATGGAGCTGCAGGATCAGTGACCTGATGTGCTTCAATCTGATTTGCCTGTGGGCCCTTGAAGTTCTTGTTTTTCTGCATAAGTTTGTCTCTTCTCTTGGCTTCAAAGTCTGCTGGTTTACTATGGAGTTTCCAGCATGTGTCTTTAGTATGCCAAGGTTTACCACAATGCTCACGTTTCACCATATCTCTGGATGCAGTGGAGCCCTTGGGAGGTGGAGTAGATGTCTGGAGAGCAGACCTATTAGGAATAGAGGGTAATAACATAGTAGCTCTTTTTTGGTCTTCAAGCTGAACCATAGCATATGCCTGCTTAGGAGTAGGGAATGGATCCTTGCTGAGGATTTGTGAGTGAATAGGATCAAGTTCGACATTCAATCCCGCCAGAAAAGTATAGACTCTATATTTTTCTTCTTGTTTCTTAAATAGAGTAACATCTTCTTCACACTTTGCATGTATGGAATCATAAAAATCGATGGCCTGCCAAAGATTCCTCAACTAAGTATAATATTGAGACACTGTCAACTCTTTCTGGGTAGTTCCATGAGCCTTCTTTTGCAGAGCATAAATTAAGGCATCATTCCCAACTTGGGAATATGTATCTTTTGCAGGCTTCCAGATTTGTGCAGTGGTATCCAATAATAAGTATCCCTCGGCAATGGCGGGTTACATGGAATTAAGGAGATATTGCATTACTAAGGAATTCTGAGTATTCCATTTGTCCAGAGAAGAACCTTCAGCAATGGGTTTAGGTTTGGCTCCTGTGAGATAGCCAGATAACCCTCGGGCAGTAATAGAAATTTGCGTGGCACGAGACCACATCAGGTAGTTACCATGATCAAGTTTTGTGGTATTTGTAGGAATGGTGAGATTTTCCATCTTATAAAAATCCATTCCAGCAGACGTTACTTCAAAAGACATTGTAAGCACAAGAAGAAGTAATCTCGATTGTTGGTACTCAAAACAACCAAAAAAAACAAACCTGATAATATGTTGGAAACAAGAAACAATCGATCTCTGGTAATATTTCTCAATCAACCATACTAGATTAATCGAAGAAGAATAGATCTCGTCAACAGAGATGCCGTGTATCAATCCTCTGGGGACAAGAGACAAATCTGTAGCAAATAATCGACCTTCATATGTATAGGGAAGATTCAATGATGCAGTGCTTTAGAATCTCTTCAAAAAATTATCCCAACAACAAGGGGTACATGACAACCAAAGGAGAATCACCTTTCGGAATAAATTAGTTCATAGATCTGAGATTCTGATAGAAGAACTAAGGGTTAGGGCTGTGAAGGTTTGTGGTAGAGAAAGGTATGTGTTACAGGTATGTGCAGGGAGGTTAAGGTAGGTTAAAAGTTGCTATATGTTTTCAGGGATGTGCAAGTACTTGCGGCAGGTTGGGAATAGGGTTTTAGTGGTTGAGATATGGTTTCAGGGATGTGCAGGTACTTGCGGCAGGTTGGGGTTAGCGTTTTACTGGCTGCGGCAGGTTGGGAAGAAGGTGATAGGAACTGGCGGCAGGTCTGAGATGGTGTATGGAAGGTGGCGGCAGGTCTGTAGAGATTTATGGTAGTTAGCGGCAGGTTGTGAGGATTCAGGGAGGTGGCAGCAGCAATTAGAGTGAAGAAGAGAAGAGAGAGAATGGGGGTGGGGCAGTAGAGCTCTTTCACGGCTCTGATACCATGTTGCATAGAATGAATGAGTGAATGAGAGAGATTGATATTCTCCCACCATCCCAGCTTTATTTATAATAAGAGAGATTACAAACTAATAGGAACTCTAGAGAGACTAGGAGTCCCAGTTAACTAAGGAAGGAAAAAATCCTAGAGGGACTAGGAGTCCCAGTTTACTAAAGAAAGGAAAAGTCCTAGTTAACAAAGGAAATAAATAAAACCAAAACATAATATAAATTACTCTACACTAAGGACGACATTCAACATATATATATATATATATATATAACTGAAATTGTGATTGTGTAGATCGGCCAGCGTTGTTCAATGTATAATATTTTGAACATCATCTAATAAATATTTATCATATTTATTTTGGAAAATAGTTTTTTTAACAGAAAATCAAAATGATAAATATATTAATAGAAAAAAAAAATTCGAAACCGTGAATTTGTAGATCGGGCTCATGTGTTTCACATATAAAAAAATGAACATCATACACCATGTAATGATAGTGTTTAAGTAAAAAATTAATTTTTGGAGAAATTCTTATCTTAAATAGTGAAACCGACGATGAATGTGGGTGTTCTCATACCAAGCTCCCCCGACAATCTTGTGGGAAGATTTGTCAAATACCTCAAGAAAATGGAAGTTTTTGAAGAAAATGGAGAAAGAGAACAAGAGGAGAGCAAAACAGCAAAATAACAAGTCTCGGTCGAAATTTTTTTCGACCGAGACTTGGTCTTCATATAAAAAACAAACCATTTTGGATCGAAACTGGTCGAAACCAGTCGAGACAGGGTCAAGATGAGTCGAGACCCAGTCTCGTACCCTATCTCGTCTCGAGCCATTCAAGATTTCCAAGAAACTCAAGATCTAGCTGAGATCTCGTCGAGTTTCTGAACCATGTTGAAGACTGCTGTATATTTTGAACAAGGAGCCCAGTAAGTTAGTTCCTAAGACTTTAAATGAGTTATGGAATGGCAAGAAACCTAGCATTCCTCATCTCCATGTTTGGGGATGCACAACGGAGGTGAGACTAGATAACCCTCAAATGAAGAAACTTGATTTCAGGATCATAAGTGGTCATTTTATTGGTTATCCTGAGAGGTCCGACGTGTTAGCGCTAGCGATACCATGTGCCGCTATGTGCACATGGGTCCCATTTGGTCCCACTTTGTTATTTATGGTTTATTTAAATTGGTTCTTTAGGTTTAATTTCCTAATTAGCTTATGATTGTAATTATGGAAGTTTCTTAAACTATTGTTTTTCCTCTTTGATTATAAATAAAGGAACCACATGAGGAGGAGGTAGCTAATTCGGTTCTTCTTCTTCTTTGGAGAATCGATCCTCACTTCTTCTATTTGTTTATGTTAATGTCACCGACAGCCTTGATAAGCTCATAGCGCTATTATGATGAGCTGCAGATCCTATCTCCTATTTTTGGTTACTTCCTATTTGTTTTTAGATTGGTTTCCTTTATTAGAATAGCTTGTTAGGAAACTATCTTATTGTTTTATATTTTCCATATTGTAAACCTTATTATAAATACAAGAAGTAAGAAGGGAAGAGTAACACAATTGACTCTTCTCCTTAGAGTCGATATCTCTATTCTCTCTCTTTTCTTCTCTTCTCTTCTCCTTTCTTCGGCTTCAGTTTTCTGGTTATTATTTGTTCTCAAGTTGCTACATGGTATCAGAGCATTGAAGATCTAGCTGTGGACTTATTCATCTCTACGGTTTTGATAGGTGCTTTCTTTCGTTTCCTCTAAATTTTTTAAACTACCTATGGATTAACTCAGTTCTCCTTCTTCTTGACTGAGTTATTTCCACTGTTGCTGATTGGTGAAGACAAATATTATTAATTGAGAAGTGCCTCAGTTTTTGCTGATTTCGAACCCTGATCTACCACTATATGATTTCAGATCTGTCCTCTATTTCAAATCTGAAATCGAGATCTGTTCTTGCCTTTCTTGCTGTGTGTTCAAAATTTGTTGAATGAATCTGTTCGTAATTGATGGTCAGCCAATTGATGGTTAACTTGTCTTCCTGGTATATGAATTGAGCCTGGTATACGAATTGAATTTATTGCTGCTTCCTGGTTCAGATCTGGATTTTTTTTGAAACTGCTTGGTACATACTCCTATGCCATACTGGTTTGGTTCTTCTTTATTTGCAATATTCTACTATGATTAACCAGATCTGGTGCCTCCTTTGTGAGTTCGATATTTGATTCGTCTTTACCATATACTGCTGTGATTAACTTGAGTTCTTGCCCCTTGTTATATTGTTAATGGCTGACTACAAAGATTCTTCTGTGCAAATTACCTCTGTCAAATTAAAAGGAGTGTCAAATTACTTGCTATGGGCCCAAGCCGTTAAGGCTTATATTCATTCTAAAGGCAAACTAAAATATTTGACTAATGATCCTCCATCTGTGGATCTCAAGGATCCTACCTCTGTGAAGAACTATGATTATTGGATGCGAAAAAATTCTACCCTACAAACTTGGCTATGGGGAAGCATTGATCCCTCTATTGTATCCAATGTGATGTTTCATGAAACTGCCAAGGGCATCTGGAATGATCTTAAAGAGAGTTATGCACAAGAGAAAAATATCTCTTGGGTTTATGAGCTATATGAAAGAATCTTCCATTACTCCCTAGGCGACAGGTCCTTAAATGCCTATTACAGTGGATTCAAGGGCCTTCTTGAAGAACTTCAGGCCATTCAGCCTCTCACCACTGATATCACACAACTTAAAGCCCAACCATTAGAATCCCACGTTAAATTTTTAGCTGGTCTTCCACCAGAGAACTAGGCCTTTAAAACTCAGTTACTATCTGGTGAGAAAATTCCTACTGTAAGTGAGACATTCTTTCATCTCCAACGGCTGATACCTTCCACTAATACCACACCTCCACAAGATAACTCTGCTTTATTTGCTGGCCAAGGATGTGGACCCTCTTCTAGAGGTTATGGCTCAGGTAGAGGCCGTGGGTCATATGGTCGTGGCACAGAACGACCAAATACAAATAAGGCTAATCATTATTGCACTTACTGTGGGAAAACCAAACATAATGTTGATAAGTGTTGGGCCAAGCATGGCCGACCATAATGGGTTGAGGCATTGGTCAACTCTGCCACTACAGAAGATAACCCTGTACCTGTAGCGACTATTACACCGGCTCCTCCAGTTCCTACCAGCATTACAGTTCCTCTTGCAAAGTTTGATGCGTTACTTTGACGAGTACAACAGCTTGAGCTGCAGTCATCTCAATCCACTTCCGCCACCTTAGCCCACACATGTACAAATGCACTACTTTTTACTACCACTCTTACTCCTTGGATACTTGATTCTGGTGCCTCGTGTCACATGACTGGTAAGTTTCACATCTTTTCTTCTTTTAAAAAAACTGCCTCATCTATACCTGTATTTCTTGCTGATGGTTCCTCAACCCGAGCTACGGGCCAGGGAACAGTCTCCCTAACACCTTACTTGTCTCTTTCCTCTGTTCTTCGTGTTCCTGAGTTACCCTTTAATCTAATGTCTATCAGTCAATTAACTAATTTTCTACAGTGTTCAGTAACCTTCTTTTCTTCATATTGTGTCTTTCAGGATCTCAGGACCAGGGCGACGATTGGTGGGGGCTTTGAGATATCCGAATTTTACTACTTGAACCATAATGGACCATTGCTACAACCTCTGCCGTCTCAACCCCTCTTAAATGGCACCATTGCCTTGCCCATATACCTCTAACCAAACTGAGGACCATAATTCCTTATTACAAGTTTATCACACAACTTAATTGTGAAGCTTGCGAGTTAGGAAAGCATCACCGCACTGTTTTCCCTGCACGTCTTATACCTCATAGCTTTTTTCCCTTTAGTTTAGTTCATTCAAACATTTAGGGCCCATGTCGTGTTCCCAAAAGATTTGGTTCTTGTTATTTTGTTACTTTTGTTGATGACTATTCCAGGGTGACTTGGCTTTATTTGCTTAAAGATAGATCTAACTTTTTCTCTATATTTAAAGGTTTTTGCAAGGAAATCCACGTATAGTTTAATAAGCAGATTCGTGCCTTTAGGTCGGATAATGCTCTTAAATATACCCAAATTGCTATATCTGATTTTTGTTATGAAAATGGCATGCTCCATCATACTAGTTGCTCTTATACTCCTCAACAAAATGAGGTTGTTGAGCGCAAAAATATATATTTGTTAGAAGTTGCTCATTTACTCCTTTTTCATATGAATGGTCCGAAATATTTTTTGTTTAATGCCCTACTTACAGCTTGTTTTCTTATCAATAGAATGCCTTCATTTGTTCTTTGTGGCCAGGTTCCCTTCTCCTTGCTTTATCCATCTGTTCCCCTTTTTCCTATCACCCCTCGTGTGTTTGGGTGTGTATGCTTTGCCCATAACCTACATCCTCAATGTGACAAGTTATCCTCTTGGTGTCTGTGATGCATTTTTCTTGGCTATTCCCGTACCTAGAAGGGCTACAGGTGTTATGACATGGCTACCCATAGACATTTCGTTAGTATTGATGTTACCTTCTTTGAAGATACTTCCTACTACCCACCTCCTGCCACACCCTTACCCCTTCCGGCATCCCTTGTCCCTTTACCTCTTGTCCATCCCTTTACGGGTCCCACTTCTTCGTTTTCTGAGGACCCCCCGTCCCAACCCCCTTTACAGGTTTACCAACGCCGGTCTTGACCTGGTTTTGCCATGGATGTTGCTGCACCCATCGATCAGCCTACCCCTGGTACTGAGGTCACGTCTGACCTTTCCATTGCCCTTCACAAAGGTACGTGCTCTTGTACTCAGAAATCACTAGTTACCTATCATATTGATCGTTTTGTTACTACCTCCCTCCCTTTTACTGCCTACAATCTTGTTTTGTCTTTGTCTACTACCTTTGTTCCCACCACCTATGTTTAGGCTTTGTCTCACTAAGGGTGGAAGGCGGCTATGGATTCAGAGATGGATGCCTTGCTCTCCCTCTGTACGTGGAGTCTCATGGACCTTCTACCTGAGAAAACTATTGTGCGCTGTCGCTGGGTGTATACTGTTAAACACAACTCAGATGGGATGGTTGACTGGCTCAAGGCTCGTTTGGTTGCAAAGGTTTCACTCAGACTTATGGTGTTGACTACTTTGAGACTTTCTCTTTAGTTGCTCGTCTTAACTCGGTTCGTCTCATTCTCTCCCTGGCTGTGAATCATGACTGACCCCTTTTTCAATTAAATGTCGAAAACACCGTTCTGTATGGTGATCTCTCCGTGGAGGTCTATATGGAGCACCCTCTGGGCTATGTCGCTCAGGGGGAAATGTCCACTAAAGTATGCAAACTACATAAAGCTATTTATGGTCTCAAATAGTCCCCCCTTGTCTAGTTTGAGAAGTTCAGCTCCATCATTACTCAATGTGGGTTTTTTCAGTGCTACTCTAATCATTCCATATTTGTTCGGAGACAGACCTCTAAAGTCATTATCATAGCTGTCTACGTTGATGATATTATAATTAGAGGAGATGATGTACTAGATATTACTGAGGTCAAATCTTATTTATATACATACTGTCGCATGAAGGATTTGGGTCTGCTTCATTATTTTTTTAGCATTGAAGTGGTTCGTTGCAGTAAGGGCATCAGTCTTTCTCAGAGGAAGTATGTTCTTGACCTTCTGACTGAAGCCGGCCTTCTTGGTGCTAAACCGGCTAATACTCACATAGATCCTCATAAAAAACTTGGGACTAGCGATAGCCTTGATTTTCCTGATGTCTATCAATACCGACGTTTTGTCGATAAACTTATCTATCTGACAGTTACTCGACCTGAGTTATCATTTGCCATTGGGGTTATTAGTCAGTTCATGCAAGCCCCAAGACAATGTCACTGGGATGCAGCCTGTCACATATTGAGATATTTGAAGAAGTCTCTAGGCAAATGTCTTATTTACCGATGTCACAAAAATATTGATATCACCGGGTATTCTGATGCTAATTGGGCTGTAACTGATGGTGATCAACACTCCACAACTGGTTATTGTACATTTGTTGGAAGAAAATTTGGTTACTTGGAGAAGCAAGAAGCAAATTACTGTATCCAAGTATAGTACTGAAGCTAAGTATAGGGCTACGGCTCAAACTTCTGCTAAACTTATGCGGATATGAAATATTTAACAAGAATTGGGATTCCCTATGAGTCAACCTATGACTATGTTCTGTGACAACCAAGCAGCTATCTACATCGCTAGCAACCTAGTATTTCATGAGCACGCTAAACATATTGAGGTTAAATGCCATTTTGTTTGTGATACGTTCAAAAGAAACTTTTGGTCACTCCATTTATGCCCCCTTCAAATCAATTAGTTGATATCTTTACGAAGCCTCTTTTTGGTCCAGGATTCCGACGGTCTTGTTCCAAGCTGGGCATGTGTGATTTATATGCTCCAGCTTGAGGGGGGTGTTAGTATCACCGACAGCCTTGATATAGCTCATAGCTCTATTGCTATGAGTTGCTGATCCTATCTCCTATTTTTGGTTACTTCCTATATGTTTTTAGATTGGTTTCTTTTATTAGAATAGCTTGTTAGGAAACTATCTTGTTGTTTTATATTTTCCATATTGTAAACCTCATTTTAATAAATACAAGAAGTAAGAAGGGAAGAGTAACACAATTGACTCTTTTCCTTAGAGTCGATATCTCTATTCTCTCTCTTTTCTTCTTTTCTCTTCTCCTCTCTTATAGCTTCAGTTTTCTGGTTATTATTGGTTCTCAAGTTGCTGCAGTCTATCTCTCTGTCTTTCGGTTTCATTGGTTCTGGTTATTTCTTTATTGCAAATTATTACATGGTATCAGAGCGGGTGCCGTTTTGAGAGTCGTTTTAGGTTCTCCGTTAGGTGTGCAGCTACCACTGCTGCTGTGGCATCTTGTTATAAATTTCTGGTTTGTTGGTTGAGTTTTGTTTAGTTCTTTTATTCCTCGTACAACTGTGTTCGTGGTTATTGGTTAGTTTTAGTTTAATTACACAGGTGTTGAATCTCAATCAACCATCTGAAGGAGTTTTGGCCTTCTTTGGACTTTATTTTCCTAGTACTGGTTCTCTATCGGATCTGTTCATCACCTCTGTTGCTAGCTTTAAAACAGGGCTGCATTGATTAAGCTACAATACTCTCATGCTTACTCTGTTCGGACTATAACTTGGAGGATCATGGCTTTACTCTAGGGCTATTCGATCCCTAGAATCTCAGCCCCAATTCTTTTCTCTTGCATTAGTTGCTAACCTGAGATCAACCAGAACCTGAAACTTCCGCCAGGTTCTGTTGCAGAAATTTTAAAATTAATTTATGGCTGCTGAATGGTTGGTTTTATGAATGGATATGGAAGTCCAGCTTGTTATCGACCTCCCCTTGAAGTTTCAAAGCCATCTAAGCCATATTGTGGGAGTTCTTTCATCTAGAGTAAAACCTGTTACCCTTCCCTATTCTGTTTTGTGAATGGAAGAGGAAGAAGAGTTAATTTTTTTTTTTCAGCAACATCTGTTCTATGCGATTCCAAATCTGAAGTTTGAAGCTGTTTGGTTTCCATCTGAGGAAGTTCTCTCAATTTTCCCCAAACCTGTTTCTGCCATTGCTGTAAGGGTCGAGAACTTGAGGAAGATGACTTCCTTTTGTTTCCCAAATCGTGATTGGTTTTATTCTTTTTTTTTTTCTTCATAAATACCCTTCTTTTTATATCTTATTCTTAAGTTCTCCTTCCTTTGTTTTAATATCCACACTACCCTCATCTCTTTAAATAGAATCCCTATTCTATCCTAGGGGTCTGTTTGTCTTACTTCAATAGACATTAAATCATTCTGCATTTCCTTTAATTACAATTTTGCCATTGGGGTCTGCTTGTTTGGTCTTTATTGCTTTACATTGTTTTTAACATAACCATTCTGCCATTACGAGTTTGACGATCCTTTGGATCTGAAATCGAGTACTAGAACTATTGGTTTAGCAGTTTTAGCAGGAATGATTCTAATAAGTCTTGCTTTAGAAGACGCAGTTACAGAAACGAAGCCGCAGCGGATTGAGCCCCTATAATGGAAGGCGTCGCTCCACCGAAGTCTCTTACGGAAGTTTGAAGCTTCCATTGACTAGCAACTAGCAAAAAGCAAAAAAAAAAAAAAAAAAAAAAAATGTATTTTTCGTGTTCCAATCTCATTATGTCCCATATTCTTCTCCAAGCAGAATAGAAATGAGGAGGTGCATTGCCGATAGCAAGGGCACTAAACTAACAATTTGGAATAACCGAACGGGGCAGCAAAAGGCGCTGTTAAGCGGTGGCCATTTCAACAGTGAAAGTCATGGTTTAGTTGTCTATCTGTGGGTCCGACTTTAGTAACCACGCTGGCTCTGTCCTGGTGCATATCGGGGTTTGTTTGAAGAGATTTCAGGTCAAGTGACGTTACCCGGAGATTTTGATCGAATTCTACACACTTCAACCTGTTATGTACTCCAAAACGAGTCATAGTTTTTGCCCGGCACCGACCTGCCTTGCTAGCAAGAGAGTGGGAATCTTCCAAGATGACCACGTGGACACACCCGAAACACAGCTTTTTCCGCTGAACTTTGTGCTTACAACACCTTGCCTTACGGAAGAAAGTGAAATTCCCCTGATACAATCAATATATTTCCCTTTCATTTCGGTAGGCTTTGCCCATTGCTAAAGGTGCGCAGCACTCCGAATCAAGCTTCGGTCTTCTCTTCTTGACGAGAAGAGAAAAACCTCAGCTTGGTTACCGAGAAAAGAATCTTTCTCGTTAAGCGAAGCGTACCTTAAACTTGAACCATTGACTTGACTTTATCCCCAGAAACTGGCTTGCCTTCCCGATCGTCTAAGAATTGACTTGAGAATTAGGCTTCGCCGCACCCCGTTAAATGCTTCGCACCTTTGGCAACGGCCGATTCCACCCCATATATCTGCCTTATGGGATATCACAGTTTTGATTATTTATAATTTGCCACTCCTTCCTTTGCTTCGTAGCCATGGCCCTTTGAATAGTGTGGTTAATTACCGAATTTCCGTTAGCTCTTGTCCGTGACATATTTGGAAGTATTAATTTGCTTGGGTGGTCCCATAAGTGTGACCATAATTTATAGAATTTCCATTAAACTTTTATATTTGCAATTTATGGCTTTTGGAGGGTCCCTAGATCCATTGAGGGAATTTACATTGAATGCTGATTATTATTTCTCATATCTAGTATCTCTGGGATTTTATTTGCTACCGAAACGGGGTGCTTGAAGATTATTGGGCTCTTATTTGTGGATGTTCTCGTTGGGTGTTCCCCTCCGTTATTTGTCTACATGGAATGCTCCACATGAAGGAATGCCTATTTGTTACACGTGATGCTTCAAGATCATCTACAAAGGTCTTATTCAAGATTTGTTGGTCTTGGCTTCACGAACTATTGCTTAAGATTTTTTTTATTGCTGCCTCTACTACTTGATGCAGCCTCTACTACTTGCACCTGATGCAATCTCGACTACTTGGTTCACAGTGACCTACACTGTACTGTTGTTATTGCTTGGTGTCTGTTATATTGCTGATGCTACTTCTACTTGGTTCACAGTGATCTATACTATGTTGCTGTTGCTGCTTGGTCCACAGTAAACTCAAATTACTGCTTGGTTCACAGTAACCTATACTGTGTTGTTGCTGCTTAGTCCATAGTAACCTATACTGTGATACTTTACTATTACTACTGTTGTTGCTGCTTCTACTGACATGTTGTCTCAAGCTGTAGCTCTTACATTCCCTCGTGCTCTAGCTTGAGGGGGGGGGGGTGTTAGCGCTAGCGATAACATGTGCCGCTATGTGCACATGGGTCCCACTGATCCCACCTTATTATTTATGGTTTATTTAGATTGGTTATTATAGGTTTCCTTTATTGTTAGGATTTATTTCTTAAGTTGTTTAGGTTTACTTTCCTAATTAGCTTATGATTGTAATTACGGAAGTTTCCTAAACTATTGTTTTTCCTCTTTAATTATAAATAAAAGAACCACATGAGGAGGAGGTAGCTAATTGGTTCTTCCTCTTCTTTGGAGAGTCAATCCTCACTTCTTCTATTTGTCTATCTCTCTCTCTCTGTCTCTCTCTTTCGGTTTCATTGGTTTTGGTTATTTCTTTATTGCAAATTGTTACACAAAGGATTTAGGTTTTATTGTCCATTTCACTCCATTATAATTATCGAGTCTGAGCGAGCTGTTTTCTTTGAAGATGACATCAGCCATCAAACCCCTTAGCCTCGTATTTTCACTTTTGAAGAGGAACATGTTGTAGTTCCAGTACCTCATCTCCATTCGTCGGCTAGTACACTTGTTAAGTAGGAGACCGTCCTTGTTCATGAACCTGTGGAGCCTATAGCTATTGTCCCTGTAGCTTCAATTGTAGATCACTCTCTAATTGAGCCGGTTGTCAAAGTTCCACCATTGAGGAGGTCAAAGCGGACTCATAGGTCGACTTTTTTTTAGTGAATTTGTCACATATTTACGGGAGCATGAGTATGACATAGGAGCTGAGTAGGACTCTAAGTCTTTTCAGCAGGCTGTTGATAGTTTACATTGTTTTCAGTGGATGATTGCTATGCATGATGAGTTGGAATCCATGAAAACCAATGAGGTTTGGGAATTAGTTTAACCGCCCAAGGGCTTTAAACCAATTGGATGTAAATCGATTTTTAAGATCAAAAGGGATGATAGAGGGGAGATTGAGCATTACAAAGCCAGACTTGTAACAAAAGGTTTCAGCCAGAAATAAGGTGTAGACTATACAAAAACTTTCTCTTCAGTGTCTTCCAAAGACTCTTTTAGGATCATTATTGCATTGGTTGCATAATTTGACTTAGAGCTGCACCAGGTGGATGTGAAGACTGCTTTTCTCAATGGAACCTTGGTGGAGGAAGTTTATATGAAGTAACCTCCAAGTTTCATGATAGTTGACAATGAACATATGGTGTTTAAACTAAAAAGGTCAAGCTATTGCTTAAAACAAGCTTCTAGACATGGTACTTAAGGTTTGACCAAGTTGTTACCTCTCATGATTTCAAAGAAAATGTTGTTGATCAGTGCATATACCTCAAGATCAATGGGAGTAAATTTATCTTTTTCGTTCTCTATGTAGATGATATTATTTTGGCTAGTAATGATATAGGGATTTTGCATGAAACAAAGAGATTGTTGTCTAACCAGTTCTATATGAAGGATCTTGGCGAGGCATCCTATGTTTTAGGGATAGAGATTCTTCGCAACAGATCATGTGGTGTTCTTGGTTTGTCACAAAGAACATATATAGACAAAGTGAAGAAACAATTTAGCATGAGTGGTTGTATTTCTTTGGTTGTGTTTCTTCAAAGGCACTTGTTATGAAGGGGGATAAGTTTACCAAGTCTGATTGCCTGAAGAATGATATTGAGTGTGCTCTGATGAAATACTCCATATGCTTTTATCGTTGGTAGTCCCATGTATACCCAGGTTTCTACTCGACCTAACATTGCTTTTGCTATCAGTGTGCTCGTAAGGTTCCAGATTAATCCAGGTTGGACTCAATGGGTAGCAGCGAAGAAGGTCATGAGGTATCTTCAGGGCACTAAGGACCTTGTGCTTACCTTTAGACGGACTGATACTTTTGAAGTGATCGGATATTCAGATTCTGATTTTGTTGGGTGTCCAGATGATTTGAAGTCAACGTTAGGTTATATTTTCATGATGGCTGGAGGCGTGATATCATGGAAGAGTGTGAAGCTGATGCTTACTGCTTCTTCTACTATGCAGGCAAAATTTGTGGTATATTATGAGGCCACAGTTCAAGCTCTATGGTTGAGAAATTTCATCTTAGGGCTTCAGGTGGTTGATTCCATAGCTAGGCCGCTGAAGACGTATAGTGATAATTGTGCTGCAGTGCATTTTTCCCACAATAACAAGAGTGCTTTTGGTTCAAAGCACATTGACATAAAGTATCTTTTAGTTAGGGAGAAGGTTCGAGAGTCTCTGATCTCTATTGAGCACATTTCTATAGATGTCATGATTGTAGATCCTTTGACAAAAGCATTGGCTCCAAAGACCTTTAAGGAGCATGTCACTCGTCTGGAATTAGTTGGATCCTTAGATGTATTTTGTTAGTGGGAGTGTAATTTTTTATTTACATATTTTGTGTTCATATTTTTGAATAAATGCTATTGTGCTCATATGCATTTTTTCATGGATGTTTATGGCCATTTGATTTTTTGTTATTTGTACGTGTACATGTTTTGCCTTGAGATATTATCAGAGACATCACATAGTGTTATCCCCCTCATGTGCCAGAGGTTTCTTAGAGGATACACGTTTCATGCGAGCTTGTAGAGTTACTCAGTTTGAAGACTTGGGCTAGTGTAAGACCTACGCCCGAAATCCCCTACTGACCTGGATTTCTACTGTCCCAAGTCTTTCCACACTGCTAGCTGACGTACCCGATGCAGACCCAATAGATATGTCCAAATCCTAGGTAAAGGATTATATCCAGACCTTTAATCATTCTAGCAGACCTTAGGTGTGCCCAGCATGCCTACCAATGCGTGGGGCCAAAGAATCTGAAGCCAGAGCTATACTTTAGCCCTGTCGGCAGCACAGAGCCAACGGATGAGCTAACTGGCTGCCAGCCACTGGCTTAGCTGCGGTGGACACACTCTCTCTTTTCATTTGTTATAAATAGGGGCTTAAGCCTCCTTCATTCCTTTTAGCAATTTGAGGAGGAGGTGCTGACCCTTGGGAGAGGAACTTGGAAACTTGGAGAAAAGCTTGGAGATTCAAGCTCTAACCATTGGACTTCTATTCCCTTCAAGTGAGTCTACCAACATATCCTTCATTTATGTGTATTAATGACCACCATTTATGATGGTAGGTAGCCACCATTAATGGCTACCCAAGAAACCCTAGATTTCAGTTAAGAACCCTAACCCCTCTAATGGAGGTGTTGTTTGATTTAAAAGTATCATCTGGGGTGGCAAAATGTTTCTCACCATGTATTTGTGGAAGGAAGTGAGGTGGGGAAACAAATCCCCAACTTTCACTTCATCTTCCTTAGTTGAGTCTGGTTCTCAGATTCCACCGGCGGACCCAAGTCGGCGGATGGGGTAAAGCCCTTGCCCCTGTCTCTGGTAATTTGACCTAGGGGTCTGGTTGGAGGGTGAAGCTTGCGGATGGTCCGTTGGGCTGTCATCCACTGCCAGACCAGCACTTAGAATATTTTTAGGCATGAGCTCAGGTGGCGAACGAGCCGACGGCACTTATCCGCCCAGACTACCGTCCACTAGCTAGCTCATGCTGCTAGTTAGGTTATGGGGCCGGCTTAGGCCTTCAGTTAATTAATCGGAGGCTTACCAGAGCCGGCGAACTTGTCCGCCGACTTGATCAGCCGGCTTACCCACAGAAGACTCTTATGAGTTTTGGCTTAGTGGCACCTACCGCCGAGGGCTTCCATCTGCCACCATAACAACAGATGCCCATCTGCTTATCCAAATCCTTCGGGACCAACCGTAGGGTTCTTGGCTTGTCTTGGGACCCGTATAACGTCTTTGTGGATGCGTCTACACTGGTTTAAAAGCTGTTCAACAAACATAATGAAACTTATGCATATGTTTCGGTAAACCGACGTGGGATATCAGGGTGAAGCCTTTTACTGGCTTTCAATTCAGCAGCATTACAGTGGCTACAGGCGAAGGTCCGTAGTAACTAGGACATATTTGTATGTCTATTTGTGTTTGGAAATATAACATGCCATGCTTACTTATGATATATGTGCATGCATATGCATACAAACAATAACTATGTATGTTGCGTGGAGAATGTTGTTGTTTAGTCTGTGTGGTGTGCGGGCACCGAAGGGACTGGTGGCACATGGCCATATGGACATTACTTTGCATAGCTAGCATCCTAGCAAGGACATGGCGGCCTAACGGTACCGGGACTAGGGATCTCTGCTGGAGTGCAGCCCTTTTTACATTATATGCACTTGTTAGACATAAGTGGTTTGCATTATCCATGGTCCTGAACCCTTGCCAATAGGGGGTTACGTATTGGCATAGACTGATATCCCTAGTAACGCCAACATTAGTGTGCGATGGGGGAATCCGATCGGTTTGGGGTCTCAGATGCCAAGACGGAGTCTATTCTGGTCTTGGGGGTCCACTTGTAGAGGTAATCTAACGGTCTGGGGCCATGTACCTTGCCTCTATCTTTACCGGTGGATGAGAGTTGGAAACCATTGATAATAGGTAAGGCCGAAAGCTGTGATGGAAATCTCGATATGACACCTTCAAAACCATTATACCATTGACTTAAATAATGAATTGCATTATCATTCATTTGCATCCACATGTTGATACCTGATTTCCTCACTGAGCTGAGATGGGTGCTCACCCCTCGCATCGATACTCTTTTCAGATTCTGACGCAGGTGCCGTCTCTGTGGTTGATTTTATAGAATCCTCTCTGGTGGGTGATGCCTCTATTGACGAGGACCCTTGGGAGGATCATGGCAAGGGCTGCGTCTGCAATAATTGCGTCTACAGTCGATGTGGCGCGCCCTATCTCTTCTGATAGTGGATTTGTAGATAGACGCCTTTTGTAGTCAATCTATATTAGTTTTTTGTTACAGATTTATTCTTTTGGGATATTTGTATAGTTGATACAATATGAAACTCTTTGTGGAACAATTGATGTAAGGCATAACAAACAGTTTAATATGTTATGAATACAATTAGATTGACGTCTTGTTACTTATGATTATTGCTTCCGCTATTATTACTTTGATTGTTATTTGATTTTGATGGATATTGCATATGTAGACTGCTTGGTGTGGTTAGTGATCACAAGAGACGTCTGATCCTTAGGGTGGTTTGGGTCTCTATTCTGGTGACCCGAGTATCATGACCACATCCAGAAATGGGTAGTGATGGCTAGTGTATAGGGACTTATGGATCCAGTCCTTGGGTGCTTTAGTTTGAGGCAACTATAGTATGCTTCTGTATGAAGTAGCTATTTTTTGGTAGTTTTAGTGGCAGTTTGCCATGTGAAGAATGATTCCTATGAATTCCCAATGATGGAGTAGCTAATGACTTCAGTTAAAAGTCAAGACTAATTTGGATTTAACATGTTGGATTATCGAGACATGTAACTTCCATACCCTAGCTTTACATTTTTTGTAGCCCAAAAGTGGGTAAGGGTGCAAGTACTTTGATGTGTAGTGTCCCATATTGACCTTATATACTAAGACATGATGACGCTTACGATTGGGTGTTTGTGTTCTTACTTGGTCCAAGGGTATAATGTTTTAAGGTGAGTTACTTTCAACACTTTTTTTTTTTAATGAATAAGTAAAGGATTTCTTTAAGTTTTTCAATACTTATTATATGTAATCACTATATTTTTCTAATCCATGGTTAAAGCAATGATCTCATGCAGCCCAAGTGGGAGAATGTAATGCTTTCATCATGTATGGGCATGTATTAGACATTGTGCGGGTTTGGATTAGTGAATGGGTGTTGATTGGTAGGATAGATTGGATGGTACCCTATTGGGAGGGTTCCAACTAATGCACCTCATTGTGTAATGCACTAGGGGTATCCATTGGTAATTTAGCCATATTATGAGAAAGACCAAATTACCCTTCTTTCAGGGTTGGTCCTTGCTTTTTGTCTATATATAGACAACTATTCCCATTGATAGCTGTTGATGATACGTATATCAAAAAGGAAGTAGACAAGGCTGACAACGCACGTGGACGACTCCATCAAACGCAATGGATCTGGGTATGTCATTTATATTATTTTCTGATTCAACCTGTTGTGTTTCTGGCTTTTAAGATAATTTTTACAATCCATTCCTCTCTGTTGGTTCTAGTACTATCAACAAGAGGAGAGTTGGCTTGTTTAACTAGTCAAACGAGCATAACTTGTGGAACAGCTGGCTATGTGCCTTGTTCCCAATCTGATTATAAGTCTTATCCTTCTAGTCTTCTATTTCTCCATCTTCTTTCCTTCTCTCTTTCTTAATGACCTTGGGTTAGGGTCCTACTCCCATATCAAGTTGTTCTGATAATCCTAACCACCCATCATCTAATTCTTGGATTATATTATATTGGATGTCCAATGGATCTGCCTCAACTAAGCTTGGTTCCAACCTTGTAGGGCCTACGGAGAAAATGTAAATCAGATATCTGGGCTGACAAAAATGTAAATTAGATATTAGGGATAATCTGTTCAAGTTAGCAGATTGGTTGGTGCCAATTTCTCTAATTGTCTTTCATTTTTGAAGACAGATAGGGTTCCAGCTTATGTCACTGATAAATGGAAGTCTTCACTGTGATATAACTTCTGAAAATTAAGTAAAAGCTTAAAGTACAATTCAGTGAGAATTCTCACAATCATAGAATAGTTTTTTCATGTTTTCACACACGATTTTGATATGGTAGCTTTCAAGAACTCTAGATCTAGTGAATGCATATTATGTAATCTTGATATTAACTTTGATCAGTTATTGATAAAAGATAATTCATTAGAAAATGGAACAGGAAATGTGACATCATTATTTTTTTCTATCTAAATCCACTAAATGAGGTGCAAGTGTATTTATTCCTTGTAATGGGTTCACTCTCTTTAAAAGAAAATATTGAGGTGTTTTTTTTCCTTCAAGATGAGTAGAAAAGAGGAATATTTTCTTTCCACCTGTGTTATTTGATAAGACAGGGAGTAAGGATTGCAGTATTATTTTCTTGGTTTTCCACCCTCAAAGTATGTTATTTAGGTTCACCACAATGGGATTCTTAAAACGTTATAAAAACTTCTGCTACTGCTTCAATCTTTCAGGTTTCACTGACAAATGCGACTGATCTTTTGATCTTATTTGGCAAAGTACAATGCTTTCCAGTGCTGGAGTTAGTAGTTTTGTTCTTGATCAGACTTTGCAGCTAGAAAATTCAATAGTGTTGGAAGAGGTCACTTTTTGATACTATGTCCTTTCATTAATTTTTTTTTATAGTCATCTGAGTAATTTATGCATACTATTCTGGAGTGCTTCTAGTGTACATGCCACTCAACTCCCTGAGCCTTACCCTAATTGCTTGGGCTTAGTTTAGTTATATGTACACTGTTCTGTCATTTCACTCTATTTAAGGTCATATCTAATGTTCATATAACCACTTGCATCATTTCTCACTTCAACCAAAGTCATTTTAAGTGTTCCCCTTTGTCCTTCTAAGCTCTCCTAATTGCAACATATATGTCTGGCGAGTTGTCTTAGGTTTCGACCAGGTTTCACATTTTTCTTGGGTCAACTCGAAACCACCACAAATTTTTTTTCGATCGGAATTTTTTTTTTGTGTATCATATTTCAAATTTTTTACATCTATTTCCCACATTAGTTTAAAAAAAATTCAAAAAAATGATATTATGTGGTGTGGACACAAGTTTGCGAGTAAATGCTGAGACTTGGGATTGTGTCCAAAATAGGCAGCACTTTATTTATGATTAATATCATTTAAGTAAATGTTTTTATTTACTTAAGACATTATTCATAAATAAACAAACACAGGGATTTGAATCCAATAAAAATAGTTTAAAGTTCAAATTCGAAAAGAATAAGAAGTCAACTTTTGAGTTCAAGAACAAAATCCAAATTTTTTGGTGCGGGGCGATTTTCAACTTCCAAATGCCATGCTTTTCCCAACTCTAAAAATTTCATAAATCTTATTATAATAAAGCATCACTAAAAACCATGAGTGTCCTAAAATAATCTCTTGATTTGATGTTTAAAATATTATTTTCATCTAGGACGACTTCAAATAGCATTCGCGTACCGGAGCGTAACTCTTTAAATGATATTAGCCATAAAGAAGTAATGCCTAATAAGTGTTATTCCTATAGACTGTTCCTGGTTTGGAATCGAAACTTGTTATTTGGAGTTGGAACCTTATGCTTTTGGTTGAAACCTGATTGAAACCTTGCATTTTATGTAAGGTGGTGAATCGAAAGTGGTCAAAACCTAGTTGAGTTGGACCAGGTTTCGATACATGGTACTTTTAAGTACCATACCGGGTTTTGGTTTCAACTACTATCGAAACTGAGATAACCACGCCAGCATTTGATCACACGACTGAAGCATCTCAATTGATATTCCTTCACTTTAATAGCTGGTGAAATATTAGAGTTTACTGAATATTCTCTGTTAATCTGTTCCCTTTTGGGCATGTTTATTACTTGTTTGGCACTGCCGTTGCAGAATTCAAGTCTAGTTCTGGAGTGGATATATCAGATGTTCAAAGGAATCTTCAAAATCTTTATGAATACAATGTCTTGCTGAGGGAAAAGTTTGTAGCTGCTCAGTCAATGCTTCAAGATTTAGCAGCAAATTCTACAAACAATAATAACAAAATATGAACGTAGCCTGTAGCTGTCTATGCTAATCGCATCTTTTGGTAAGAGGACTGGCTCCTCTCCCTTCTGTTGAGGATCTTCAGGTGAGTGCGCCAAGTGGTTATTGATTGTTGAATTTTTAGGCCATGCTTGTCCTTTCAAATGCCTCTGTAATAGAACTATTTTCTGGTGAATCTATTCCTTAAAAAACAATGTTGCACGAGTTATGGTGCTAAAACAGCCTAAAGCTTTCTGTCTATCAAACCAATTACACTGGACCTATCATTGCTTAGTACGGCAAGAAAAATATGAACAGGCAGAAAGTGTTGTTTCTCCAGGAAAGCTGTGGCTCATTGGATGAGTTCTGTTTTGTGGTCTAGGTTAAATGGGGTCTGAGCCGTATAATTTTTACAAAAACTGTACCCTGTATTTTCTCTGATCCATTGTTAAATATTCATTAATTGGGTATGCCTGTTGTAACCAGTCATGATTTTGGTGGTTCTATGCAAGGACCCTTGCTTTGCTGCAATGCTAATCTTTTGGTTGGAGTCTTAGTTGTAATTATTGTCACTGGCGGGTAAGATCCCCCCTCTCTTGCTCCACAAATGGTGCTACATTTCTGAGCTAAAAGCTGTACAATATGTAGAAATAATATCCTTTTGTTTGGTTGCAAGGGGAATTGAAGGGAAGGGAAGGGAAATTTTTATACTTTAAATGGAAAATTTTGTAATGATTACAACACATGCTATCACATTACTATCTAACTAATTCCAAATTATTCCATATTTAGTTATTAACTTACACTTCACTTTGTATCCAAATTCCTCCCATTTGAAAAGGAAAATAAATTTTACATCTTATAAGTATCATTACTAAATATGTTAAGAAAACTAAAATAAATTACACAATCATATTGTGTTTCCACTACAAAAGTTTCCATTTAAAGTATAAAAATTTATCTTCCTTTCCCTTCAATTCTCCATACAATCAAACAAAGCCTACGAAATTATGTACACAGTATTTGGCTTTTGTTTAGGTTGACTCTGGCTTTGACTTTGTTGCATAGGTTCTGGTTTATTCTCTCAAATTTCTAACCCTTTAAGCATAATTGATGTAGGACGTATGCTACTATAATTAAAGCCAATTCATCACCTGAGCTAGGGCCCTTCCATGGCTTTATGCAGACTTGGGTCCTATAAAACAGCTTGACATCATACTATTATTATTATTATTATTATTTGGTAAAACTTGACATCGTATTATTGCAGTCAAGGAACTACGTTTAAAAAAAAAAATTGTTTCGAGTACCCAGCACAAATGGTATGTAGGAGGCGTAAATTTTTTTATCAAAAATATTATATTTGGAATGATATAGTTCAAAATCATGTTCTTATATATATATATATATATATATATTTTACCTTTAATTTGAATCATGGCTGATCATATAATCTTCTATATCATTAAAAATATCATGGCACAGTTTGAATTTAAATCACACCATTGTAGCTTCAAAAAGATTCTAATTGGAATGATACTATTCAACCATAATGTTTTGACATTTTTAAATCTTTGATTTGGACTGTCATAAATTTCTAAAATATTTTAATTGGAAATATACAATTCAGTCATTATATTTGACATTTTAAAACTTTTGATTTATAAAATGATTGTTTATTTAACATTTTTAATAATGATAAATACAACAAAACTGACTAATCTATTAATGGATGATTAACAGTAACAGCTTTGGTCATGTATATTACAATTAATATTTTAATCATGTAATTAGAAGCTTCTAAATTCGATCATTTGTCAGACTATATTAGTATAGTTTTCATGATTTAAAATGTTAAATAAACTATCAAGACGCAAATCAAAGATTTAAAAATGCCAAAATATAATAGTTGAATTGTATTTTGAATCATAAAATTTCAGAATTTTAAGACGTTTGATCTTAGTTCACGTTACACTATTGTGTTTGTCATGATTTCAAATATTAATTGAACAATCATGATCCAAATCAAACATTAAAAAAATGATAAAACATGATAGTTT